>VZQC01002218.1:0-55173 GCA_009823505.1 Rhizomys pruinosus
CATGCGCATGGAGGTTTAATATATAATATAATCTGAATAATAATGAATGGGTCAGACGGGTGAACTTAAGAAATATTAAATAAAATAAAAAATAAAAGTAGCAAACCCCGGGGCTTGCTGGGCCCCCCAGCAGGGTTCCGGAGTAGTCCGGGCGGCCCTCCCCAAGGGCGGGGTGCGCAGGGGAAGGGGGCAGGGGGGGAGGTTTGTGTAGCTATTAGGGCTTCTTCTGGAATTGATATTAGGTTTTATTGTATTGTGGTCTGACAGAATGCATGGAATTATTTCGATTTTGTTGTATTTGTTGAGGTTTGTTATGTGCCCCAAATATCTGGCTGATTTTAAATTAATAAACAGATTCAACTCAATTCCAATTAAAATCCCAAGGACATTCTTCACAGGCTTGGAAAAAAAATTCATGGGGAGTTGAATAGAAAGTATAATCTTTGGTGCTTGCATGGAATATTCAGTAGATGTCTGTTAGGTCCATTTGATCTATGATCTTGTTTAATTCAGATGTCTCTCTGTTTATCCTTTGTCCAGTTGACCTGTTTAATGGAGACAGTGGGATACCCCAGCTACAAGAATCTTGGGATTAATCTGTCTTAGAGTCCTATAGTCTTGTGTTTATGAAGTTGGGTGCACCAGAGTTCAGTGCATATATACTCATGATAGTAATATCTTCTTTGTTAATTTTTCCTTTAATAAGGATGAAGTTACCACCTTAATCTTTTCGGATTAGCCTTAGTTTGAAGTCTATTTTGTCAGATATTATAATTGCAACTCCTGCTTGCTTTTTAGAGTCATTTGCTTTGGAATATTTTTTTTTCTACCTTTCATTTTAAAATAGTGTCTGTCCTTGAAGGTAAAATAGGTTTCTTGCAGACAAGGAAGAGATGGATTTTGTTTCTTAATCCATTACACTGGCCTGTGTCTCTTGATTGGAGAATTCAGTCCTTTGATATTTAAAGTTATTACTGGATCCTATCATTTAATTTCTGTTTGAATTCTTGATCTAGTTTTGTATCTGCAAAAGTACCCTCATTCCATTTTTCTATTGCTGTTTGGGTATAGTCCTTCTTTTCTCCTGCTCTTTGTAGTGCTGCAAGTATTCTCTGAAGGCCTGGTTTTCTAGACTTGAATTCTTTCAGCCTATTCATGTCATGGAAGATTTTTCTTTCTCCAGCTATAATTGACATTTTTCTGGGTAAAGTATGCTGGATTGGCATCTATGGTCATTTAGAACTGGGAATATTTTGGTCCAGGCTCTTCTGGCTTTCATACTTTGCATGGATAAATCAGCTCTAATTCTGATGGGTTTTCCTTTATATATGACTTGTTTTTCTTTTTAGCTTTCAGTATTCACTCTTCGTTCTGAACATTTAGGATTTTTACTATGATATGGCATAGTGAGTTTCTTTTCTGGTCCTGTCCATTGATGTTCTATGTGCTTCTTGAATTTGTATGAGCATGTCTTTCCTTAATTTTGGGAAATTTTCTTCTACATTCCTGTTGAAGGTCTCATCAATACCATTATCTTGAGATTCTTCTCCTTCCTTTCTGCCTAGATTTGGTCTTTTCAGGTGTGCCACACTTCTTAAATATTCCATTACTGTTTTTTTTTTTCATAACCTTGGCTCGAGTGGTCCAATTCTTCAGCTTTATCATCTAGTCTTGATATTCTGTTTTCTACTTCATTCATTCTGTCGTTGAGGCTTTCTCCCATTGTTTCCAGATGGCTTATTGAGTGTTTCACTTCCTTCTTCATTTCAGCCTGAATTTTATTCAGTATTTCCATTTCTGTTGTGAATTCAGTCAGAAGCTTATCCCTATTTTCTTTTAGTTCTTTGTTTGTGTGTTCTTTCAATTCATTGAATTCTTTGATAGTACTTATGATTGTTCCTTTAAGTTCTGTGTCCTGGGTGATGTCAAAGGGGTTCTAATTGTAGAAATCTTCTATAGGGCTGGTTGTGTTTAGTGGAGAAATATTATTTGACTTTTTCATCTTATCTTTTTTTCATTGTGATTTTTGGCATGAGGATTTCTTTTGTTTGTGATTCTGGTCTGAATCTCTTTTGTTGAGCTGAAGACTGACTTTGTACTCTTGATGTGTGTTGGCTATTTTCTTATTAGGTATGAAAGGCTGGTCTGAAAGGTTGGTCTAGGCTTCATGTTCTCTCTTCTGACTTTGTATTGGAGGGATCAGATAGCTCTTGTCCAGCTAGTCAAGAGCTCCAGCAGAAGCCCAAGGCAAGCATCAATCAAATATTCTCAGGCTTCTTTCCAAGGTATTGGCTCCTACTAGCCAACAGGAACAGCACAAATTGAGAGGCTTGCTGGGTGGAGCCTTGATTCAGGTACTCTTGGCCAGTCTGAAAAGGTCTAGAACCTTGCTAAAATGCAGGAGGGTCTGGCCCTACAGCAGTGGGAGGGGCTTCAGATGATCCCAGGCTAGGGAGTTAGGAAAGGCTCAACAGGAGAAGATCACCACCACTTGGAGGCCAGCTTCAGGCCCTCTCAGGCAGGCTGGAAGCACCTGAAACCCTATACCATATGGAGGCCAGTTTCAGGCACTCTCAAGCAGGCTGAAAATGCCCAGCTCTGCATCCAGGGCAGGGGAGTCTAGCCCTAGAGCATCGAGAGGAGATTCAGATTATCCCAAACCAGGGGATTAGGGACCATGCAACTGGAGCTCACCACCATTTGGAGGACAGTTTCAGGCTCTCTCAAGCAGGCTGGAAACAACTGGACTCCTGCACCACATGGAGACCAGCTTCAGGTACTCTCAGGTGGCTTTCTTTCTTTCTTTCTTTCTTTCTTTCTTTCTTTCTTTCTTCCTTCCTTCCTTCCTTCCTTCCTTCCTTCCTTTCTTTCTTTCTTTCTTTCTTTCTTTCTTTCTTTCTTTCTTTCATCTCCCAGACTGTGATTTTTTTTTAATGTCTAGAATATCAATCAGGGGTTTTACATTTTTCATAGAACACAGATGAAGACACACTGGGACTACAGAAAAGTAATCAAAAAATAAAGGACAATTTCTTGATACCTGGGAATAAGAGATGGCCAACATCAAAGCCTGGATGCACAGGACCATGTGCAGGGTCAAGACCACAGCTGGTCCTCAGGGAAGGTGGGAGTTCTGTTCTAGAGAATCAGTCCTCCCAAGACCATTATCCGAAAATGGCAGCAACCTCTCCTGTCCCCAGCATAACCCCAACACAGAGGCAAAGCCACTGCCATATGCAACCTGGAACCTTCGGGGAGGGGCTGTGGGGAATGCAGCCAATCACAGAAGGCTGAAAGTGCTGCTCCACATAGGAAAGTCCTCCATCTGCCAGTCTGCTCCAACATCAGCCCATCACTAGAGGTGCACAGTCACTAATGGATAGTTTCATTATTTAAAAACTGTGAGATTTTTTTGTTGTTGTTTTGTTTGTTTGTTTGTTGTTGTTGTTGTTTGTTTCAGATGGAGTCTCTTCTGCCCAGGCTGGCCTTAGACTCACTATGTAGCCTAGGATGGCCTGGAACACCTGATCCTCCTATCTCCCAAGTGCTAGGATTACAGATGTAAGCCACCATGCCTAGCTCTAAACTGTAGTTTTGACTACAACCTTTTTTTTCTTGCTTTCAGATAGGTCAGGATCTCAAACAACAGATCCTGTATAAGACCATTTACAGTTGAAAATGCTGCCCTCTACAACTATTCTTCAAGACATTTTCTAGATCTAATCAAAACAGCTTTATTGACTATTCCAGGCTCTACTGACATTCCTATACGTTACTAGTCATGCTGTATTTCTGTACTATTCATGCTTAACTTGTAAGCACTTCCAGGGCAACAAAAGGCTAAAATTTAAAGGGCCCATTTGCTAATGTCCTAGCCCTAACTTCCTGGAACCAGACTTAAGTCACCTGATGCTACATGCAAACAACTAGATCTTAACTCCCAATGAGGCAGAACAAGCAGGGAAAATTATAATAGAAGGGAAAGACCCCCTTCACCCAGAAGCCGGGTTCAATTAGCCTCTTACCCTCAGAGAAGCAATAAATGGTCCATTTACAGGGAAGGGACATGTACTAAATCCTAGTGGGTCTTGGTTTTATCTTACCTGATTATAGTCCCACCCAAGGCATCCCTAGAGGCATCCTATAATCTCACAGAGAGAGGGGGTGGGGGGGGGAGAAAGGTTACTGACTTTTTGAGATGTAATTTGAAAGCCACAAAAATGGTACAGAGGCCGACAAATTAATTGAGTCTCTCTCTTGAGAGCTGGTACCCACGTGGGTGCTTTACTTTCTCCTACTTTGGCTTGGGACACACATACTAACACCTAAGATGTCTTCCTTTCTGAACAGCTCTTTTTCTTGAAATCCTTCTTGCTTAAATCTACATCAAAACATCTTTAATGAAATTTTCAACTCTAGCCCACAGTGGTGTGGCTACTACACTTAAGAGGCAGAAGAAGATAAATCGCTGAGATGGAGGCCAGCCTGGTCTACATGGGGAGTTGTAGGCTAGCAGGAGCTACAAGGAGACCCTGTTTCTAACCAGGCAAATAAATAAATAAAACAATCTCTAATCAGTCCTAAAATTTTGTACTTCAAAATCATTAATCCTGATTTGGCCTGAGGAGGTACGGAAGATTAAGATTAACTGTTGTTTGGGTTTCTTTGATGTAAGGGAAACAAAAAAGGATTGTCAGATTTATCCACAGATGCTAAACTTCAAATTGGAAAAAATACAGTAGGTGCCCCCTCTCTGTGGGTTTCGTGCAAAGTAAATAATGTACAGCATTTTTTTTTCTTTTTTGTGTGTTGTCTTTGGAGGAGGGGTGTCTCCCTGTAGCCCTAGATGTCCTAGAACTGGCTATGTAGATAGGGGTTGGTCTTGATCTCACAGAGATCCACCGGCCTCTGCCTTCTGAGCGCTGGGATTAAAGACATGGGCCACCATGCCTGGTCAAATGATTTTTCTAGTAAACATACAATGCATGAACTACTTGACACAATCACAAAAACGTTCTCTGAAGCAAAATATTTTAGAGAGAGACAAAATGGAAAGTATCCTGTGGGGTTAGTGCATCCTCACAACTCATTGCTGCTACACTTCTAAAGAGCCATCCAGGGCTGCAGCCGGGGAGGGCGGAGCTGTGCTGGAACCCAAGGTCCTCGGTCAGAGACATCTAGGGCCGGAGGCGAAGGCGGGACTTCCGGACGAGCTCCGCCTCTGACCTACCCTCTTTCTCTGGTCTTTGCGACGCGCCGCCTGCAACCGCTTGGCAACAGGTCTGGCAACGGCCCTAGCAACGGCCCTGGGCCCTGGCAACGGCCTGGCCCCGCCCCTTGGTGTCCGGGGAAAGGGCTCCGGGTGGGGCTCAGTGGAGCAGAGGCAGTGCGGACCGGATCGCGGGCTCGGCGTGGAGCAGGTCGGACTCCCCTCGGACTGGCTGGAGGCCAGGGACTGGCCCCGGGGTGCGGCGGGGACGGGGACTCGTCTGGCCCGAGGTCGTGCTGGTGTCGCCCGCGGGGGAGGCCCTGGTCCCCGAGGCGAGCACTGAGCTGTTGAGGGCCCTTTGGGGAAAAGACTTCTTTTATTTTGTTTTGATTTATCACCTAACAACGGTTTTCGATGCGTCCCAGCCCAAGCGAGGTCTGTCCTGGCGAAGCCAGGCCCTAGTGTGCCACAGTCTCTCATTTCAGAATTTGGAGTAGCTTGAGGGTAATCATGGAAGGAGGAAGACAGGAAGACGTATGTTGTGCAGTGCACTTAAAGTATTAAGGTTTTGATTAACCAGTAAGTAGAGGAGTTCGTGTCTACTGTATTTCTTGGGAATGTTATACAAATAAGAAATATTAAACTTTCCAGTGCCAGTTCCACGAAATTGGATAAGAAAGTTGATACTTAAAATCGCAACATTTCTGTGAACTCCAAATGAAAAACAATAACAATATCATACAGTGGATTCTGTGAGAGGGACTGCTAGTTGTCGAAGTCTTACATTTTATAAAAAGGATAATTGAGGCTGAGGGTCGTGGCACACACCTTTAATCCCAGCACTTGAGAGGCAGGGGTAGGTGGATCTCTGTGAGGTGGAGGCCAGCCTGGTCTACCCAGTGAGTTCCAAACCAGCTGGGTGTACAGAGAGACCCTGTCTCAAAACAACACAAAACAACAGCAACAAAAAAGGATATTGGACCAGCACAAATTATATGACCAGTTCTTAATACTCCACAAACAAATATTAAAATGGATTTTATCTGGTCCTGAATTAGTCTACAGTACAAGTGAGGAGATTTTTAAATTATGTTCTTTGGGGAGGCAACTCAGCTTACAGTAATGAAAAGATAGGAGTATTTTCATTTGCTTTGGAAAAAAATAAAATTACCAAGGCTGTTATTTGTACCAGGTCTTGTAAGCTGGAATATTAGTCTGTCAGGAAGTTCAGTAGTGTGAGAGTGAATGCCTTATATACAGAATGTTTTCAACTTAGTTGACACATACCTGCATTTATTTTATTGCAAAAAAAATTAAGGAATCAATAAGATTGGAAAGAATTCTGCCTTTGCTAGGAGGAGGAAAGCCTCACTAAAAGTGAGCACAGTTTTTGATACCAAATATGTGGAACCAGTAATAAGCACTCTGAAGTAAAAGAGATAGTCCTTATTTGTGTGAAATAATAAGGACTAAAATAGAATGTAAGTTGCATCTAAAGGTAAATGTTATATGCAAAATAGAATGCAACTATGTGACTATAATTAATTTTGGAGAAATTGGGTGGAAGAAAGAGTTAAAAACTTAATTTTTCAGCCCAACTTACAATGAATGTACCATCAAGATGCTAAAGTCATTAGTTAGTTCCTTAAGACTAATCATTGTTTTTTAAGTCTTCAATTCCCACAATTCTAGGTTCTTTTCCCCCCCTCACATATTTAAGTATGTTTGGAAGGATTTGAGTTACTATTTGCAACAAAGTTTGCACATGTTTGCAGCAGGCTGTTGAACTAGATCAGGGCAGCTTCCTGAGACCAGTGGAAGGAACTGTCCTTGATATTTAGGTGTTAGACTCTTTGAGTGGGCTTTCAGACTTAGATGAGACATGTAGCTGAGGTAGAGTAAGAAGGAAGAAACATTTTCCTTTCACTGTCTCACAGGTGTCTGTGTTGTTTGATTTTGCTAAAGGAGATCATTTACTTACACTCCATAAATGTTCATTTAATTATGAGGATGGAAAGCCAGTGAAACTTGGGGTTGTATTGGTGAGACATCTCACTTTATGGGCTCCAGAATACCTCCAATATCTATCTGGTAATTTCCTGTGACTTTCATGACACCCACAGGAACTCAGTTCTTCAGTTTCGTTATGCCTGGACCCTTTGGTGGCCCATTTAACACACTAAATGGCCACTCAGATACTCAGGGCAATGAAGTTAAGTTGAATTAGTGCTGTCCAGTTGTTTGTTTGTTTTTTAGTAAGTCCCATGATCTGAATAACTCAGAATTATTAGCACTTAAGACATCTGAGGAAGAACTTCAGATGATGTCAGAATGAACTTGAACTTGGACTGTTTAGATAAAACATAAACCTAGCAACACAGGATCCCTTGGCTTATCATAGTTGATGCCTCAATGGGCAACACAACCCGGATTTCTATTGGGGTCCCCTTCCAAACTTTCAAGGATGCTTCCATCTTAGAATGAACTTCTGGCTCATTTTAGAATGTCTTTCCTTGGGTCTGTAGATAGAGGCTGCAAAGCATAAGAAATCATGTGAAAAATGTTGAGTTTCTAATATATATTTCCTAGGGATAAGATACAAAATTTTCATATAATTCCTAAAGGTGTCTGAGACTCAAGAAAACATGGCAGCTAAATGTCTTGCACTGATAGTTGTAAATGGCATATTTTTGAAGGGAGAAACCATCTTTGGGCAGGTAATCTGGAGTGGCTATCAGAAGTAAATGATGCTTTTCTAAAGTCAAGAAGAAGGCATTGGACCATTATCCTCCAGTAATATTGAGCAGCCTTAAATGCAGATCTGTGTCTGATCTGCACAGAAAAAACATTTCCATATTTTGGGGTTTTCTTTGGGTAAAATTGGCAAGGACATTTACACTTTGCAACAGGCACTTTACGTTTCTTTATTTGGGGCTGGAGCTCATAGAAATTAATTCTGAAAAAAAAAAAAAAACCTCTCGACGAGTAATTAAATTAGCATCATAAACTTCTTATCAGTATCTTATATCTTATTTTTTGTTTCTTTGGACTTTTGTTCACTTTCTATATGAGAGGGCACAGAAAAAGTTCTCTTCCTGCCATCAGAGCATTACCTCTCTTAGTGTTTGTACTCAGTTCCTGAGGATTCACAGCTAAATACTAGCATGCCATGGCACTGTAGTAAGAGACTCATTCTACAGCTGTGGAATGCATATCAAATCAGCAGGACTCCAGTCTCCTTTCTCCTTTGCAAAGATTCGAGTAACTATTTTATAGCCATCACCCTTGTTTGAAGAAAATATTAAGTGGGACTATTAATACACTATTTTATCTTTACTAAAGAAGCGGAATAATGCATACTTTGGAAAAGGGTAAAATTTTAAGACTTCTAAGATCATGTATTTTATCTTATGGAGTATTAAAAATTATAATTGGCAGTAGCCATCTCCTTCTTGGATGTGGTATGCTGGCCTGTATGTTTTAAGTTGGGGAAGAATGTGTGTGTGTATTAGAAAACACCTGCTCTCACTCCACAGTGTTCAGGAATACTTGTGACCTCAAAAGGTGTGGGTTCTTTGGTCCCTACCAGCAAGTAATTCTGTGGTATCCTTTAATTAATTTAACTCTGTTCTGGCACTATCTGGACACAGTGTCAGAGCCCATAAGTTGACAGTTCAATCCCCCACACTGTGCCAGCCTCTCCCCAGGTCACGTGCTGGGCCTCCAGAATTTACCAAGCAGCTATAAGCCGGGTTTCCTACATACAGCTTCTCCCTGGATACATTTAGTTTGCCAGTGTGGGAACACTGTGCTTGAATTTCATGCTTATTATAAAGAGTGTTTTAAAATGCACAAAAATGCAGCCAGATGAAGAGATACACAGGTAGAAGTCCGGAAGGTTCCCAAGCACGGGCACTTCTTCCCAGTGGAGGTGAGGTAGAGCATCCTTGCAGTGTGTGGGTAAGTTGTCTGTTGTGGAGACTCACATGTTCAGCTGTCTGGAAGCTCCTTGAATATCCTTCCCTAAGTTCCTTTTTTTTATTAATTTTATTTATTTCTGTATGTGTATGAATGTACTGTCTGCATGCAAGTTTGTGCACCCGTGTCGTGCAATGCCGCGGAGGTCAGAAGAGGGCGTCGGATTCCCCTGGAACAGAGTTCTTCTGAAATTGGAGTTTCAGATGGTTCTCAGCTGCCATGTGGGTGCTGGGGATCGAATCTGGGTCCTCTGCAAGAGCGGTCGGCGCTCTTAACCGCTAGGCCATCTCTCCAGTTCTTATAGACAGATGGGATTCATCAGTACCTGTCAGGTTCTTTGCTATTCCTTTCTCTAATATAGGGTAGAATCCCTTTTGAAGTGGGGTTTTGTTCATGTATTAGACAGGAATATGAAGAATTTAAGATTAGACCTGTCCTGGTATATTGTGGGCAGAAAAAAAAAGTGTGTGTGTCTCTGTGCCTCTGTGTCTGTGTCTGTGTCTGTATGCGTATATTTATAATAGCCAACTAAGTTTTAATGATACTACTACAGCCTTTTATTTTCATAGAGTTCAGCATGAGCATTTATGTCATGGATTGTCAGTGCAGAGTCTACATAGTTTACTATACTCCTGGCTGATTTCTAACAGAAGTCTTTCGGAATTTATGGTTGTCTGAATAGTCCTTTATACACGGATGGCCGACATCCACATGCTATTTGTTGTTCTCTCCCTGGGTTAGCTCTGGCAAGGAGAGGGGAGGGACTGCCAGGGATTTTACCAGATGAAATAGAAAGATAAGTAGAAAGATATACAGACATGCAGACATACAGACACGGACTCAGAGAAAGCCCGATGGAATAGACTCAACTTTCGTGTTGGAACTCAAGGCTTTTATACTAACCCAGGCATGGGCCGGGACAGGTACACACAATTAGGGGCTGGGGCAGGTAATTGGGAAGAGGGAACCCCAGGCTAAAATCCAGATGAAAGTTCTTTCCTGAGAGATCAAAGGACAGTCCAGACTTTTACAGGTCTGTGAGAAACAGCAGCGGTCAAGGCTGTCAGGTAACTGCTTTTAAGTGCTTCTGCCAAAAGAATACCAACATCCCCCCATTTTTACTTTTATTTATTTATTTTTTCTTTTTGGTATTTTCGAGACAGGGTTTCCCTGTAGCCCCAGCTGTCCTGGAACTCGCTCTGTAGATCAGGCTGGCCTTGAACTCACAAAGATCCGCCTGCCTCTGCCTCCCAAGTGCTAGGATTAAAGCTCAGTTGTCACAAACTGTTAACATTTATCTGTTGGGGAAATACTCCAGAATAGTGCAGCCCAACCTGTGTGCATACAGTGGGCATCTTGGCTTTACCGGGGGCAGTAGAGTTCTTGTCTGCAAACTGGAGATGTGATACTTTGTTCAATACATCAAAGGAAGATGCCAACAGGGTCTGGAATTTGCAGAAATAGGTGAGGCAGGAAAAGACTGCCTACCCCGACCTCAGGAAGAGGCCCGGGGGCAGAGTTTTGCAGCTTCATACCTCAAGCCAACCAAAATCCCATCCCTATGGAAGACCATTGAATTTTTAACATTTTTTATTGCCATCTTTTGAATAAAGTACCATAAAAATGGATCATCAGTGCTTAAACTTTATATTTGAATATATATTTATATATATAATTGTTTTAACATTTCTTGTTTTATTGAAAGAATAGCTCTAAAGGGTAACTGAATTTGTTTTGAGTTCATTGTTTATTATTTGAAGCAGACAGTTTAGTTGTTTCTTAACTTAGAGCTAATATCTGTCGATAACTATGAAAACCAACAGTGTAAATTAAATTGGGTAATTTTATCTGTAAAGATAGTGAAATGTTTACAATGTTCTTCTCTTTATTTTTACAGTGTATCTATGACACATTTTAAAAACATAAACTTTGGTTTAAAGGAAGAATGGCTCTCAGTCCATCTCTATGTCTTCGAGAACATGAAGAAAATAATGAAAAAATTGTGGAAACAAAACAGACACAAACTACTTTCACAGTTTCAGAAGATCCTCTTCAAAACTTATGCCTAGCGTCTCAAGAAGTTCTTCATAAAGCTCAGCAGAGTGGGAGGTCCCGGTGTCTCCAATGTGGGGGCTCCCGAATGTTCTACTGTTACACTTGCTATGTCCCAGTTGAAAATGTACCGACTGAGCAGATTCCACTTGTCAAGGTTGGTAAGCAGTTGAAAATATATTTTAAATTGAAATATTATGTATGTCCTTTTTTTGTTGTTGTTTCCATTGTTTATTTAAGGCATTATAAATTTCAATCAAATACAAGTACCAAAACAAAGTCCCATAAAAGTCTTTTGTTTGTTTTTGTCTTTTTTAATATAATACTTTTATTGATGTTTTGTGTATTTCAGACATCATCTTTCAGATGTATGTCTATTTTAATATAGTTGATAAGCTTGAAAATGAATTGTATTTATGGAAAAATCAACACTTCTGAACCTGTTTATCTTTCTTGTTTCTGGAAAATCACTTGCATCTGAAATGAATGGTATAGTTTATAATGAAATTGCTTAAAAATTAGTAATTATAAAATATAAGTCTATAGACTAACTTGGAGAAGCTTCACAAACTCCTTGTTTGGAATGTTCCTTGAGAAAACAGTCTACTGATAGAGCCACGGTAGATTTCCACCTGGTGTTTCATAACTTTTCCCATCATACATGGAGAAATAGGGCTGATGCCATTGACCAAAACTAAATTAAGCTACAGTGTAAAAGATTAGTGCCTGATCATGGGACTACATGAGAATTGTAGTGACTTTAAAGTCAAATTTAAAAGATGATTTGAATTGATTGCTTTACCTTTATGATTTGTGGTGCTAATCAAGAATACTTTTTATANGTGTGTGTGTGTGTGTGTGTGTGTGTGTGTGTGTGTGTGTGTGTTTCAGGGGAGAGCATGAACACAGTTCCCCCTACCACAAATTATGCATTTGTTTCCCACATTTGGGGAAATCGCAAGGGTCAGCACGTCCGGAGTGCGATGGATGAGCCTCGCCCTGGGGAAATCACCTTCATGATCCTGGTATCTCCCCTGCCAGCTAAGCATAAACTTTCGGGTTTTTATCAAAAAGAAAACTGACGAATTTCACACAGATCAAAGCTGAAAAAAATTTAATTGAGCTCTGTAACTATAATGATTGAATTAATCTTTCGTAACACTCCAAAAAAAGTGTAATGTATTGATATTTTTAAAAATACTTTTTTTTTTTTTTTTTGGTGTTTTTGAGACAGGGTCTCCCTGTAGCTCTGGCTGTCCTGGAATCACTCTGTAGACCAGGCTGGCCTTGAACTCACAGAGATCTGCCTGCCTCTGCCTCCCAAGTGCTAGGATTAAAGGCGTGTGCCACCACACCCGGCCAAAGTCTAGTTTTTAAAGTATATAAAGAATGATTCTGGGGCTAGAGAGGTGGCCCAGCACTCCCCACTGGCTACTCTTGCAGAGGACCTGGGTTTGATTCTCAGCACTTACATGGGATCTAGCAACAATCCATAACTCCAGTTCCAGGGGATCCAACACCCTCTTCTGGCCTCTTTGGGCATTGCATAACATGTGTGCACTTACATACATGCAGGCAATACACCCCTACATATACAGTAGAAGTAATAATAATAAATTCCATAGCCACATAAAGAAATATTTTCTTAAAAGTCTTCCTTTGCCAGGCATGCTGTTTCACACGTGTTTTCCTAGTACTTAGGAGGCTGAGGCGGGAAGCTCATGAGATTGATGCTAGGCTGCGCTACATAGTGAGTTTGACACAAGCCTCAGTTAGCTACTTAGGGAGACTCTGTCTCAAACACACAACAACAACAACAATGGGGGGGTATTTATTTTAAAATGTGTTCAAACGCTGGGCACGGTGGTGTACACTTTTAATCTCAGCACTCAGGAGGCAGAGGCAGGTAGATCTCTGTGAGATTGAAGCAAGACTGGTCTACATAGTGAGTACCAGGCAGCCCAAGCTTAGAGAGACCCTGTCAAAAAACAAATATGTTCAAACAAAGATTGTAGATCCAAAGATATATTTGAAGCCAGGTATTGTGGTAGATGCCTTTAATCCCAGCACTCAGGAGGCAGAGGCAGGAAGATCTCTGTGAGTTCTAGGCCAGCCTGGTCTACATAGTGAGTTCCAGGCCAGCTGGGACTAAAGGGAGACTCTGTCTCAAAAAGAAGAAAAAAGTCAGTGTATTTGTAGAGCTGATTATTTTTTCAAAGTTTTCAAAAATGTTTTGTTTTAGTGAGAAATGTGACAAGATGCCTTGTGATGTATAAAAAGTTAAAGATTTAAAGAATATAAACAGATCATTTCATCAAAGATTTGTCAGAATTCAAACATAATATCCCAAAACATAGCAACTTAGCCTTTGAGGAAACAGCAGCAGGAGAAAGGCCACCATGACCCACACTTCTAATGACCTTCATGTGACAGTTGGCTTGTCACCAAGGACAGAAGTGTCACAGGACGCCAAGGAGCATCTGCCCAGCTCCTCTCAAAAGCTGATTGTATTTATACAGAATTAACAACAAGCCAAGTGTGGTTGTTGTTACAACGTCTTTAATCACAGCACTTTAGAGGCAGAGGCAGAGGCAGAGGGATCTCTCTGAGTTCAAGACCAGCCTGGTCTACAGCACACACCCCCCAACCCAAATTCAACAACAGGACTATTTTCCAAATCAGTGGGCCAATGTCTACCTTTTAATAAAAGTGCTTAAAACACTATGCCAAGTAAGCAGTCAACTCTAAATGGTATAGAATGTATCATTTTTAAAGTAGATTTTAATGGCTATACATAAATTGATATGCTGTTACATATTAAGAGTAACAGAAGCCCTAAACATGTTCTTTCTAGTTCTACTTTTTGGTCGTTGATTGTTGTTGTTGTTGCTTGATTTGTTTTTTTGAGACAGAGTCTCCCTGTAGCCCCAGCTGGCCTGGATCTTGCTATGTAGAGCAAGTTGGCCTTGAACTCACAGAGATCCTCCTGCCTCTGTCTCCCAAGTGCTGGAATTAAAGGTGTGCACCACCGTCCTCAGCTCTGCCTTATTTTGAATTAGTCCTTCAGCATTTGCCTTAGAGAGGCTTCTTGGGAAGGCAGAGCACAAATGAGCACGGGCCTCTCAAACTTTAGATTCTAGTCCAGAGAATAAATTCTTACATACCTTTATTTGAATGCAGAATTTTATTTTTATTTTTTTAATTTTATGTGTATTAATGTATTGTCTGTACATGTGTAAATGCACCCATGTCATGCAGTGCCCATGGAGGTCAGAAGGTATCAGATCTCCTGGAAATGGAGTTATGAATGGTTCTTAGCCACCATGTGGGTGTTAGGAATTGAACTCTGGTCCTCTGCAAGAGCAGCCAAGTGCTCTTAACTGAGCTATCTCTCCAGCCCCAGAAAATGACATCTTAAAGCCATGAGAAGTTCACAAGTAAAAATAAATGATAAACATCAGGAGGTTAGGAGGTTGAAAAAAACCCTTTAGCTTTCTTTATATGACCTAGTTTAAAAGACAGTCTTTGCTTTTAGGAAGAGAGATTTGTCTTTCTCTGGTAGTTCTATATATTTGAGCAAAAAGGTTTGTACTGACTTTCTTATTGAACCTTGGCCATTAGATGAATATCATTACATATTTGAAAGTGGAGTATCTCTACCAAGCTGCCCTATCAACACAGACTGCTTTCTCTCTGTCCTGTCAGGATGTGCTGTACATCTTCCTGTGAGATGTGCTAACCTGGACACAGATGCACGTAAATGCACATTCCTAGGATTTGGTCTGTCTCCGCTCTGGCTTCCAACAGTCAACACTCTCAGCCTTGCTCATTGGAAACTCTGATATCCTGGATTGGGTTCTGAGGCAACAGATTTTGTGTAGTTATGATAAAACTGGCAATTTTAGTCCTGCAACTTCCTTTTTATTGGGCAATTAAAATTAGTCTACATGATTTGTAAAATTCATTAATGACATTTAGTTCTGTGTTCTTAATGTAAATTATACTCTTCAAGACACTGAGTTGATCAGAAAACTTAATGTTAGCCTTGAAGTTTTCAGCTCTGCTCATCAAGGCCAGTTTTATTAGGAAGGAATAGACATCTTCGTCATGATCTGCAGGGATATATATATATATATATGTATATATATATAAAATATGTGTTATATATTATATATACATGTTATATATTTTATATATTATATATTTTATATGTATAGTATATACATATTGTATATACATATTACATATATACATAATATATATTATAATATATACATAATATATAATATACATATTATATATATTATAATTAAGAAATATTCACAGAGATAAAGGCCAAATCAGTCCAAATTAAAAGTAAATAAAGGCAGGCATTTATTCCAGGAAATGCTCGCTCTCTCTCTCTCTCTCTCTCTCAGGCAAATCCATGGCCTCCAGGACCATGGGAAAGCACACATCTGGGAGGTGGGGAGAGCCTTTTATGGGGGGAGGAGAGACGGTGATGAGTTGGAATCTGACCAATTAATCCAGATCCGGGGCTCAGATCTGGAGGTGGGTCTCAGGTCCAGAGGTTTCATGGGAATCTGGCCTGACCAGAAAAGAAAGGAGGGTCTTCCCAGTCTATGCCATCTTGGGTCTTCACCCTGGACCCACCTAATGTCCCAGACTCTTAGGGTATGGGGGGGGGCGACGACTCTGCTCTGGCTTCTTCCTGCTGAGCTGGGATGTTGAAGGTAGGGAGAGTTGGGAGTAGGTGGGGCTGAGGGCACAGGGATGTAGGGATGTAAAGACAACTCTCGAGACCTCCTGGATGTGTTCCTGTAAGAAGCATAGGAGACCTGGTGCTAAGATCAGAAGGAGTCTCCTGGTTGAGGTTGGAGAGGCTCCTCTTACTGTTAGATGATCTTGGTTGGAGGACATGGTCCAAACGTGGGCTCTACAGTTTCATCCGTCCAGGTATCCCGAGCATGGACTTGCTAGCAGTATGTCGAATCTGGCACAGCATCACCTGGTCAGGTGAAGACTGAGACAATAACAAAACAAAGGGCAACCGGGCAGGAGTGTCACAGAGTCTGGTACCTGTGGCAGCAGGGACAGCAGAGGAAGGGTGAAGGTACAGAGGGTGAAGGCAGCCATACCCGACCATACAGACCTGTCCTTGAGGGTCTCTGGGAAACCTGAGAATAGTGGGTTCCAGCTGTTTGACGGACTATCCATCCTGGGTTGGGGCTCTCTTGAGTCTGGAAAAATGGTACCAGTGTGGATCACCTAGTAGTTTGGCTGCTGATGGCATAGTAAGGATGACGATGTGGGGTCCAGTCCACATGGGCTCAAGAGACTTAGGAGATAAAGTTTTAGGGAGGACACTGTCCCCTGGTGTGAGAGAGGGCAGCTCAGTGGTTGTGGACTCCACTGAAGTAGGAGCAGGGAGGTACTTGTCTGCATGGGAGCAGAGGACTGTGTATAAGAGAGAGAGGTACGGTAGGTAGTCTGCCAAAAGGGGGGCGAAGCTGATAGGTTATGGTTAATAAGAAAAGGCCATCTGCCTCAACAGTGCTGGTGGAGGTGTGGGCCCTGAGGCCTAACTGCCAGAGTGCCTCCACCATTTTGGGGTGGGAGTGAGGAGTCCCAGAGGAGGCAGAAGTGGGAAGAAGTGTTGCTGGGGTTAAGGTGGGGTTGAGGTCTAGGGTCCAAGAGAAACAGGCAGAAAACCTGAACATGTGAGGTAAGGGTGCAGGGAGGGGAAGAGAGGCAGATAGTAGGGTCAAGCTCTTTGGAGAGAAACACCACTGCCTAGTATGAGGGCTCAATGGGTTGGGCTAAGGCCCCTGTGGCCACTCCCAACTCTCTGTCTGTAAAGAGGAAGAAAGGGCGAGAAGAGCCTGGGAGAGCCAAAGTAAAGGCAGCCAGGAGGGCGTCCTAAGGAGAGAGAAGTGGTGTTGGACAGTGTTGGGATGGGAAAGAGGCCCCGTGGGGGTCTCCTTAGCTGCCTGGTACAAGGGTTCAGCTGTAACAACAAAATTAGGGATCCAGTGACAGAAGAAGCCCACCAATCCTAGAAAAGAGAGGATGTGGTCTGCTGTCTTTGGAGGCTATAGTTCTCATATGGTGTTGGCTCAGTCTGACCTGAGAGTACTGGAAGAGTACGTTAAGACCAGAGTCAAAGGAGGAGAGATCTCAGGCCAAGGCTTGGCTGCAGACCTGGTTTTTGGGTCCCATGTGAATGCAAAAGGAAGTATGAAGGGCACGGTAGTAAAGACAGTGAAATGGGAGACTGAGGTTTAGGGATAAGGACGGAGGTCCTGAACTAGATGGTAGGTGCCAGAGGGCTTATGAACTGGAAGAATGAGGATGTTGCAGGGTTAGTTAGTGGAGATAGGAGGCAGGTAATGGTAGGCTTGAGCCCATGTCGGTGAGTTTCAGAAATAGGAAACTGAGGCCTGGAAGGAAAAGAGGCAGGGTTCTTGAGGCATATCAGGACTGACTGGTGGTGGGAGGGGATTAAGGATGTTATAGGCCAGGAGGTGTACTGGACAGACAGACATGACTGAAAAGTAATGGGCAAAAAAATGACCTGCAAGGACACAGGGGAGAGGTAAAGTTCTTTGCAGGAAAGAGGGGGTCCTGTCCACTCCCACGATAGAAATTAATGAGGGAACTCTAGAGCCAGAGTGTGAGGTCAGTACAGAAAGGTGTCCCAGCTGTCCAAGAGGAAGGAGATGGACTTACCCGCTACCTGGAGCATTGGCCTGGGCTGGACAAGGGTCAGCGGGGGTCTCTAAATCTGGCTGCCATCAGTCCTCCACCAGGCCAAGGAATTCAGAGGCTAGAGAGGGTTGGGGTACCCGGAGCAATGGGGCTGGACCACTGTGGCTTGGCACAGAGGATGAGCCCACATTTGGGCACTCAGACTTCGAATGGCCAGGCTGCCAGCAGAGAGAACACAGCCTAGTGGATGGCTTGGGGTTTGGGCAGTTTCTAGCCCAGTGACCTCCTTTGCCACACTTGAAGCAGGCTCCTGGTGGAACGGACTCAGGCCCCTGTGGGGTTGGGCTTGATGGAGCCCCGTGAAAGCCGTTGGCCTCAGAGCAGCTACCAGAGCTTGGGCATGGAGCGTAGGCTTTTGTTGTAGCAGAGCCCGTCTGGAGGACTCAGCTGCCTCCTTTCAACCATTAAATACCTTAAAAGCCGTTTTCATCAAATCCTACACAGGAGTCTGGGGATCGTCCTTGGCCTTTTGAATTTTTTTTTTTCTGACATCTGGAAAAGACTGAGAAATAAAGTGAGAAGCCAAGACTGTGGCAACTGTTTGGGAGGCAGGGTCAAGGTGAGCTTTAAGTATGGTTGTCCTTAATAAATTCTTAATTGCAGAAGGAAAAAAAGGGGGCAGGGGGTATTTTCACATGTCTCCAGCATACAGGAAATAGACTTAAACCAAGCTCACCAAAATTGGTTTCATTTGGAATGTCCCATGTGATCCCTTTTAGTAAAACCTAATCTTACTGTCTGCAGGTCACACAGTACTGAGAATCTCCAGCTGTGGAATAAGGATCTAGTAATTAATTTTGGTGATGGCAGTTTACAAAAGTTATACTGAGTGGATTTATAAAGGTTGTACTGAGCAGAGGCACATACATGGAAATGCTTTCATGAGGACAAAACACCTTACATTGTAGATGTTCTTTACAGCATGCAGCCCCAACCAGTTTCTTTGCATTCTCAAGGCTGAGATAGCCAAACTGGCCAATGCAGTTTCTCTATTGCGGTGTTACCAAGCATTTTATAAACAGAATTACATGCAGTTTCATCAAGGAAGAAGCTAAAGGATGGGGAGAGAGGAGACATTCAGTCCTACTGAGGCAGTGCAAAACAAAGATAATTCAGCAATTGACAATATCAAAAGCATGAAGTTGGGTACAGGAGAATGGTATTCAGGAACCTAGAATGAGGGAGGAGGGCAGAAGTACGACATACAGTGTTGGGGGTAACAGCCAGGGTAGCGGCACATACAGTAAAGATACATTAAAACAGTCAGTTTGGAAGAAACATCCTACATAATTTGGAGATCCAGTTCAGTCTAACAGATAACTTATAGAACCTGGGTTCATTTGGCCTTTGAATATAATAGTTTTTGTGCACAATATAATCTAGAAGTGGCCACTTTTTTTGACAGACACATGACAGACTTATACATGACACAGCACACATGAAACAGTTAACACTTGCACAGACACATGCATAGCTTAATTGCATAAATATTCTGATCAGTTATCACAGTGAAACTGCAATGGGGGGGGCGGCTTTAACCACAGGAGCCTGGCTCACAGCAGGAAAAGCTTGCCAAAGGGTGAGTTAGTGTAAGTGGGACAGGTACAGTGATAGCAGATCTGTCTAATAGGTGTTGGGTTTACCTGCTAATTTAATGAAACAGAATAAAAACAAAACCAAAATGACATTTGTTAAAAGCCAGTAGCTTAAGCAGCAATCCTGTGAAAACATTAACTATACCTGTACAGAAGCTAAAATGGAAAATGATTTTAATTGGAAACAGATGAAAATATGGTGATAAAATTGTAAAACTCCAATAGTAGACATTTTGGGATTAATTTGTTAATCTGTCTGGTAAATGCTTTCATGCCATGTGCTCAGATAAAAATGGCAACTGTGAATCCATGCTATGTGATTAGATAAAAAAATGGCAACTGAAGCCGGGCGTGGTGGCGCAGGCCTTTAATCCTAGCACTTGGGAGGCAGAGGCAGGTGGATATTTGTGAGTTCAAGGCCAGCCTGGTCTACAGTGAGTTCCAGGTCAGCTGGGGCTACATGGAGACCCCGTCTCGAAAATACAAAAAAATAAAATAAAAAGGCAACTGTGTCATTTGTCATTTTGAATCAGGCATGGGAATGGTGGAGGAGAGATCAGAGATAGGGGAGGGAGGGAGGGAGGGAGGGACGGGGGGGAGAGAGAGAGAGAGAGAGAGAAAACCCAGGTCCTGGAAGGCCTGCATGTAGCCAGTTTAGAAAAAAAAAGAAAAAAAATTTCGGTGGGCAGGCCTTGACCCAGAGTTGCCCATCTCCAAGCCTGGAGATCTCAGGGGGAGCAGAAAAGCTTCCTCTACTGCACCCTGAGACCTGGCAGTGGGGTAGGCGTGGGGTGGAAGCGGGATGAAAGTCTCCAATCCGGCCAAGACCCCTCACAACAGAGCCTGGCTCTGCACTCCTCCCTAAAAACAGCCAGTGGACCCTGGGTCCACTGGGCTAAGGTCCCCGAGCCCAGTGGACCCAGGTCCCGGGCTGAGGAAAGAGAGCT
This sequence comes from Rhizomys pruinosus, assembly GCA_009823505.1. Lineage (NCBI taxonomy): Eukaryota > Metazoa > Chordata > Mammalia > Rodentia > Spalacidae > Rhizomys > Rhizomys pruinosus. The sequence goes on from VZQC01002218.1 coordinate 20,550, forward strand.
CTCCCTGGTGTTGCACTGGCTTACAGACAGGAGCTCTGGACAGCAGAAATGAGGCAAGGGAAATGGACTTACCCCAGAAGCCAGATGCGCCTGTAGGGCCACCAATGTAAGAAGTATTCAACACAGAGATAAAGGCCAAATCAGTGCAAATTAACTAAACCAGGGAAGGCTTTTATTCCACAAAATGCCTCTCCCTCTTGGGCAAATCCATGGCCCTCCAGGACCATGAGAAAGTGCGCATCTGGCAGATGGGGAGAACTTTTTATGGGGGAGGGGAGATGGTGATGTGTTGGAATCTGACCAGTTAAGACAGGTCAGGGGCTCAGATCTGGAGGTGGATCTCAGGTCCAGAGTCTCATGGGAAAAGACAGGAGGGTCTTTCTAGTCTATGCCATCTTGGCTTTTTGCCCCAGCCCAACCTAACAATAATATATATTTTATATATGATATATATTATATATAAATTCCTTCTTTTTATATATATTTCCCCCTCCTCTTCCTTATCTCCTCCCTCTTTCATACTCCATTGGCCAAGATAATGCTGATCTGGTGCTCAGATACACTGGGGAAAGGGGATTAGAATACCAGCTGAGCCAGAGCATTGTGAGCAGAGTCTGATGTAGAGCTCATTCAGAGGCAGATGGTGTAAAATCATTTGTGAACTGCTCACTTACATGGTTAGAAATTGATGTGATGATTTCAGGCAATTGGCCCTAACTTAGAAATGATTAGTGGACCGAAGTGGGGAGGAAAGGAAATAATGTTTGAAACCTTACTTGAAAACTATTTGAGGTATAGATTTGTGGGCCCACATCCTTCTAAGGTCCTCACAGTAGGAAGTTTGGTTTGCCTAACTTCCTACTGTAACAAATGCTTCTTTATGTATGTAACAAATGCTTCTTTAAAAAGTGGCATTGGGGTAGGGAACCTGGAGAGACGGCTCAGTAGTTAAAAGTACTGGCTGGTCTTGCAGAAGACCAGCCAGTGCTTTTAACTGTTCAGTTCCCAGCACCCACATGGTGACTAACAACCACTCATCACTCCAGTTCCAGGAAATCTGATGCCCTCTTTTGGCCTCCCCGGGCATTGCATGACACAGGCACTACCTACCTACGTGCTGGCAATACGCTTCATGCACATGATAAAAATAACAAAATATTTTTTAAAATAGCCTCAGGGAGACCTGAGGTCCTGAGCTCAGGACCTCCATCATCCTACACGTGGTGCTCGCTGTGCCTCTGCATCTCCTCTCCAGGTTTGAAGGGATCTCTATCCTAATTGCTGTCACACTTCAGAGGCCCAATCATGGTCCCCAAGGCCTTGAGTCCGTCTATTCTAATAAAGCTCCTCCTAAGAACCAGTAATAAAGCATAAAAATCTATGAATTTCAAAATAAATATTTTGAGTTAAAGACATCAGTTGAAGAGTTCATACTTTAAACCCATTTATATAAGGTTCTAGAAAATGCAAAGTGAAATGATAGCAGGTCAGTAGTTCTTGAAGATTAGGGGTTGGTTGATGGGGAAGAAAGAGGAGAGGGTGATAGAAATATTTTAAAAGCAGATTATATGTTAAATGAATTGAAAATAATTATTCTAGTACATAATTAACAATATTGAGGAAACAATTTGGGTTTGATTTATGAATTTTACCATTCTTAGTTATTTTAGTCTAAATACATGTGGCCTTAAACTATCAGTGTGGTTATAGTAAGTTAATGTGTATTTACTATGTACCTTGAAAGTTTCTTATTAACATAAAATCATTATCTTGATTGTGGCAACTAGTTCACAGGTACAAGACTTGCTAAAACTGATTACAGTGTAGACTTATGTGTAGTTTAAAACAAGAATGGTGTTGTATGCCACAATAAAATAGTTGTGTGCTCCAAGGTAAATTCAGAAGGGCATATCTCTCTTGTAAGAAATGTGATTCTTAGAGGTCAAGTAGTACCTAATAAGAAACAAAGCATTTCAAAGTCTGAATTGAAAAAAGCCATAAGTAAAATAATGGAAAATCTTACCTCCAGAAACCCAAGAGAATATTGTTTTTGTAAAGTAAATCTAGAGCTTCTAAGACTTGTCTTAAAATGCTTTTGACATGGATATTGAAATGTGAGAAACTGGACTCAGTACATACATGGTTTGAATGAAAACATTGGATCCCTGCTTTAATTTTTCTTTTTTTTTTTTTTTTTTTTGGTATATTTTTAGACAGGGTCTCCCTTTTAGTACCAGCTGTCCTGAAGCTTGCTTTGTAGATCAGTCTGGACTTGAACCCACAGAGATCCTCTTACCTCTACCTCCCGAGTGCTGGGATTAAAGGCGCGTGCCACCACGCCCTGCTGGATCCCTGCTTTAAAAGCAGATTATATGTTAAATGAATTGAAAATAATTATTCTGGTACATAATTAACAATATTGAGGAAACAATTTGGGTTTGATTTATGAATTTTACCGTTCTTAGTTATTTTAGTTTAAATACATATGGCCTTAAACTATCAGTGTGGTTATAGTAAGATAATGTATATTTATTATGTACCTTGAAAGTTTCTTATTAACATAAAATTAGAAATTTGAGGGCTGGGAGATACGGCTCATCAGTTAAGAGCTCCAACTGCTCTTGTAGAGGACCCGGGTTTGATTCCCAGCACCCACATGGTGGCTAAAAACCATCTTTAAGCAGGATGTGGTGGTGCACACCTTTAATCCTAGCACTTGGGAGGCAGAGGCAGGTGGATCTTTGTGAGTTCAAGGCCAGCCTGGTCTACAGAGTGAGTTCCAGGGAGACCCTGTCTCAAAAAACAAAAACAAACAAACAAAATTAGAAATTTGATACTTATTTTGTTCATTTGTCTTTTTTACTTTAGCTTCCCTTGAAGATTGACATCATCAAACATCCCAATGAAACAGACGGCAAAAGCACTGCTGTGCATGCAAAGCTTTTAGCTCCAGATTATGTGAACATCTACACTTACCCGTGCATTCCAGAATATGAAGAAAGGGACCACGAGGTAGGCAGCTTGGTACTGATAGCTCTTCACCAGAACTTTCTGAACCGATTTGAACATCATTTAATATTTTTCTGTACAATCTAGTGTTAAGCTTTTGTAATGTTAAATATGCATTTTACTTCATTGATGTTTTCACTGTTCAAAATGACTGGAAACTTGTGTTTTTTTAATCTTCTGCTAAATTATATATATATATATATATGTCTTTTTGAGACAGGGTCTCCCTTTTAGTCCTGCTGGCCTGGAGCTTGCTATGTAGACCAGGCTGACCTTGAACTCACAGAGATCCGCCTGCCTCTGCCTCCCTCCTGGGATTAAAGGCGTGCACCACCATGCCTGGCAAATTTTTATAACTTTTATGCCTTACTTCTTTATTCTTTAGGACTTTATTCTTTGCCAATATCTTTTTGAGAGTTCCATACATGCGTCCTACTTTTGCATCGTTTCCACTCCTTCCACAATGCCTCCAACTCCCGCTGTCCCCTCCCCACTCTGTTTCTTGTCCTCTGTGATTATTGTTCATTTTACTTGCATACATTTGTACATATACTGCAGTGAGTCTATTTAGTGGTGGTCATGTGTACCTGTGTTTACGGCTCCCCTCTTGGTATGTAGCTTCTCAGGGAGCCAATCTCTGGAGAAAGCTGATTCTCTCTCCCTCCACATTGTTTGGTTGCTTGTAGCTCTTCACCTAGACAGGGCCCTGTGGAATTTCCCCCATCCACTGGCATGTCCACTAGTGGTGTCATTATGCAGCTCTCATTAGACTACCACACTGTGGAGATTTCACTGATGCCACTGCCTTATCCTATCTAGAATGCATTAACTAGCAGCAGGTGCCCTGGTTCTCTGGCTGTTCTAATCTTTCTGCCTCTATTTTCTTGGTATTTCCTGAACCTTCAGCATAGGGGTTACATTGTAGGTGAATCAGTTGGATCTAGGTACCACACAGTCATTTATTGTCTGAATTTTGATCAGTTGTAGAACTTTGTAATAGTCTCTATCTTTTGCAAAAGGAAGCATTTTTGATGAGTGGTAAGAGCTACATCTGTCCAAATATAAGGATAAGTATTTAGTATATAGTTAAGGCCGGGCGTGGTGGTGCATGCCTTTAATCCTAGCCCTTGGGAGGCAGAGGCAGGTGGATCTTTGTTAGTTCAAGGCCAGCCTGGTCTACATAGTGAGGTCCAGGCGAGCTGGGACTCAGGGGATACCCTGTCTCAACGAACAAAAACAAAAACAAAAAGAGAATTTATAGTTTTAAGCAATTACTTATTTATGAAAGTGACAGTGGTATGTTCTTCTCTAGGGTCATAGACCTCTATAACCATGTGTGCCTGGCCATGTTTGTGGTACCATGAATGGATTCCCTCCTTTTAAGTCCAATTAGACAGTTGTTGGTTACCCCCAAAGTATAAGTGTCACTGTTGCCCCAGTAGAGATATTTTGTTGAGCAGATCATTGCTGTTTTTCATAGGTTTACAGCTGGGTGGGAACATTGATTAGTTTTCTCCCAGGGCAGCTTGCACAGTGTCTTCCAATGCTATGAGAGCTAGTCTTCAGTGAGGAGGCTTCCAGGTCAGTTCCAGCTCAATTGTTGCAGGTCCTATGTCCAAACTATGTGTCAACTTGAACAATCAAGTCTTACCTTCAAGTTCTGGGAGGCAATAAAGGGTTATGGCAATAGCCTATATTATTTTGGGAGTCTTTTGAACTACCCTGAACAATTTGAAGGGAGGTTTCCCTTTCCTGGCACTGTGATTTTTGTTAGATAGCTTTCAAGCTATACATACAGGTCTCATGCTCACATGTACATATTTTGTTTGTGTGTGTGTGTGTGTGTGTTTTCATTTTCAAGACAGGGTCTCATTATAGTGCCCACTGGCCTAGAACTTACTAGACTAGATTGGCCATAAACTCACAGAGATCCACCTACCTTTGCCCCCAAGTTCTGGGATTAAAGGTGTGCACTTCCATGCCTGGCTATATATGTATTTTCAAGTAAGCTTATAAGGGAATGCATCCGTATGGTTTTCAGGTAACCCTAGTATTATGTATCACTATTTCCTCATTGTTTCCTATTCTTTGCCAATATCTTGCTTTTCCTTTTTTCTCCTCAGACTTTTCCTGTCTGAGTTACTTTTAGATGGTCTAATTTGATGCAGACTGGGAAACCAAATTATAAAATGTCTTTGGAATGTTTGCAGAAGAAGAAAAGAAAGAATTCCTTAGAAGGATTTTTAAATAATTCTCCCTAAATTAAGAGCTTTCGTACCTAGCTTTGCAGTACTTCTGACCACTGTCCTGTCCAGAGCTAGACTCCTAGTTCATATTCTAGTTGAAATCATCACACGGGCCACGTTACTAATATGCTTATCAAAGGTAATTGTATGATAGCTCTCAAAAAGGTGGCCTTGGGGACTTCTGAAGGGAGCATGTAGTTCCTTTAAGCTTGTGGGAACCATTTGAGTTTTTACTTTTTCTAGCAGTTTTATATGTAAATTGATGTATGTGCATTACTTTATATATATATTTGAATTTATTTAGAAAGTTATATTTGTAAATAACATCTGAGCTTGATGTAGTAATAGACCATTTCCTTTGATTAAATAGAACACACTGTTATACTCTTAATTTTTGAAACAGTGCCTCACTGTGTAGTCCAGGTTGGCCTTGAAACTCTACATCTTCCTGCTTCAACTCTGTAAGTCTTAGGGTTGTCTTAGGTCAGTCTTGCCAGTGCCCACTGTGGTGTATATTGTATCTTAATATCAATACTGACTGTACAGCCCATCATAAAATTTCCTTCCAGCTTTACTTATTTTATCATTGTTTATCATATAAGTGAAATGGCATTAATCATTGAACAGTTTCAGTGGTTCTTTTTTTTTTAAGTATCATGTATTTTGCCTTTTTGTCTGTATAGCTGGCCTAGATTTGCCTTGAACTCATGTCCCTACCTCTCTAGTGCCAGAACCATGGTAATATACCACCATGCCACAGAAATACTCTACTACTACTACTACTACTACTACTACTACTACTACTGGTACTATATTGACTTGGCCCTATCAGTCAGTGAATAACTTATTCTGAAGTAATATTTCTGGGTTGTACAATATGATTACAGATGATCAGAAATGCATCAAAACTTTACCATATGTGTGGAAAACACAATTAATAGAACCAGCATAATGCGTATTTCTCCTACATTCAGCATCTCTTTTTCTTAAAACTTTAAATCCATCAGCATCTGGCAGGGACCACAGCTAACCCGCGTTTCTTTGTTTTAGGTCGTGCTTGTTTTTCCAGGGCCTCAGTCCATCTCAATAAAAGATATTTCTTTTCATCTGCAAAAAAGGATTGAAAATAAAGGTAGAGGCAAAAATGGTAACCCTGATAAGCCATCATTTAAACGCCAGAGAACTGATGAAGAAGACGGCTGTGATGTGAACGAGAGCAAGTGTAAAGACACAGCACTGAAAAAGATTGTTTTTATAGACAGCACTTGGAACCAGACGAATAAAATATCCACTGACGAGCGACTTCAGGGTAAGAAAAAAGTATCTGTGCATTTTCCTCCCTGCCAATTTTTAATTTAGAAAACTTCAAACTTTTAGATACCTTAAAGAAGAGTTACATAGAATGCCTATAATTGCTATTCCCCTTTCCCCCTTTCTGTATTATTTGTGAATGTTTTTAGACATTTATAAACATGTTTGGTGGAACTGTTTGAAAGTAAGTAGACTTTGCAAAACTTCATTCTAAATACTTAAGTATATATCTTTTTTTTCATAAATCAAGATACTGTCCTTTTCATTTCTGAGGTATGTCCATCTTGTTTTTTTTTTCATTTTTTTTTATTTTTATTGAAGTTTTGTGCATTTCGGTTCTAGTCTGTCTTTCATTGCTGTGACAAAACACTCTGACCGACACCAACTTGGGGAGGAAAGGGTTTATTCAGCTTACATGTCCTGGGTCACAGTTCTCACTCAGGGAGCCCAAGGCAAGAACTCAGGGCAGGAACCTGGAGGCAGGAGCTGAAGCACAGGCCATGGAGGAATGCTATTCACTGGCTTGCTCCCCTGGCTCATGCCTAGCCCGCCTTCTTATACAGTACACAATAACCTGTCCAGGGTGGCACTACTCATTGTGGGCTGGGCCCTCCCACACTGCTCGGCCATCAAGACAGTGCTCCACAGATGTGGCCACAGGCCAATCCAATGGAGCCAGTTCCCCAATTGAGGCTCCCTCAACCCAGGTGTGTCAAGTTGACACTAAAGCTATCCAGCACAATTGACCCCTTGTCAACTTGACACACAAAACACATCACTATTAAACCACCACCTATCCAGTTCTTATCTCCAAAGTATGTTAACATTAATCACAACCTAAGACAGCACAACCTTAAAAGCCCCACAGTCCTTAAAATGTCCAAACACTTAAAAGTTTAGTCTATTAAAAGTCTCTTAACTGTGGGCTGTTGTAAAATACAAAGCAAGTACTGTCTTATTTCTTTTTTTTTTTTTTTATTTTTTTTTTTTTATTTATTTTTGTATGTGTATGAATGGAACTGTTGCATGCAAAGTCTGGGTGCACCCGTGTCGTGCAACAGCGCGGAGGTTCAGAAGAGGGTCTCGGATTCCCCTGGAACTGGAGTTCTCCTGGAATGGTGCTTCAGACGGTTTCAGCCGCCATGTGGGGCTGGGGATCGAACCCGGGTCTCTGTAAGAGCGGTCGGCGCTCTTAACCGTAGGCCATCTCTCCAGCCCAAGTACTGTTCTTATTTCAAAGGGAAGAATCAGAAACTCTCAAATAAAACATAATCCAGCAAGTGCTCAAGGCGGACACCTGGGACTCACTCACGATCTTCTGGGCTCCAAAGGGTTTTGCAGCTCCCCCTCTCTGACTCTGCCATCTGTGGTACACACAGCTCATCTCGCAGACCCAGGCCGACTCCATTCCACACCTGCCGCTGCTCATTGGCTGGTCGTCCCATGGTCCTGGCATCTCCAAAAAGCTGGGGTCGCCACTGAAACTGAGGCAGCACCTTCACCAATGGTCTCTTCTGACCTCTCGCTGATGCAAACCTCAGCTTTCTCCATGACCCCTGCAATCCTGGGTCTTCACAGCAACCAGAGTGCACTTCCACCAACGGCTCTTTCCTGACCTCTCCACAGTGCCAAGCCTGGCTGCTGCTCGTGACCCCTCAAATTTTAACACCATAACCATATAGGAGACTCTTACACACTACCAAGTCCTGCTTCTGGCTTGACGATGGAGGCTCAGGCCCCTTCTGGAACACAGCTTCTGTGTGCTGACCCCGAAGAAATTCTTCCCAGAAGATTTCACCACAGTGATCCTGTTTCTTGTTACTTATAGCTGATTTTTAGCCCCAGCTAAAGCATCAATTGTCCTATACAACAAAGATTTCACTTCAGGTTCGGTCTCTCGTTACTTACAGCTGATGCTTCCAGAACCCCACAGATTACACAGTCCTGATGATCTCTGTTCCCCTTTGAAACTAGAAACAAACTTCACAAGCCAGGCTCCATTTCTACAACTCCTTCAGCAAAACTGCTCCAACTCCACAGCAACGATCTTTAGGCATTCAATGATTTCCAGCCCAAAGTTCCAAACGCCTCCATATCCTTCCCCAAAACACCAAGGTCAGGTCTGTCACAGCAATACCCCACTTTTCTGGTACCAATTTCTGTTCTAGTCTGTCTTTCATTGCTGTGACAAAACACTCTGACTGACACCAACTTGGGGAGGAAAGGGTTTATTCAGCTTACATGTCCTGGGTCACAGTTCTCAGGGAGCCCAAGGCAAGAACTCAGGGCAGGAATCTGGAGGCAGGAGCTGAAGCACAGGCCATGGAGGAATGCTGTTTACTGGCTTGCCCCTGGCTCATGCCCATCCTGCCTTTTTATACAGGTACACAACAACCGGCCCAGGGTGGCACCACTCATTGTGGGCTGGGCCCTCCCACACTGCTCGACCATCAAGACAATGCTCCACAGATGTGGCCACAGGCCAATCCAATGGAGCCAATTCCCCAGTTGAGGCTCCCTCAACCCAGGTGTGTCAAGTTGACACTAAAGCTATCCAGCACAATTTCATACATCATTTCTCTGTCCAATTTAGACTCATTCCCCTTTCCATGAGTTCATGAATTCTGCCATATTTGTCTTGTATCTTTTTCTGAGTCTTTTTAGAGTTTTTCTATCAGACGATTATTGTTTTGGGGAGAACTTTACTGTTTCAGTCCATTTTTTTGTCCCAGTTCTTTTGTTGTTGTTCCCTCCAATTTGTATTGCTTCAAAATATGCATATATATATATATATATATATATATATATGTTACACATGTACTAACTTATGTCATCTGAAAATAAACTGCATGCTATTTCCAAATCATATTTCACAGTTCACATTTTCCCTTTTAATTTTATATTACTCTAAAATATGCATACATACTCTCCACCCGTATACCAAAATTACAAAGTCTGAATCTAAGTGGTGGGTTAATTCTAGAGCCCATTAAGGGCTTCACATTGTAAGAGCACAGTTGCTTTCAGATAAAAAGAAATATAACAGCGTTGCTCAGTTTGCCTTACAACTAGATGAGAGATACCATTCGTCATTTGTTTGTTTTTCTGGGACTGTGTTACTTCACTTAGCATAATATCTTCTAGTTCCATCCATTTACCTGCAAAGTTCATGATGTCATCTTTCTTTACCACGGCATAGAACTCCATTGTATAGATGTACCACATTTTCTCTATCCATTCATTGGTTGAGGGGCACTTGGGTTGGTTCCAGCTCTTCACTATTGTGAAGAGAGCTCCAATAAACATGGATGTGCATGTTTAGGATGAGTCTTGTGGGTATATACCCAAGAGTGACATGACTGAGTCAGGTGGTAGGCTCAGTTTGAGTCTTTTAAGGGTTTTTCACACTGCTTTCCATAGTGCTTGTATGAGTTTACATTCCCACCAGCATTGGATGAGTGTTCCCCTTTCCCCACAACCTCTCCAGCATTTGGTATCCTTTGTTTTCTAGATCTTAGCAAGTCTTATTGGAGTGAGATGGTATCTTAAAGTGGTTTTAATTTTCATTTTCTTAATTATTAGTGATGTTGAACACTTTTTAAGATGCTTCTCAGCCATTTTACTTCCTTACTTGTGAAGTCTCTGTTCAGCTCTTTACTCCATATTTTGAGTGTGTCACTTGTTTTCTTCTTTGTTTTTTTGAGAAGTTTATATATTCTGGATGTTAATGCTCTGTCAGATGTATCTGTGGTGAAGGTTTCCTCCCACTCTGTGGGTTTTCTCTTCACTTCATTGTTTCTTTTGCTGTACAGGAGCTCTTAAGTATATATCTTTTAAGAATAAAGATACTCTATATCATAAATACAATGACATTATCACTCTCAGGAAAGTTAACAAAAATTCTCCAATATTCTCTAATACACATTGTGTATTCACATTTCCCTGATTGATGCAAAAATGGATTTTGTAGCACTTCTCCCCCTTGACACAGCATTTAAACTCACATTTTTGATATTTATTATGTATATTTAGTCTCTTTTAATCTAGATAAGTTATCTTTTATTTTTCTTGATTTATATTTTTGTGAAGTAGACAGGTCTTAATTTTCTGAATGGCTCATCATGATTAGATTCAGTTTAGATATTTTGGTTAGGATACATTTAGACTTATTTTACCTTATATTTAAGTGTATGTGTGTCTGTATTCATGCATGTAGGTTCCTATGGAGGCTAGAAGAGGGTGTCAGATCCCCTGGAACTGGTGTTGTAGACAGTTGTGAGCTTCCCAGTGTGGGTGCTGGGAACTGAACTTGAGTCTTCTTCAAGAGCAGCAAGTCTTCATAAGTGCTGAGCCATGTCTCCAGCCCCATGGTTAGGGTACCTTTATGTAACAATAAATCTCAGATTTTCTGCGACCATTCCAGTTTTTATCTGTTGTTTGGAATCATTATTGATAGGCTGTCTTTTTCCTACTAGTTCATCAGTTGTATGATTAAGCACTTCATACATGAAGTTACATACCTATTGCATTAAATCAAGAGGTATATAACACAGGGTTTTTTACTTACATGATAATTGATTGTTTGATTAAGGTGAAGATTGTCCAGTCTTTCCATCATACAGGTATTTTTCCTGTTCATTACTGACAGTACTCTGTGGAATAGTGCTTGCAGGCTGTACACTGTCTTTCAACAGCTGTTTTATATTCATTGATCATCGCTTAAATGAGCAGTTGCATTGAGAAGTGAAAATGGTGAAATTTAAAATGTATTATTTCTTGTTGTGTTAGGTTGCTTTTTAAATACTGGGCTCTTTATCTTTCCTAATACACCAGGGTATCTAATACCCACTTGTACTTTCTTAAAAACCTGTGATTCTTTTTAGTAGGTCCTGATTCTAGAGATAAATAAACTCTTTACTACATGTCATTACTTTGATGCATAGAGACAAGGAAAACAAGTAGGCATATATCATGAGTTCACATAGGTAATCACAATTCAGGTTTAATGTTACAGGGATTTTATTTTGCTTTCCATGTCTATGTCTTTTTTTAAAAAAATATATAAGTCTAAAGAAAAGCTACTTGTGGTAATGTACACCTTTAACCCTAGACTCAGGAGGCAGAGACAGATGGATCTCTGTGAGATCTACTAGGCTAGCCTGGTCTACATAGTGTCAGGCCAGCTGGGGTTACAGGGAGACCCTGTCTAAAAACTGCACACAAAGAAAACAAAACAAAGCAGAACTCTGTGTGTGAGTGTGTGTGTGTATGTGTGTGTGTGTGTGTGTGTGTGTGTGTGTGTAAGAAAAAGAAAAAGGGAAAGATGGAGAGAGATGGATGTGCGTGAGTGTGTAAGAAAAAGAGAAAGGGAGAGATGGATGTGTGTGTGTGTGTGTGTGTGTGTGTAAGAAAAAGAGAGAGAAAGGGAGAGATGGAGAGAGATGAATGTGCATGAGTGGGTGTGTGTCCAGACACGTGAGCGCCATGGTCTGTGTGCGGGGGGCGGTGGGGGGTCAGAGTGTATCCTTGGTATTGGTCCTTGCCTTCTAACTTGTGAGTCAGGGCCTCTTATTCCCTATTGCACAACGCAGGGTAGCTGGGCCACTAGCCTCTGAGGAGTCTCCTGTGTCTGCTTCCCATCTAGCTGAGTGCTGGGGTTATAGGCATGTGCTACTGCCTCTGGCTTTACATGGGTTCAGGGGATCTAAATGCTGATCTTCATGTTTGTGCCAGAAGTGCTTTACTGCTGAGCAATCTCCCCAGCCCTGTGTGTGATTCTCTTGAATGAAATGCTTAGCTTCTGTCACAGTTTAAGTTACTTTACTTGCCCAGGCTGCACAGTGTGTAATCACCAGCGGGGGACTCCTGCTCCTTTTGTTTGTTTCTATCTGACTCAGATATTCTGAGGAGTTTCTGTTAATCATTTCTAGGCTTAAGTTAGTGATAACCAAAGTATGTTTAACTAGGTTAATTAGTTACTTAAAAAAAATTGTGCCCTGGCCGGGCATGGTGGCACACGCCTTTAATCCTAGCACTTGGGAGGTAGAGGCAGGCGGATCTTTGTGAGTTCAAGGCCAGCCTGGTCTACAGAGTGAGTTCCAGGACACCTGGGGCTACAGGGAGACCCTGTCTCAAAAAGACCAAAAAAAAAAAAAGTACCTTGAGGTGACCAGGCATGGTACTAAGTTTGCTTTGGCCATCTGTTTGTGTGCATTTGTGACTGCGTTAAGACAGAGTAGAAGGCTTTAAGAACTTTGTTGTTCATGTTTACTAGATGAACTCCTAATGCTCCATTCTTTAAAGGAGTAAGAGGATGCTTCCTGCCACCGTCCCTGCTCCATTTACAGCAGCAAGTTACTCCTCAGTCTGAAGATTTGTCTGGGCCATTTTTTCCTTTTATTACCTAATATAGTCATTGCAAGGCTCAAATGAAAGTCCTTGAGAAACCTATAAATGGAATTTTTCTGGTACTATTCAAAGTCAGTTTGTTTAGGTTTGCCTAAAATGAGATTTGTACAAAAGATTTCTGTTATTGCTTCCTGATTCACATAGAAAGCATGTGTTTCAGTTCTGTGCTAGGTCATGGAACACGTCTCTAGAGGCCAGTCTCTGCAGCCCCCAGTCAGTGTCTGCAGCTCCCAGTCAGTGTCTGCAGCCCCCAGTCAGTGTCTGCAGCCCCCAGTCAGTGTCTGCAGCCCCCAGTCAGTGTCTGCAGCTCCCAGTCGGTCTCTGCAGCCCCCAGTCAGTGTCTGCAGCTCCCAGTCAATGTCTGCAGCTCCCAGTCAGTCACTGCAGCTCCCAGTCGGTCTCTGCAGCCCCCAGTCGGTGTCTGCAGCTCCCAGTCGGTCTCTGCAGCCCCCAGTCGGTGTCTGCAGCTCCCAGTCGGTGTCTGCAGCCCCCAGTCGGTCTCTGCAGCCCCCAGTCGGTCTCTGCAGCCCCCAGTCGGTGTCTGCAGCCCCCAGTCGGTCTCTGCAGCCCCCAGTAGGTGTCTGCAGCCCCCAGTCGGTGTCTGCAGCCCCCCGGTCCGTGTCTGCAGCCCCCGGTCGGTGTCTGCAGCCCCAGCTCCCAGTCGGTGTCTGCAGCCCCAGCTCCCAGTCGGTGACTGCAGCTCCCACTCGGTGTCTGCAGCTCCCAGTCGGTGTCTGCAGCTCCCAGTCGGTGTCTGCAGCCCCCAGTCGGTGTCTGCAGCCCCCAGTCGGTGTCTTCAGCCCCCAGTCAGAGTCTGCAGCTCCCAGTCAGTGTCTGCAGCCCCCAGTCAGTGTCTGGTGCTCCCAGTCAGTGTCTGCAGCCCCCAGTCAGTGTCTGCAGATCTTAGTGTCTGCAACTCCCAGTCGGTCTCTGCAGCTCCCAGTCAGTGTCCGCAGCCCCCAGTCAGTGTTTGCAGCTCCCAGTCAGTGTCTGCAGCTCCCAGTCAGTGTCTGCAGCTCCCAGTCAGTGTCTGCAGCTCCCAGTCGGTCACTGCAGCTCCCATTCAGTCCTTGCCCCTCTCCTTCCTGTTGTACCACAGGGGACTTAAGGGGTTGTTTATAACCACTACATTTGAGAAAGATCAATTTCCGGGTAAGCCAAATTACCTCCACAGGAAATAGTTCATATTTGTGGTAAATCATTGACTTTAGATTTTAAAATGCCGTATCACCTGGTGAGCAAACTTTGAAGCCCAGATGTAATGTGTTATAAGTTATGCTCCCGTCTCCAGATCACCAATGCTGAGACAAAGAATCACCCAAACAGTGAAGCTGTATCTCAGAGACAACAGCTCTGGATTTCTTACTAGGGTCCGAATAAAACACCAAAAGGTAGAGTGCCTACTGTAATCATAAAGTCAACCCAAAACTATTGTGCAGAGTGGCATAGCATTCATGAAGATTCATCAAAGGAAACTGGGAAAATGTACGGGAAGGATTATTTTACTTTGTAGGACGCGTTCTGAATTATCAAAAGTAGCATTGTATTATAATTTGTTCCAGAATCTACCCAGCTCTTTCCCTATCGATATGACTTTTTTTTTTAATTTAATTTTTATTGATGCTTTGTGCATTTCATACACTTTGTCCAATTCAGTTCAGCTTATTTCCCCTTCCCTCCCCCCCCACCCACCACCCCACCCATCCCAGATCATGCATTCTGCGTAACTGTCCTGCATCTTTCTCTCAGTTTTTTTTTTTTATTTTTTAGTATAAGTGATAATCCGTTGAGTACAAGCATCCCTCGTGCAGAACCAATCTGCAGGCTGTTGTGCCCAACCCCCAGCCCCACCATCCAGTGGGGGTGACAGGTTGTTTGTTCAATCAAGTTGATCAAATGAGTGTCCAGACTACATTGCTGTTGTTTCACCGTTCACCCCAATCGCAGCCCGCATTACACTTCTACCACGCCCCTCTTCCGCCGATTGTTCCCTAGGCTTAGAAAAGGGGCACAGGTGGTGTAGAGGTAAAACAGTCCACTCTCTCTGGAGCTGTTGACTTGGACTCTGGTCAATTTCTGGCTGTTTTCCTTTCATGGGCTGACAGTTTGTCCAGGAATAACCTTTCGATCCTACTAATGAAGCACAAGCAATTAGATTATAGTATTTAGCAGCATTTAATAGTTATGGTGTTTATGCCCGGGGCTTCCAAGGCCCCACAAAAGGTAAGGGCTCCTTGCCTTTAAGTTGGGATACCTGCAGGAGGAGAGGCAATAAGACCCTGCTGCCGAAGACCTGATGTTAACATGGGAGGGATGTATTGAGACCGCACATGCAAATGTACAGATGGCCTCTGGAATGCCAGAGAGTGTTACCAAAGGCCACCAATAAAGCAAATACGGGTCCCCCTGAGTCAAGCAAGACTCCACCGTCAGCACCAGCTACACCTCACCTGCCTGGAAATACTGTGCAGCAGAGGCAAACATGTGCCTGTATATCCCAAATCTAATTGGCTATTGGCTCTCTCCTTGGAGGAATAACCCATGGCTGATGCCACAAGCTTACATCCTCTACAGGTTAGGAAATGTTAAAAGCCACAGTAAGACCCTGTCATATTTAACAGGGGGGAAAAATGTAATTCATGGATTAACTTATCATCCAAACATATGTGTCGATATGACTTTTAAGTGGTGCTTTGGTTCATGTCTTGAACATGGCCTGGGTTATACTCACTGTGTCATTTTGGGGTTTACACACAGACACCCACTAACTCACAGTGGATTTCTGGGACAGTCAGCCCATCGTGCATTGACAGTTGTTTAGTGTGGTTCACCTCCAGGCTGTGGTCACTCAGCAGCAGTGCGCTGGAGCATCAGCTCCCGATGCTTGGACCTAGCGGGGGACTGGCAGCTGCACCATCTGCTGCTCTCCGCATCTCAGCGTGTTCTCCTATACACTGCAAGTATGGTTTCTGCTGAATGCTTGTTACATTTGCAGCACTGTGAACTGGAAAAAAGAATAAGTCACACAGCTTTTAGTGAAGGACTGCTTGTCCAGCCCACTCAGCTCTCACATGTATATCAAGGACTGTTTTAAAATAGTATTATTATTTTGCCATTGTGAGTTACCACTTTAAAATTATCAGTTTGTAAGAGAATTGTGACATCTACATGTTTGGTGAAAAAAACACTAATTTTACATAGTCCAGTATGCATTTCAGTATTTTAAGAGGCTTTCTGTATGTTGAAGAAAAGTTTTAAATGGATTGGATTAGAGTTGATAAGCACTAACTCTCATTTTTATAGTTGACTATTTTTTTCTTTTGAGCTAGGATTTCACTGTGTAGCCTCGATTGACCTTGAACTCAGTAGACTCCTGCCTTGGAGGAGCTCAGAGATGGTTATCACCATGCCTTGCTTCAAAACATTTCAACAGTTATTCTTAATTTATGTTTTAAAAATGATACTGATTATGCCAAAATCCTGTGTTAATATTTTAATTATAAAATATGTTTTCAACTTAAAAAATATACCCAAGACATCTGATTGTTGCCCTTGAGAAAGAGAATAGATGAGGACACTGAAAGGGGATTACCAAACGGGACTTTTTCTTCACAAATGTTATCTACATCTTTTGTAAAAAGAACATATTTTTGTACTAAGGAATTGAATTTAAACATAAAACAATTATGGGAAAACTCTTGGGTTCAGGCTCTAAAAAATAAATCATTTATTTAACCCATAAAGGATCACATTTCATGAAGAAATATAAAACCTATGCCCAAGAACACATTTTAACATCCACATGTTTAGAGCCTACAAATAAAATTAAATTTAAAAATGAAAAAAGATTTCTAGTCCTAATCAGAACATTGTCTGATGTCTGTCTTCACTTCCTGACCGAGCAGCATTACTTAGTTGTGTAAGCTAGTGTAACAAGACTTAGTTGTGTAAGCTTGTATAACAGGACTTAGTTGTGTAAGCTAGTGTAATAGGACTTAGTTTTGGTTCTGGTTGTTATAAATATTATTTATTTGGGGGTCAGGATAGTCAAGTTGAAATATTTTCAAAATACCTAGATTAAGTATTTTAAAGACAGAATGACTTTTGCATTTATTCCATTTGTTCTGCTGTTTGTTGAGTAGTGTTCTAAGTACTTTTGAGTACTTGCACTTAGAGAAGCGGTATCCTAGATTTGAGGGACACAAAGAAGATAAAACCAAATCTCTGTCCTCTGATTATTCAACTGAATGTAACAGAAAACTGATGCCCTCTTTAAGGTAAAGATGAACCTTTATCATTCACATTAAGAATCTAGTGAATGCGAGGGCTGGAGAGATGGATCAGCAGTTAACACTTGCTGTTCTTCTGAAGGACCTGGATTCAATTCCCAGCACCCATAAGGCAGCTAACAACTGTCGTAACTCCAGTTCCAGGGGCTCTGACGCCCTCTTCTGACCTCTGCAGGCATTGTATGACACGGTGCACTTACATACATGCAGGCAAACCCTCATACACATAAAAGTAATATTTTTGGTGTTTTTAATGTAATATTTTTAAAAATCTGGAATGAAATAGTCCAGAGCTGATGCAGGATCTTCACAACCCATTAAAACCCAGATGCCCTCGCTTTTTTTTTAATCAACATTACTTTCATCCTCATGCTAATAAGATGACTGACAATCAGTAAGATATGTGCATATATTCCAGGCAAAACAAGGGTCAAAGAGCAGTATGTGTTCTATTAAAACAAAAATCCAAAGGAGTAGCTTTCCTCTAGGTCAGACTGTATATTCCTATTTTCCTTTCTTTGGCCAGAACTGGTTCATGTGATTATCCTAACCATAAGGAAGTCTGACTAAAATTGTTCATATGAAAGGAGAGAGTGGATATTGAGAAGCATCAGGCAATTTCTGCTGCATAATCTGTTATGATAAACAGGGAGATAGATGAAACAGTTGGATGGGTTTGTGAAGCAGTGGAAGCATAGAGGAGACTGCCTGGAATCTTGGAGAGGTCTCAGAGGAGTTGCTGCCTATGTGGAAATGTTGATGAATAAGAGGTAAGGGAGGGACATTTCCTCCCATCTCCCATCAAGATAGGAAATTTCCAAGGATCCAGTGGATATAGGGTAAAAAACATAATTTTACATTCAGGAAAGTGAAAAAGTTATTATGGTCTAAGATACATAGAATGGAGAAGAATAAAGAAATTCAAATTATGTTATTCTCTAGGAATCAGATCTATCATGTGGATCATGTATCATTAAGGAATGGTAACCTTGTCACTGATTTGATTAAATTGTGTTTTAAGTCTGGTGGGAAAAACTGGGCTGGGAAGTGACCTCCACCCCAGTTCTGCCATTAAATGGGCAGTTTTGGTTTGTATGGTTCTATTTTTGAGGAAGGGTTAGATTACTGTATTGAAAAACCACCACAATCATTTTCATGGTGACCAGACTGGTGTACATCCCCACCAGCAGTGAATAGGCGTTCCTCTTTCCCCATATCCTCCCGGGCACGTGCCATTTGTTTTCTTAATGATAGACATTTTGACTGGGGTGAGATGAAGTCACTAACTAGTTTTAATTTGCAGTTCCCTGATGGCTAAGGATATTGAATATTTTAAAAAAGTATTTATTTGCCATTTATGTTTCTTCTTTTGAGAACTGACTGTTTAGTTCATTGGTCCATTTATTGGTTGGCAGTTTGTGACTTCTGCTGTTTAACATTTGCAATTCTTTATGTAGTTTAAATGTTACCCCTGTGGGAAGTACAGCTGCTGAAGACTTCCTCTCCTTCTGTTCATTTTGCTAATCTCTTTTGTTGTGTAGAAGCTTCTTCATACCACTCAGTCACACTGGTCAGCTCTTGGAGTTATTTCCTCAGCTATTGGAATTCCATTCAAAGAATATTTCCTTCCCTATATACCTATGCATACATGCTTTACCACATTTTGGGTTTTTAATCAAGGTTTTTGATTCAGTTTCAATACATTTTTGTGCAGGATGAGAGATGTGGCTCCAACTTCTTTCTTCTGCAGGTAGATATCCAATTTCATTATCATCACTGATTGAAAACGTTTTTTTTGTTTGTTTGTTTTGATACCTTGCTCAAAAACTAGGTTCATCTCTGGGTCCTCTGTTATGTTCCATTGTTCCATCTGTCTGCTTTTGTGCCAGTACCATGTTGTCTTTGTCACTATGGTTCTGTAATGCAGTTTGAGGTAAAGTGATATGATTCCTCCAACTGTGTTTTCTGCTTAGATTTGCTTTGGCTGTCCATTGTTTTGGTGTTTTTATATTGTTTTTAGGATTGTTCTTTCTAGTTCTATGAAGCATGTCCCTGGAATTTTGGAGATTACATTGATCCACAGATTGATTTGGATAGTATATTCATCTCCACCATATTAATTTTGCCCATTCAGGAGCATCAATGCTCTTCCCAATATCTCCTGGCTTCTTCGGTTTTGTTTTCAGTGTCTTAAAGTTTTCCTTATAGAGATCTTTTACTTTTAGGCTATTTCTAAATATTTGGGATATTTTGAAGCTATCGTGATGTGATCTTTTTCCTCATTTCTTTCTCTACAAATCCATTGTTGCTGTAAGAGCTACTTATTTCTGTATGTTGATTTTGCATCCTCTGACTTTTCTGAATATGTTTATTAGATCCAAAAGTTTTCCGGTGAATTCTTTCATCCATTTGTGAACTCATCATCCTTGTTTGCACTGCTGAGAAGCTCTCAGCCTGAGGGGTGTGCTATGGAGTATTGCCTCGTGTTTTAGTGTTTCTTTGTTGTGTTTTATCACATATGTTGTGGTTATGTGTATCTTCCTGTTTTTACTTTTCCACTTTCCCCAGTTATTTTTCTTTATTCTGTTTTATGAGTCCTGCTGGGGGGGTATCTTCTTGGATTTATCTTCAGAGTAACAGCCACGTGGTTTGACAGAGGTCTCAGTGTCAATACAGAAGACACTGTGCTCCTGCCTCCTGACTCCTAAAAAAGGTTTAGTTGGAGAAATTCTAGTATATTTAAGTAGTGAACTGAAGTGGAAAGCAGGCAGGAGTAAGAGTAGCTAGACTAAGAACAAAGGGGAACGCTGGGAGTGGTGGCGCATGCCTTAATCCCAGCACCAGGGAAGCAGAGGCAGAACTCACTGTCTGTGAGTTCAAGGCCAGCCTGTCTACATATTGAGTTCCAGGACAACTGGAGCTACAGGGAGACCCCGTCTCAAAAAGATCCCCTCCCCCCCAAAAAGAGAGTGGATGAGGAAAGATGTGAAAAGCAGAAGAGAAAATGTGCCCGCTAGGTTGGAGGAAAGGATGGATAGAGAGCTTTCCAACAAGATACACGCTGCAACATACCAGTGAACACTTAGAATACAACAGTGCACATTCTAAGAAAAAAATTGAAAACAACAAATATAGGAGTGGGGATTAAACATTGAAAATCAAAATGAAAAATATGTGAGCACATATTGTCAGTGAGTGCTTCTACCTGCCTGAAGTAGAACCTGTTCTGTGTTTTCCTTAGTTTTGTCCATCAACACAGTGTACCAGGTTCTATCACACCCTTCCCAGGAGCTTGTAGCCTGTCTCTCTGCGTCTGGGATGAGGATGTTGAAGGTGTTTCATAGCTGGTCTCCCTTGCCACACCCCTGCTGCTGTGCATCTGTGGCTTTGGGCCTGTTGCTCCCAACTCCATGCAACTGCGGGTCCCTTGTTTTGCCTGCGTAGCTCCCAGGCTTCCCAAAGGCCTCCTGCTCCACCAGGCACTCATGGTAGAGGGCTGTTGATGATGTGTGGTGTGGTCCCAACTTAGGGTCATTTATCCTTTCTCTGGAGCTGAGCATGGGTCAGTGAGCCGTTATCATTTGCTGGTGGATTCTGGTCAGCTTCTGCCAACTCCTGATGTCCTCTTGCAGACCAGTCCATTCCCATAAGGACAGCTCCTGTGGACTGTAGTGGGAGGGACTGTAGGCATTGAAAATCCCAGTTTTAAACTCCTGGGCCGTTCAACTGACATTTGCCCAAATCTGCTGTGGCAGTTCCTCCTCCAATTTTGGTTTCCAGCAGCATGAACCATTTCTCTGCTGGTCCAGCCCAGGTGTGTAAGCTCTTTGAGGCACTTTCCTCTGGGGCCATGTGCTCAGCTCTGTATGTGCTGGACTCTGCCCAGAGAGCAGCCTGCAGACAGGTGTCTCTGCTCTGCTGCTGAAATCCCTTGCAATCCCTCCTGGCTTTTGTTAGGTTATAAAAAGGGCCACGTACCCCCAGCCCCCAGATAAAAAGGCACACGAGGCTTGAGTCACGCCAGGAACATGATTTACTTCCATGTGGAATTACCAGCAGGGGCCTCCTGCAAGGGCCACCTGCAGACATGTGGTGGGACAGAGCAGCACGGCAGAGAGAGAGATGGCGCCTGGGGCCCGCCCACTTATAGCCATGGGGCAGGGCCTCAGGTACCTAGGAATCAGTCAGAAGATTGACAGTCTCTGGAGGAAGTGGGTGTCTGTGTGCCTTGGGATTCTGGGAAGCCCAGACCTAACAGCCCAGGTGTGTAAGCTCTTTGAAGCACTTTCCTCTGGGGCCATGTGCTCAGCTCTCTATGTGCTGGACTCTGCCCAGAGAGCAGCCAGCAGACAGCAGGGCCCGCAGAAATCCCTTGCAGTCCCTCCTCACTTTCACTGGATCTCTCTGCTGCTCTACTTCTGTCCTGGAATTTGAAGCTTCTGCTTCAGTCTTGTTGGGATGAAGTCAGTTCTTACTCTGACTGTATCCTTCACTGGTTAACTCCTAGGCAGCGGCAGCCTTTGGGCTATCTTACCCAGAACGCACACCCCCTTCAGTGGCTACTTTTAAAATCTCTTTGTCTTGGGGCTGGAGAGATGGCCTAGCGGTTAAGAGTGCCGACTGCTCTTGCAGAGGACCCGGGTTCAATCCCCAGCACCCACATGGCGGCTGAGAACCGTCTGTAACTCCAATTCCAGGAGAACTCCAGTCCCAGGGGAATCTGACACCCTCTTCTGACCTCCGTGCATTGCACGACATGGGTGCACAGACCTGCATGCGGACAGTACATTCATACACATAGAGAAAAATAAATAAAAAATTAAAAAACATATTTTTAAAAATCCCTTTGTCTTGATTTCTTTGTATTTATTCTGCTTAAATATGCCATGTTTCATGATTGTATGGGTATATATAAAAATTATTTCTAGAAAAATCCTAGGCACTGTCCCTTCAGAACTCCCTCTAACCTACTCTGCTCTCTCTTCCCCCATGTTTTGACCTTTGATCATCCAGATCTCTTCATGTCTCTTATTTTTTCTTTATTTCTTGTCTCTTCCTTATTGATGCCACAGAGATACCTAACTGGCTAGTGAGCCAGTTTTTATGCTAACTTTTTCCCTTTATTTCTGTTTTCAAAAAGGGGGGTGGAGGGCAGACAGTTTAATCCCAGCACTTGGGAGGCAGAAGTAAACAGATATCTAAGAGATTAAGGCCAGCCTGGTCTATATAGCAAGTTCCAGGCCAGCTGGGCCTATAGGAAGACCTTGTCTCAATAAATAAACAAACAAACTGGGAGGTGACTCACTGGGTAAAGTGCTTTCCATACACAGGCGAAGCGCTGAGATTGGCTCCCCAGCAGCCACGTGTATGCTGGGAGGGCACAGCCCACCTGTAATCCTAGCCTGGGGAGGAAGAGACAGGAGATCCTGGACAAACTGATTAGATGAGGCTAATCTGTGAGGTCTGAGCCCAGCAGGAGACCCTGCCTCAATAAATAAAATGAAGAGCAATCAAAGAAGATACTTGGTGTCAACCTCTGGTCTCCACAAATGCACACATATGTACATGCACTCATACATATGCTCCCACACACATGGAGAGACACATACATGCCTGTATTCATACCACACAAATGTACATGGAAATATTTTTAATTTTAAAAACTAAAAGTATCCTCTAAAATGGCAAATAAATATAATGTGGATCAGAGTACTGCTCTAAGGAGCTACAATCATCCTGGGTTTGTATGTTGCCATCTGAGTGGTAGAGATAAGAATGCTGTTTCGTTAATAATTCCTTCTTAAATGAACAAGGGCAAGGCACGCAAACTGATGGGGTCGAGGAGGGTATCAGAGCTAAGGAAATAGCTCTAGGTGTTAGGTTCATGAACACAGAACTGAGAATGAACCTGGAAGTTAATTTACTGGTCAGGACCTGCGTGCTATCTATCTCTTGGGAGAGTTTCAGAATGATGTTTTAAAAACCAGTTCATCAGGTAAATTAAATCTTTTACAAATGGATAATGTTTTGTCATAGGTCAAACTAATAGAAGATAGAAAGAAATGAATGTCTTAACTGTTAACTACTTTTAATTTCTTGCTACAAGCCCTGAGACTCGAGATAACTGTTCTGGACAAGACCTATTCTGTACCTTTTGTTATTTCTGTGTTTACCTTAATGCATATGAGTAATATACTCTTGAGTTGGAATTGAAGGAACTTATCTATGTTTCTTTTTAAAATCCTTAAAGTGGTTTTATTTTATTGTACCAACCATTTAACAATGGTTCTCAATAATAATGTGACTGAGAAGTACTATGTTCTATTTGTTTGTTTGTTTGCTTGGCAGGGTTATTACAAGTCGAACTGAAAACAAGAAAAACCTGCTTTTGGCGCCATCAAAAAGGAAAGCCAGATACTTTTCTTTCCACAATTGAAGCCATCTACTACTTTCTAGTTGACTACCACACTGACCTGCTGAGAGAGAAGTACAGAGGGCAGTATGACAACCTTTTATTTTTCTACTCTTTCATGTACCGTTTGATAAAGAATGCCAAAGGCTCTGGAGAGAAGGGGAAAACAGGCTCATCCATTAGTTTTGCACAAGCTTCTTGACATTGTATTTTGCTAAAATTAATAAACTTGCAGTATGCTTTGTCTGAGAAGTAATCATGCATAATGCTTGTCAGAGTACTTAGAAAAACTTCCATTTTTGTTCATTTTACCACATATTTTAAAAAAGAAAATTGAATCCCGGGGAATTTTTGAGAGGTAGTTTTGGTTGAAAGACTTCATTCAGTGCTCAATTTCGGAGTATCTCAGTTGCATTGTACATTTCAATATGATGTGTGCCATTTATATAGTTGTCATTGTGTTCTGATTAGGGAGCTTCTGTCTTTCACTTATACCCACCCCCTCCTCTGGATTTAGAGGAAGTCAGAATTTGGGGGCTGAAAATAAAAAGTGAACCATAATTTTCTTGAGGTTAGTGACAAAAGTAGGCAGAACTAGTTTGCTGTACTGTTGCTCTAAGTCCACTCTTAACCTTTCCTTCTGCTTGGCTTCCGCTCTAAGAAAACTTTGCTAAGTCATTTCATCCTGCCAGGTGGATGGGTGTCTGACCGATTTTACCAAGCTAAGGCCCACAACATTTTCTCAACATGGGCTGACCTGAGGCCAGGCACCAGGCCCGGCAGTACTAGGGTTCATTCGTATGTGTTAAGGGTGCTGTGGGAGATGGGGTTTACTCTGTAAAAAGAAATATGGTTCAGTGGTGAGGTGTTCGGAGCCTAAAACTAGACAGCCAACCTCAGTCTCAGTGCTGCTTTTCCACTTTCCAGCCCTGTGTCCTTTTCTCAGCTGAACAGAGCAGAGTAAGCAGCCCAGTGGCTGTGGGAGTCAGGATGAGCAGAACCAGGGTAGACAGCGCTCAGCAGTGCCCGGAATGCATGCACCAGACGTATGTTTGCTTCTTTAATTTATTTAAAATTGTGAACTAAATGTGATTTCATCTGTGAGCTCCCGGAAGTCACTATACTATTAGAGGATCCTCTAAATGAATTTAGAAAAGAAAGCAGAGAGGCTGGATTAAAGAGAGCGAGTCCTGATGACCTCATTCAGCCGCACAGATGCCCTGACGGTGAATGAGCCTCCTGTGCTGGACGGCCTGTGTGTCCTCTGGATCTGCCCTCTGCTCTGCTAGGGAAGCTCACTTGCTGCTAGGTTTCAGCTGATTTAGCAAGTGGATTTGAGAAGAATATTGTTCTAGCTTCCTTTCAGTTGTTGTGGTAAAATATCTTGATACAATACATCACTGCAGGGAAGTCACAGCAGCAGGAACTTAAAACAGCTAGTCACATCACTGCTGCCGTGGAGAGCGAGACCAGTGCATGCTCGCATGCCCGTGTTCGGCTACCTTTCTCTACTCTTCTGCAGTCCATCACCCAAGCTGGAGCCACATTTTAAGACTGGCTTGTTACCCACTGACACCGCTAGAGATACACACAGCTCCAGACAGGGCTGGGCCGACGACCTGATCTAGGCAACTCTTCACTGTGCTGGCCTCCTGGAGGATGGGGTACTTACTGAGAGCAGAGCAAGGCGATTCTAGGTTGTGGCCAGTTGAGGATTGAAATGAACCATTGCAAATATGAAATCAATTATTTTCCGGCCGTCTTGCCTGGTCACCATGAGTTGTCTGTGTTTCTTTATAGACAGCAATCCTGTGAGGTACAGTTTCTTTTTTTATTTATTTATTATTTTTTATGTGTATGAGTGTAATGTCTACATGTAGGTTTGTGCACCCATGTCATGCAGTGCCATGGAGGTCAGAAGAGGGCATCGGATTCCCCTGGAACTGGAGTTAAAGATGGTTCTTAGCCACCATGTGGGTGCTGGGGATGGAACCCAGGTCCTCTGTAAGAGCAGTTGGCACTCTTAACCTTTCAGCCATCTCTCCAGCCCCGAGTTGTCCAGTTTCAGGTCCTCACTCCCTCTGCAAATTTTCATTTAGGGCTATTAACAGGCTCCACTTGTTATTAAGTTCCCGAGTTGCTTTCTATAACCCTGCCAGGACCTTCATAAACACCCATTTCAGTGCACATTTCTCAGATGTCCTCATTTGAAAGTGTCTTCTGCTTCTTTCTTGGACTCAGACTGTAGAAATGAGGAGTAATAATATATCCCAAAATAGATGCACTTGGGACACAATATGATTAAGGTAGAAACAAATTCTTGGGTGAAAGTACTTTGTTGCAAATTACATTTCCCTCTTGAAGACTCAAAAGGCTCTGCATGTTAAAGGTTCTGAGAACTCCTGAAATAACCATTCTGGGCCTCACAGAAGCCAGTGTCTGCACAACTCAATAGAACTGTGATACATATTAATGTCCTGTGGACACTGAGATATTGTAGTTCAGATCAGTTCCTGAGGTTACACATGTCACTAGAGATGTTAAGCACATGGCTTACAGGACACACAGCTAGTTCATGGCAAAACCCCCATCCAAAGTCTGAGGCTTCTGATGTGATTGGTTCCGTGAGCTACTGTTACAGTGCTCTGTGGACTCCATAAGGTTCCGCATTGTTAGCTCTGTCACCTCCAATATGCACTTACCAGCTCACTTTAGCAGTTATTTTATAAACATGGGATTAAAATTAATTTCTTCATATTTGAAACTTGGCCCTGGAAATAGAGGAAGCCTTGAATTGACTTAAGCAAGGCCAAAGTCTGGATTCAGGTATATAAATTTGAAGTTCCCTGAACCAAAACCTAGTGCCATTTACCTGGTTCCACAAACCAGCTGGATGGGAGATGGAAAAGAGAGAGAGTAATCCTGTCATTCATTTGCCTTCCTTACAGCAGCCTAAGAAAGATCAACATATGCTTCAGAGAGGGTAATGCACAACCAGTCAAACAAGATCACAGGTTCTTTCCAAAAGAAGAGACTACCTGGTAGAACAATGATGTGGCTGTATTTGCCTTGTGCTCTCTGGACTGATGGCCCTTCCGTTCCTTTGAAGTTCCTTCTCACTCTGAGTCTGGACATTTCTAAGACCACTGCATTTCCACTCTTGTGGTTTGACTGTTGACTTTTGACTGTGTTAGCCTCCTAGAGGATGGGGTACTGAGCAGAGCAGGTTGCCTGTCACTCTGCCCCTGTGCCTGTGTAGACTGACTGATAATCAACCCCCAAATATTCCTGTGAGTCCCCAGCCAAGTTCAGGATAGCCACCTTCCTGATTCCAGATATCTGAGCAAGGAATCTCTTATGTCCCTGACACTTAACTGTATTTACAGCATTAATGTGCCAGTAGATAGTGTATCTTTGGGTACTAGGTCACAGGTACCCTGGAAAATTCTTGGCCCAACTATTTTTCTCAGCCCTTGACAGCTAGCTTTGACTTAGCTCTCGTCTTCTGTAGTGACAACACTAGCAAGCTTATGGAATTCCCTGGTGCCCTCCAAAAGGGTTTGCGATACAGTGTACAATGTTAGTGAAGCTAAGTTAACGAACAGGAAGTATCGGGTAAATTCCTCTCCCTTTGGAAGACTGTTTCCAAGCACTGACTTGTCCTGTTCTTCCAATATAACCATTTTGCTAAGCTAAGGCTTGCCCTGTCTCATCACAGCTCTTCAAACAGCAGCAGCAGCAGCCGCAGCCCAGCAAGTCGTCAGTTGCTTTTGCTTTCCATCCTTGCACTTCCTTTCTTCACTGTTACCACCTAGGATTATGCGGTCTTATAATGTCCTTGATGTACTCTTTCTAGGGAAAACCAGCTAATTTAGTCCGGATTTGGTCAGGAAAGTAGATTCATTCAAGGTACTAACATA
Organism: Rhizomys pruinosus; assembly: GCA_009823505.1. NCBI lineage: Eukaryota > Metazoa > Chordata > Mammalia > Rodentia > Spalacidae > Rhizomys > Rhizomys pruinosus. Next base: position 48,145 of record VZQC01002218.1, read on the forward strand.
ATTTTTAAACAAGTTTAAGGAAAAAATTAGGGCTTACCTAATGGTGGAATTATTGGGAGGGTAAGTCTGGAAGGCTTCAGCAGGGAAGAATTAGAAAAAGAGACACCCACAGATGCTCAGACTACCCATGACTTAGTTTACAGAGACATCTAATCTTAAGAACATTGAGTTTCTTGCTTGGTATTCCTACATGCCCTTTTGTCTAGTACTTACTACTTAATTTGTTTGGAAGTCTTAAAAAGAAGTACATAGCTACATACTAAAGTAAGTATTGTTTGGTTGTTTCTTTGAAGCCATGTTGATTTTTGGTCTTTGACCTGAGTCTGTCTTTTCATAATAACATCTTATCTGTTGAAAAAGAATTTCATTTTCCAGTCCTGACTCTAGGTTCTGCATTTCCTCTCAGTCCCATGTCCACCTTGCCACTTGTCAGCTTCTGTCTTTCTTCTAGTGCCTTATCTTTGTAGTGACTCACAGCCTTCAAAAACTCTGCCTCAGAATCTCATCCAATAGCATAAGTACATTAAGTACATGGCCTTCGATCTCACTGGAAGATAATATATCAATTTTTTTTTTTGTCTCCAAATACTGACAGTGAAAAGGCCCCAATAAAAAACAAACATTTAATGAATCTAAATTGAAGACCACAAGCCAAGAATCACTACTCATTCATAGGAGCCACTTGGTAAAAGGGAACCACATGAGAAAATGGAAAGAAAGCTGGAAATACAAGGAAGCAGATAAGTGGCAAACAACAAAATGTAAATGAATATCTTTGGAAAGAGTTTATATTTACTAAAAAATAAGAATATGAATGGGATAATATGAAAAGTAATAAAAAAAGAGATCCTGGAAATTTAAAAAGGAATCGGTGAAATAATTCAATATAGGAGATGGAGTATAAAATATAAGAATATTAAAATCTTGATTTCTAATATTTAGGTCTGATCTTGTTAAAAGCTATAATTGAGGGTATGGGCTACCTGCACATTACTTAATAGACAGAAGCCACATGAAATGGGAAGGTATAATGCATGTCTTAGCCACACCCTTTATAACAAAGGAGAATATTAGAGTCTAAATATTGACCACAAGTTCACAGAAAATGAACATTAGATGGCTGGAATAAAAATGTATACACTGTATATTAATCTGTATGTCCACTGTGTATTGTTGTGACGCTGGGTCTCGCAGGGTTTGTGAGATGAGCCATACCTCCTCTCCAAATTATTTTTAATTAAAATGTTTTTTTATTATTGTGTCTGTGTGTGATTTGTGTGGATTCATGTGCTGCAGTGTGCAAGCACATGAAAATCAGGATACGTGGGAGTTGGTCCTCTCCTTCCATCTTGACATGGATTTGGGAGATTGAACTCAAGTGTACCATGCACCTCTCCCTGCTGAGCCAGCTCATCAGCCCTCCACATTGTTTTGAATCATGGTATTTTTACATCTTATTTTACATGTTAGTTATGGTAAACACTATGTATTCCATTGCATATTTATAGCATGGGCTGTCCTTTGAAGGATTGACCATGGACATATGGACATTGGATGCCTTCTTCCCAAGTTTGATTGTGCCTGCCTGCCCTGATCATCACAAACAAGCTTAACTGTTAACACTCCACAGGAAAGGAGGGGTGGAGGGAGTCTGCATCATTCCTGCCAATGTAGAATTTGCCATATGACCTTAGTAGGTGAGTCCTGCTCCCTCAGACTTCTGAAAATAACCCCTCATCCATCCCTCTGTTAGCAAGCTTAAATAAACTCACTAGGATTTCCCAACATGCAGTTTGGGGAGTTTGTACCTTGCTTTGATTTGGGGACTGTGGGAGGAGGAGGCTGGAAGCATGTTTCCCAGAAGGAATTTTACTGATAATATCCACGGTAGAATATTGACTGTCAAAAAGTATCTACTTGATAATTCTGTCACTGTGTCACTATACTGGGGGTAACTAGCTTGTTGAACAGCAGTCTTGATTTTCTTGACCTTTTTTTATTTTTTGAAGACTGTACAGTCCAGGCTGGTCTGGAACTCACTATTCACAATATAGTCTTGAATTATCAGCAGTTCTGCGTCAACCTTGTTGGTACTGGAATTAGTTTTTATTCAGTTCTAAACCCAGGATGGAGCATGTTTTACCCTACTTGAAGAGGTTTCTCAGAAAGAAAGGGAAAATGATTGTGATTAATCCAGGATTCATTTGAATAATGGGAGTTAGAGAGAATGTAATTTTGTTTCCAAAGCCAATTTTTATTGAAGCTTTGTGAATTTCATACAAAATTTCCTATTAAATCTAGACCTGTGCCCCTTCCTTGCCCCCCCAACCCCACCAGAGCTCACACATTCTGCTAAACATGTCTTTCATCTTTTTCTCAATCTCTTTTAAAATTTTCAATGCAGAAGTTTACTGTTTTGAGCAGAAGTTCACCACTTCAGTCAGTTCTCTGACCCAGTCCTGCCATTGTTGTTGGTATTCTCTCCAATTTTAATCACTCTAAAATATGCATATATGCATGCCACATATATCATAGGTTTCAGCATCTTCAGCTTATGAGTTTTTTTTTTTTCTTTATTAGGCTGAAAGATGTCATGTTTGAAGACTCCTCTTTGGCAAGCCCAAACTACCATCAGTTCTGCCCTTGTGCTCCACACTGGGGTTTTCCCTTCCCATGGTCACCAAATGAAGTCCAGTAAGCACCATGTCATCTCTTGATCTTCCTGTACTGGTCTCCATGACACAGCCTGGGTAGTCCAAGAATGGCAGTCTATACTCTGAAGAGGCTGAAACCCCCAGTAGTAGCTCAGTCCACAAGCTGGATGTCTCAGCAGTCCCTGTCTGACACTGAAGGTTTGGAGGATTCTTGGAGAGACATGAGTCTTATTGGAAGTCCATATTGGAAGGGTGAAAAGCTGTGTCTCATGTCCTTGAAGGATGGCAAAAGCAGTGGCAACCACAGGGTAGCTGCACTTGCAAGAAAGACAGGCAAAACAACTGTGCTCTTTTTTTTTTTTCTTTTTTTTACTTTTTGTCTTTTTACTAAGATATCAAGTATAATTTCTCAGGCCTTACTAATTATTTCGGGTTATACTTTCCTTTTGGATGTTTAAGGCCACACAGCCCAGATTAACCAAGGTTTTTGTTTTCTCAAGGTCAGTTGAGGATCTGATCCTCAAGGGTCACTCAGGTTTTAGAGTGGAGGGAGGGAGCCCCTGGCTCATTTTGTCTTTTCAATCACCAGTTCCATCCACTCGAGGACAAAGTCAGGTCTTGCTAAACCAGGCTTCCCTTTGAAACATGAGCACACTTTCTTCTTTATAGACTAGATACTGGCTGAAGTCCCATAAGTGGATCTCCAGGACCTCCCTGCACAGAAAGACTGGTGACTCACATTTGCAGGACATTTCAAGAGATGACCCCATGCATAGTCCTCTGAGACTTAGTTGACCTCTGAGGGCAAGGAACAAAGTTATCCCTTAAGACCCTCAGCCAAATTGGTATGGGCATTAAGTATGGTTGTTAAGCATCCAGAAAGGCTAAGTTACACCAGCCTGATACTTTTAACTACTCTGTACTATTTTAGAAAAGGCTTGGACAAAAGCTCAAGAAGCCTTGTATAAGAGATACTAAGAAGTACTCCCATAAAATAAATATTGTGGTTAGACACAATATCATGACAAACTAGTTTTTTCCTCATTCTTTTGATCGTATATTACTATAAAATATGCATACATACCAAAAATTCCTAAGTCTGAAAATAAATGGTACCTTAGTTCTAGAACCTGTTCAATCTTTTTGTATTTGTTGAAGTTTGTTCTGTGTCCCAGTATGTGGTCAATTTTGGAGAACATTCCATGGAGTGCTGACTAGGACGTATATTCTGTGGTATTTAGGTGGAATATTCAATAGATGTTTGTGAGGTCCATTTGGTGTATCATATCATTCAGTTCAGATGTCTCTCTGTTCTTTGTCCAGTTGACCTGTCCAAAGGGCTCAGTAGGGTATTGAAGTCCCGTACTATGACTATGCTGGGTTTAATCTGTGCTTTGAGGTCCTGGAGAATTGTCCTTATAAAGTTTGGTGCACCAGAGTTTGGTGCATATATATTCATGATTGTGAAATCTTCATGGTTAATTGTTCCTTTGATAATGATGTAATGGCCCTCTTAGTCTCTTCTGATTTCTTTTACTTTGAAGTCTATTTTGTCTGATATTAAAATAGCAACACCTGCTTTCTTTTTGGTACCATTTGCTTGGGATATTCCCATCCTTTCACCTTAAGTGGTGCCTATCTTTGAGACTGAGATGGGTTTCTTGTAGACAGCATACAGATGGGTTCTGATTCCTAATCCATTCTCCCAGTCTAAGTTTTTTGATTGGGGTTTTTTAGTCCATTAATATTTAAGGTTATAACTGATAGGTGTGTGTTGCTTCCTTTCACCTTATTATCCATTTGCATTTCTGGTCTAGGTTTCTACTTCTGCAGTTATGCTTTTATTAATTTCTCTTTTTGGGTGCCTAGGATAGTTGCTCCTCTCTTTTGTCCTTTGAATTGCTTTAAGTATTCTCTGAAGGGTTGGTTTTCTGGACATGTATTCTATCATCTTGTTTATGTCAGGGAAAATTTTTCTCTCTCCTTCAACTATAATCAACATTTTTTCTGGTAACAACCCAGTAACCTGGGTTGGCATCTATAGTCCTTTAACACTGGGAATGCTTTGCTCCATGTTTTTCTTGCTTTCATAGTTTGCATTGAAAGGTCAGTTGTAATTCTGATGGGCTTCCCCTTGTATGTAACTTGTTTTTCTCTTGTAGCTTTCAGAATTTTGTCTTTGTTTTGGGCATCTAGCATTCTAACTATGATATGGCATGGGAAGTTTCTTTTCTGATCTTGTCTGTTTGGAGTTCTGTGTGCTTCTTGTATTTGTATGGGTTTGTCTTTTTTTAGTTTGGGGAAATTTTCATCTTTTATTCTGTTGAAGATCTGACCAATACCATTTTCTTGGGATTCTTCTCCTTCATCTATTCCTATGATGCGGAGGTTTGATCTTTTCATTAGTGTCCCACATTTCCTGGTTGTTCCACTTTTGTGTAATTTTAAATTTTTCATAATCTTTCATTGAGGTTTTTAGTTGTTCTGTGTTATCTTCCAGGTCTGATATTCTTTGTTCTGCTTCCTCCATTCTACTTTGAGGCTTTTTCCCTTCCTTTCCTCTTGATTGGGTAAGTGTTCGATTTCCTTTTTCATTTCATCCTGTGATTTCTTTAGTATTCCCACTTCCTTCTGGAGCTTCTCAATCTCTTCCTGTAGCTCCTTGCTTTGCTGCTTGGTTTCCTTTTTTATTTTAGCATGGGATCTTTTCAGTGTTCCACTTCCTTCTGGAGTTTGTCATTCTCTCCCTCTAGTTCTTTCTGAAGTTTGTCATTTTCTCCTCCTTTACTTCTTTCCAAAGTTTATCATTCTTTCCCTCTAGGTTCTTCTGGAGTTTTTCATTTTCTCTTCTTAGTTATCTGACTTGTTCTTTATATTCCTTGATTTCTTTCAATATGTCTGCAATTGTTCCTCTAAGATCTGTGTCCTGGGCTGCCTCCAGGGAGATATCACTGTAGGAATCTCCCATAGGCTTGGTAGAGCTTGGTGGGGAATTATTCTGAGTTTTCCCATGTTCCTTCATGTGCCCCAGCATGTGGGCTTCTTTCTGCTTGTATTCTGATGTGAATCTCAAATGCCTCCTCACTGTGTTGAAGGCTTGCTTTGCTTGCCTCCTTCAGATGCCATCATTTGTTTCTCCTTGTTTATGGAGTGTTGACTTGTCTAGGTTTCAGGCTTTCAATTTTGGTTATATATTGGAAGTCTTACTCTTCCCTTTCTATTCTGAAGTTTCTCCAAAAACCTGGGTAGGGAACAACCCAGTTGGTACCCTGCTGAGCACTGTGCTCACTCTGCTTCCTGCCAGCCAGTTTCTCTAGGTTTTCTAGGGCTTGGTGATGGCCTTGCCTTGTGCAGCAGAATCACTACTGTGGTTGCACTTAGACACTCCCTCAGCAATTCCAGTTGGGGGCAGAGGGGAATATGCTTTGCTTAGCCCATGCCCCTGTACTCTGTGCTTCAAGTGGTCCTGGGAAATCCCCCAATCTAAGCTCTGTGCACTCAAGTCTCACAGTGGAAATTGTACGGGCAATTTTTTGATTCCAAAATATAAAAAGATAAAAACACAACCTACGGAAAGCAATTTCAGTCATGGATAGAGAGAATATAGTTAAGTTTAAAATACAAGAAACAGGTCTTACAGAGCATGCAGAGGGCTTCTCAGACAGCAAGGCATGGGGGGGGGCCAGTGTCTTAAGAATGAAAGTGAACACAGTATTCTACTTGGGGTCTGTGTCTAGTCATACAATCTGGTCAGACATACAAGTCTCAAAAGTTTTACTTCTGTAGGATATTTCTTGAAAGATGGAAGAGGAATTAAAAAGGAGGAAGAAAATCAAGAAGGTAGTGGAGAAAACCCTCAGGAGTCATTCATTCCACATAAACTTTGGGGTGCCTATGTGCCAAATATTCGTGTAGGTGATAAGTACAGGGTGCCAAGTACTAAGTGCTGAAACATGAAGCAAACTAAAGGACAAGCCAGGACTGGACCAGACTAGCACACAGATAGGTACTAGTTAAGTGAGACTACTAGTTTAAATAGGAAAGCCTCTGTGGTGAGAGAAAATTGAGCAGAGACGTGAATGGAAGAGGAGAGAGTAACTGGTAACTGAAAGACTAATGTCCTCAGAACAGGAACATGGTGTGAAGAGCTTGAGATCAGCATGTGTGGCATACTAGAGAAAGTCCAAGGAGATAAGCTTGGAAATACATGAGGGATAAAAATCATACTGGGCACGGTGGTGCACGCCTTTAATCCTAGCACTTGGGAGGCAGAGGCAGGTGGATCTTTGTGAGTTCAAGGCCAGCCTGGTCTACAGAGCGAGTTCCAGGACAGCTGGGGCTACAGGGAGACCCTGTCTCAAAAAGACAAAAAAAA
>VZQC01002218.1:55462-101832 GCA_009823505.1 Rhizomys pruinosus
TATGTTGTATGACAGGTTTTTCCTGGGGAAATACTACTATATCCACATGTCTGGTTACCCCAGATAGGGAACCCACAATAGATGAAAGTAGTGGTTGTAGCAGAGTCCAGCTTGGTGAACCAGTGATTTTTTTATTTCGGTTACTAACAAGAATGTAGGTGAGGAGTTATAGGATGTAAGTAGGGAGGACTGAGATGGCAGGTGCATCATCAAAAAGCCCACCTAACAGGGTGACAACTTGTGGATGCTGCAGCCCTGGTCAGGTGGGAGAATGTCCCATAGTTCTGCTGGTCAGTCTCCTCCCCAGCAGCTGTCTACTCCTGGAAACCTGGGGGATGGGAGGCCCTTCAAGAATCTTGCCAGGCCTTTAATCCTAGCACTTGGAAGGCAGAGGCAGGCAGATGGATCTCTGTGAGTTCAAGGCCAGCCTGGTCTCCAGAGTGAGTTTCCAGGACAGCTGGGGCTACAGGGAGACCCTGTCTCAAAAAGACGAAAGAAAAGAAAGAAAGAAAGAAAGAAAGAAAGAAAGAAAGAAAGAAAGAAAGAAAGAAAGAAAGAAAGAAAGAAAGAAAGAAAGAGAGAGAGAGAGAGAGAGAGAGAAAGAAAGACAGAAAGAAAGAAAGAAAGAAAGAAAGAAAGAAAGAAAGAAAGAAAGAAAGAAAGAAAGAAAGAAAGAAAGAAAGAAAGAAAGAGAATCTTGCACCACCAGATTCCCAGACATGTGAGGTATCATTTACCCTGGACTCTCCCCTAGTCGCCCCTTCTGTAGGGAGTGTTTCACTTCGTGTCTTCCTTACTCTCTACCTGTTTCATACAGGGCCTGTCACTGAACCTGGATCTCAGCAGTTCTGTTAGACTGGCTGGTGAGCCAGGACTGGGGGGTGGAACAGGAGTCTCCCTGTTCCACCCCCCAGTCCTGGCTTCCAGGCGTCTGCTGCCATGCTCCTATTTCTGCATGGGTTCTCTGGATTTGAACTCATATCCTCATGCTTGCATAACAAGCCCTTTACCAACTGAGCCATTTTCTCATTCCCTGGTTTATCTTTTAGATACATATTATGTAGTAAGAAAGATAAGCAGAAAGGCAGAGTGCTGTTCCAGTGGTCCATATGAGGACCAAGACTGATGCCGATAATAAGAGATGGTCACGTCTGGGATGTGTTCTCAGGGAAGTATGATATGAAAATGGGTTAAACAATTGTGGTGGACCAGAAACATGCTGCCCAGGAAGGACTTGCTGGTTAGTTAGTTGTAGGGAAAACAGAAATCTTCCAGCCAGCAGCATTTCATCCTTAGCAGCTACAAGAAATCCTTCTCCTGAGGTCACGTGCTTTCTACTGAGAACAGCGCAGTGCAGACAGAGTCCCTGGCAACTCCACCTTAATTGATCGCCCTGTTAGCATACTCAATTCAGAGCTCCAGCCACTGAAATCAGACTTGTCTGCCCAGGCCTGCCTCTTTCCCTTTCCTGAATGTGTGCTCTCTAGTAAACATCTCACACCCCAAACTTCATCTCAACATCTCCTTCCAGACCTCTTAGCCATCATAACTAGTACCAGGAATTAACTGAGCTGCTGAGGATCTCAATGTTAGGTCTGGGCTTTCCAGAATCCCAAGGGGCACCTAGCCACCCACTTCCTCCAGAGGCTGTCAATCTTCTGACCACTTCCTCTTTACCTGAGGCCCCACCCCATGGCTATAAATGAGTGCCATCTTGCCCCTGCCATGCTGCTCTGGTTCCACCACCTGTGTGTAGGCAGCCTGCTCTGGCAGCCCACATGGAAGTAAATCGTGTTCCTGGAGTGACTTAAGCCTCATGTGCCTTTTATCTGGGAGCTGGAGGTTCGCACCTTTTTATAACCTAATACTCATCACATAGAACGAAAGACAGATGCTCCTGGCTCAAGTTGGTAGCTTTCACTGCTGGTAAGGTAGAAATGAACGGGAAAGTATCCAGTAAGCGGTACAGTGTGTCAAGTATCTGAGATTCATAAAGGAGGATAAGAATAACAATTTGGTGGCCAATTCCTTCTGATGTTCTATAGAAAGAGCCCTTTGATTGTATACAAACCTCATTCAGCACCTTCATTATCATCTTAGAAGAGATGTTGAAGAGCTAGCATAAGCAGTCTGCAACAGAGAGGCATGCAAGTCATATGTGTATAAAAACTGTCAAATGGAAAGAACTGTTTTCAGAGCCCATTCAGTGCTCACCAGAGAGCATCCAGTACGGAACAATTGCCTAGTTGACATAATCTGCCAGGTCTGGCCTTTGGCCATTCAGTGATGACATGAGGGGACACAGATGGCATATCCTCTCTGGAAAGGATGGAGACTAAAGTTCGGGTTCAGTAGCATGAGTTTCCATTTACCAGGGTTGATTTAGCTCCTGCTGCTTCTAAACGTACAATCCACCAGCATCCAGGACGGAGCTGAGCCTCTGACCACCCTCAAGACCAACCTGGAGGAGCCGCAGCTCTCCTTCACAGAAATAGTCACACTTCTACGGATTGATTTTCCCGCCTACAGCTCCTCAGCCAGTGTCACTGCTTGATGCTTATAGTAGTACTAAACTCACCATCTGGGGTCCCTAATTTCATCACCTCAGACCAGAAAACCCACTTTACTAAAAGAAAGAGCAGCCCTGGACTCACATCAACAGGATCCACTGACAGTACTCACTGGAACAGCCTAACGACCGCTGAACACCAGAGAAACCACAAGGATAAGGTGTCATGTTACACAGCGCAGTGTGCATTTTATATTACAGACCTTTATAGAGCAGAAACCCTAACAGTAAGAAAACCCAGTAGAGGAAACAATACATCCCTAGGGGCAAGTGCAAACAGGTGTAAGTGAAGAGGCTTCTCTATTGTGTACGTGACCTATTGATGACTTATTGGTACTTATTTGTTCTTCCTGTTTTCACACTCTGAACGTTGCATGATGCAAGGGATTAGTCTCAAAAGGAGACATGGTTTTATGAGACAATATGGCAAAAATACAATTGAAAAATGGAAGCCGCATCAGCTCCCCGGATATTCTTTTGGTTCCTTGTGCTTCAAGAGCAGCAGGAAAGAAAAGAAGTTACTGTGTTCACAAGGATGATTGACCCTGAGTACAAGGAGGTGACATCCTGTCGCAGGGTGAGGGCAGTAAGAAACAAGGGTGGGCTAGAGGAACTGCACTTACCAAGTTGTCACTATAATACAGAGGCTTGGCCGCTCCACCCTGGAAAGGGCAGAAGAGCTGAAGGCTCTGTCCTTAGAGGGGGGAGTTAGCCACCAACAGAAATAGCAGCAGAGAAACTGAAGGAAACCAGGTAGTGGAGGCTGGAGTACTGATGACCCCTCTGAGCCTGCCTGCCCCAGGAAATGCTGGAATGGGTTCTGTTACTTCTCCCCCACGCCTTCTGCTTTGTTCTCAATCCTGACTGTAGCACCAGGCTCTAAAATTTGTCCATTAAGTTCCCCTTAAGAAAAAAAAAAAAAAAAAAAAAAAAAGAATCCAGCAGAAACTTTACATTTAGCCCGATAGACTATACTTTAGACTTCTTTTTTTTTTAAGTTAATTTTTATTGAACGCATTTCATATATTTCTTAGTCAAATTTAGACTCATTCCCCCAACCATGCCAACCCCTTACATCCCCCTGCCTCCCACCAGAGCTCATGGATTCTGTCATACATGTTAAGTCCTGTCTTGCATCTTTTTCTCAGTCTTTTATAACCTTTTTGATGCAAGTTTACTATTTTGGTCAGTTCTTTGAATAGGTTTTTCTCTCTTTTATGTTATCTTAAGGGAACTTTTAATGGACAAATTTTTAGAGCCTGGGCTTACAGGTTCAGGATTTGGAGTATGAACAACCGCAAAGAAGAAGGCTGCCTGCTGGGAGAAGTTTCACCAAGGACCCAATTACACAGCACCAATATTTTCTGCGTGCCAGGAACAAGAAGCGAGCGTAGCTCAGATGTGTCGGATTCGAAGTACCTCCCAGCCCCCACCACTAAACCTGCGCCCCCCTTAATCCGTTCCAACGATTTCCTCCAGTCTGCTGCTATTTCTGTTGGTGGCTAAACTTCCCCCCTCTAGAGGATCAGAGGCCTTCAGCTCTTCTGCCCTTTCCAGGGTGGAGCGGCCAAGCTCTGTATATAGTTGACAACTTGGTAAGGCAAGTTCCTCAGCCCACCCTTGTTTCCTTACTGCCCTCACCCTGCGACAGGATGTCACCTCCTTGTACTCAGGGTCAATCATCCTTGTGAACACTAGTAACTTCTTTTCGTTTCCTGCGTGCTCTTGAAGACAAGGACACACAAAAGAAATATCCGGGGAGCTGATGCGGCTTCCTTTTTCAATTGTATTTTTGAGCCCCATAATTGTACTCAATAAAATCCACTAGTCTCCTTTTGAGAACATAATCCCTTGCCATCATGCAAACGTTCTAGCGAGTGTGAAACAGGAAGAACAAATAAGTACCAATAAGTCATCAATAGGTCACGTACACAATAGAGAAGCCTCTTCACTTACACCTGTTTGCACTTGCCCCTAGGGATGTATTGTTTCCTCTACTGGGTTTTCTTACTGTTAGGGTTTCTGCTCTATAAAGGTCTGTAATATAAAATGCACACTTGACTGCACTCGCGCATGTCTCTAACCTCATGCGTACACCTTCCGCACCGAGATATCTCTGTGTGTCTTCCCCTCTGGTTTCAGCAGTCGTAGATGGCTGTCTCCACGTTGAGTACTGTTCAGGGGAGTATCTAGGTATCTGATAAGGTGCAGAATCCAAGGGGCTGCTCTTTCTTTTAGTAAAGTGGGTTTTCTGGTCTGAGGTGATGAAATTAGGGACCCCAGATGGTGAGTTTAGTACTACTATAAGCATCAAGCAGTGACACTGGCTGAGGAGCTGTAGGCGGGAAAATCAATCCGTAGAAGTGTGACTATTTCTGTGAAGGAGAGCTGCGGCTCCTCCAGGTTGGTCTTGAGGGTGGTCAGAGGCTCAGCTCCGTCCTGGATGCTGGTGGATTGTACGTTTAGAAGCAGCAGGAGCTAAATCAACCCTGGTAAATGGAAACTCATGCTACTGAACCCGAACTTTAGTCTCCATCCTTTCCAGAGCGGATATGCCATCTGTGTCCCCTCATGTCATCACTGAATGGCCAAAGGCCAGACCTGGCAGATTATGTCAACTAGGCAATTGTTCCGTACTGGATGCTCTCTGGTGAGCACTGAATGGGCTCTGAAAACAGTTCTTTCCATTGACCTGCCGAATTTTATGATAAGCAACATTATGACTTGTGCGAGTGTGCCTCTCGTCCGGTGCAGACCTGAAACTTAATCGCCCTCATTTCCCTCTTCAGACCATCCTTCTAAAGATTGATAAATTAATCCTGGTCGCTGAATGAGTAGTTTGTCATACACTTCGCATAAGGGCTCTTTCTTATAGAACATACAGATATGAGTTGCCAACAAATATTGCCAATATCTCTTATCCGTAACCGCATTGAATCTCAGATGGACTTGAAACTCACACTATGTACCGTTACTGGATAACGTTTCCGATCATTTCTACTCACTTTACCAGCATGGAAAACGTCATACCAGACTTGAGCCAGGAGATCTGTCTTTCGTAACTCGTATGTATGCTATGTAAAATATATAGGAGTTATTAAAAGAAATCCTAAGCGAACCTTTTTGCCTAGCTTCCAGATAAAAAATGGGCACATCGGATGGACTTAAGTCACTCCGACTAGAAGAACACTACTTATTTATCATCTCCATGTGGGCTGGCCAGAGTCAAGCGGCTGGTACCTACACACTAAGGTAGTGGACCACCAGAGCAGCTAGGTCATGGCCCCAAGGGCGACCAAGATGGCACTCATTTTAATAGCCCGACCTTGGACGTGGCTTGGCCTCAGGTGGTAACAGAATGCGGAGAGGTAGTCAGAAGATTATGACAGCCTTTAGGTAGGAAGTGGCTTGGCTTAGGTGCCCCTTTGGATCTGGGAAGCATCCAGACCCTGAACATTGAGATCCTCACAGCTTCAGTAATTCCTAATAGTACATCAGTTTATTGAGATGGCTTATAGCTAGAGGTTCTGGTGAAGGATGATGTTCTTGAGATGATGAAGTTGTGAAAGGATACTTGATGTTTGCGAACTATGTTGACTAGACGGAGCACACATTCAGGAAACAGGGAAATTGATGGCCGGGGCTGACACAGGTGTCTGATATTTCCTGGCTTGGAGCTCTGAATTGAGGATATTGTCTAACAGAGGTTAACAATTCGTATCAACCTCAAGCTGGAGTTTGCCAAGTGGGGACTCCCTCCTGCACATGCGCTGCTTCTTCAGATAGGAGAAGCANGAAAGAAACGAAAAAAGAAAAGAAAGATAAGGAAAAGAAGAAAAGAAAGAAAGAAGAAAGAAAAGAAAGACAAACGAACGAAAGAAAGAAAGAAAAGAACGAAAGGAGAAAGAATGGAAAGAGAAAGAAAGAACAGAAAGAAAAAAAGAAAGAAAGAAACGAAAGAACGAAAGAAATAAGAAGAAAGAGAACGAAAGAAAGAGAATCTTGCACCACCAGATTCCCAGACATGTGAGGTATCATTTACCCTGGACTCTCCCCTAGTCGCCCCTTCTGTAGGGAGTGTTTCACTTCGTGTTCTTCCTTCCTCTCTACCTGTTTCATAGGGCCTGTCACTGAACCTGGATCTCAGCAGTTCTGTTAGACTGGCTGGTGAGCCAGGACTGGGGGGTGGAACAGGAGTCTCCCTGTTCCACCCCCCAGTCCTGGCTTCCAGGCGTCTGCTGCCATGCTCCTATTTCTGCATGGGTTCTCTGGATTTGAACTCATATCCTCATGCTTGTATAACACGCCCTTTACCAACTGAGCCATTTTCTCATTCCCTGGTTTATCTTTTAGATACATATTAAAGTAGTTACAGACAAGCATAAGCAAGAAAGGCAGAGTGCTGTTCCAGTGGTCCATATGAGGACCAAGACTGATGCCGATAATAAGAGATGGTCACGTCTGGGATGTGTTCTCAGGGAAGTATGATATGAAAATGGGTTAAACAATTGTGGTGGACCAGAAACATGCTGCCCAGGAAGGACTTGCTGGTTAGTTAGTTGTAGGGAAAACAGAAATCTTCCAGCCAGCAGCATTTCATCCTTAGCAGCTACAAGAAATCCTTCTCCTGAGGTCACGTGCTTTCTACTGAGAACAGCGCAGTGCAGACAGAGTCCCTGGCAGCTCCACCTTAATTGATCGCCCTGTTAGCATACTCAATTCAGAGCTCCAGCCACTGAAATCAGACTTGTCTGCCCAGGCCTGCCTCTTTCCCTTTCCTGAATGTGTGCTCTCTAGTAAACATCTCACACCCCAAACTTCATCTCAACATCTCCTTCCAGACCTCTTAGCCATCATAACTAGTACCAGGAATTAACTGAGCTGCTGAGGATTCTTCAATGTTAAGTCTGGGCTTTCCAGAATCCAAAGGGACACACAGATATCCACCTCCTCCAGAAACTGTCAATCAACGACCACTTCCTCTTTACCTGAGGCCCCACCCAATGGCTATAAATGGGTGGCCCCAGTCGCCATCTTGCCCCTGCCATGCTGCTCTGTTCCCCCACCTGTGGTAGGCAGCCTGCTCTGGGCAGCCCCCATGGAGTAAATCGTGTTCCTGGAGTGACTTAAGCCTCATGTGCCTTTTATCTGGGAGCTGGAGGTTCGCAACTTTTTATAACCTAATACTCATCACATAGAACGAAAGACAGATGCTCCTGGCTCAAGTTGGTAGCTTTCACTGCTGGTAAGGTAGAAATGAACGGGAAAGTATCCAGTAAGCGGTACAGTGTGTCAAGTATCTGAGATTCATAAAGGAGGATAAGAATAACAATTTGGTGGCCAATTCCTTCTGATGTTCTATAGAAAGAGCCCTTTGATTGTATACAAACCTCATTCAGCACCTTCATTATCATCTTAGAAGAGATGTTGAAGAGCTAGCATAAGCAGTCTGCAACAGAGAGGCATGCAAGTCATATGTGTATAAAAACTGTCAAATGGAAAGAACTGTTTTCAGAGCCCATTCAGTGCTCACCAGAGAGCATCCAGTACGGAACAATTGCCTAGTTGACATAATCTGCCAGGTCTGGCCTTTGGCCATTCAGTGATGACATGAGGGGACACAGATGGCATATCCACTCTGGAAAGGATGGAGACTAAAGTTCGGGTTCAGTAGCATGAGTTTCCATTTACCAGGGTTGATTTAGCTCCTGCTGCTTCTAAACGTACAATCCACCAGCATCCAGGACGGAGCTGAGCCTCTGACCACCCTCAAGACCAACCTGGAGGAGCCGCAGCTCTCCTTCACAGAAATAGTCACACTTCTACGGATTGATTTTCCCGCCTATGGCTCCTCAGCCAGTGTCACTGCTTGATGCTTATAGTAGTACTAAACTCACCATCTGGGGTCCCTAATTTCATCACCTCAGACCAGAAAACCCACTTACTAAAAGAAAGAGCAGCCCTGGACTCACATCAACAGGATCCGCTGACAGTACTCACTGGAACAGCCTAACGACCGCTGAACACCAGAGAAACCACAAGGATAAGGTGTCATGTTACACAGCGCAGTGTGCATTTTATATTACAGACCTTTATAGAGCAGAAACCCTAACAGTAAGAAAACCCAGTAGAGGAAACAATACATCCCTAGGGGCAAGTGCAAACAGGTGTAAGTGAAGAGGCTTCTCTATTGTGTACGTGACCTATTGATGACTTATTGGTACTTATTTGTTCTTCCTGTTTTCACACTCTGAACGTTGCATGATGCAAGGGATTAGTCTCAAAAGGAGACATGGTTTTATGAGACAATATGGCAAAAATACAATTGAAAAATGGAAGCCGCATCAGCTCCCCGGATATTCTTTTGGTTCCTTGTGCTTCAAGAGCAGCAGGAAAGAAAAGAAGTTACTGTGTTCACAAGGATGATTGACCCTGAGTACAAGGAGGTGACATCCTGTCGCAGGGTGAGGGCAGTAGGAAACAGGGTGGGTCTAGAGGAACTCGCACTTTACCAAGTTGTCACTATATACAGAGGCTTGGCCGCTCCACCCATGGAAAGGGCAAAGAGCTGAAGGCTCTGTCCCCGTAGAGGGGGGAGTTTAGCCACCACAGAAATAGCAAGCAGAGAAACGGGAAGAAACAGGTCAGGGAGGCTGGAGTACATGAATGACCCCTCTAGGCCTGCCTGCTCCCAGGAAATGCGACTGGAATGGGTTTTTAACTATATGTTTATTCTCCCCCCACGCCTCTGTTTGTGTTCTCAATTCCCGACTGTAGCACCAGGCTCTAAAATTTGTCCATTTAAGTTCCCCTTAAGAAAAGAAAAAAAAAAAAAAAACATGCATGGAATCCTTTAGAAGCTACTTCCTAAACAAAAGGAGAAATAAATGTATATGTATATGGAGGGAGGGCTGGATTGTGGTGAGCAAACTTGCTTCCCAGATTCACTTTCAAGAAAGGACTCATTGCCCACCCATTAAGGAATGACAAGGTCACAGCCTTGAACTGTCCTCTCCCTCAGAGAACTCCCTCCCCTGGGCTTGAACTCACGCCCTCTAGGTATTTGCTGGCAGTGGTAGCTGAATATAGCTATAAGGCACACTGCGGAGCACAACCTGGAAGAGGTCAAACAGTTACAAGAAATAATGTTATTTTTAAATGCAAAATTTGTCAGGCATGGTGGTGCATGCCTTTAATCCTAGCACTTGGGAGGCAGAGGCAGGTGGATCCCTGTGAGTTCAAGGCCATCCTGGTCTACATAGTGAGTTCCAGGACAGTTGGGGCTACAGGGAGAGCCTGTCTCAAAAAGACCAAAAAAAAAAACAAAAAATTGGGGGGTAAGTTACTATCCTGAAAAACAAAAACAAAAAATGTTGTTCAAAGTTGATTGGTACCACAACGAAAAGTTTATAATGTGAAAATAACTTTAGAACCTGTGACAGTGGATGTGGAGGGTTTCGAGATGACTACAAGCTGAGGCTGTAGAGAACACAGCAGGCAGAATCATGGCCCCTTTAAGTGTCTACACCTCAGTCCCCAAACACTGAATATGCTCTTATAACTTAGCAAAAGGAACATGGCAGATGGTGGTTGAGTTACAGATTTCGAAATGGAATAATTATCCTGGATTATTTAACCCTAGACAAAGTACAAGACTTCTTAAAAATGGAAGAAAGATATCATGAGGAAGAAGAGCAATTAAAACTGGAATTCACTCGACTATTGCTGGCTTTGTAAATGGACAAGAGAAACACAGCCAAGAAAGTGGGCAGGAAATAGATTCTCTGCAGAACCTCCAGGAGTCTAGCCAGAATCTGAATCTTGAGTTTAACCCAGTAAGATCTGTGTTAGACTTCTAACATATAGAAATGCTTAATAGTAAAGTGTGTTGCTAAAGTTTATTGAATTTGTTACAGAGGCACTAGAAAAACAAGATGAAGCTATCAGCCAAAACTTGAAGAATAATGAGCAAACTCTGAGAAGGTGAACTTACTAAAAGGCATTAAAGTATTTATCAGTTGCTAGAGTTTTTATTTAACTGAGACAGTGACAGAATGTCCATCTTATTATAAATTTAGAAAATGAACCATAGGAGTGGGTAGATCTCTTAAAGAGATTTATAGGCAAATGTTGGTAGTTTTATCATTTCGTGGTTGTTTATGACACAAAAGAAGACATGCATAAGCTAAAGAAGGAATTGGTTCAATTTGAAAGCAGAATTTAGAGGAAGTCTTTCCAGGCCATGACCTGTGAGTTTTTATGGAAAAAGCAAGGTGAGTGAAGGGTCTCAGAGGAAGAAGACAGGAAGCACAGAGAGCGATAAAGGAAGCACTGCCTCCGTGTTGGACTGAACCAGGGTTGAGGGCTGTCTCCTGCCTTGGGCTGGGGAAAGTTAGCAACTGTTTTTGTCTCATGCCTTCCATTTCCCCAACTTTTTCTGTAGTGTTTCTAGCCTAGAAAACCTGGACCGAGAAAGCCACTCTTAAGCATCTGTATCTGAGGGGCAATATTAGGAATTTTGTCCAGCCTGGACCTGACTTAGATAATGAGACACTGAGCTTAAATTCATGCCCTAATAGAGTAAAAATTTTAGGGTTCAGAATGAGCACATTTTTTTTTTCATGAGTAGGACAAGAACTGTAGCCAGAGAAAGAAGGCTAATCCTTCAAGATGGCTCCCACGTAGTTTATCCGATTCTCTAGCACACATGCTTCTCTTCTTGTGAAGATGGAAGGCTGGGAGCTGTAGCTCTAGGCCCTGTCATGTCTGGCTGGCAAGAGCTGTCTTCTAGGTTTACAGATAATCATCTTCCTGTTATGGCCTCGCATGATGGATAAAGTGTCTGTCTTTTCGTCCCTTATGAGGGCACAACCCCTTGTGCCCTCTCAAAACATAAGTGCCCCCCAAAAGTGAGAAATGCCCCCCAAAAGTGAGAAAACTAAATGCCCCCCCAAAAAGTGAGAAAACTTTTGAACCATGCAGCTCAGGTTAACTGGTATCTGAATGCGGCTACGTGAGTGACCCCAGCTGAGAACTTATAGAGTGGAAAACCACTAATCAGTCACAGAAGCATAAGAAAGTTAAAAATCATTGTTTTTGTCATTAAGTTTTGGGATTATTTCATCACAAACAATAAATAATGGCTATAACAATGTTTTTGTTTGTAGAAGAAAAGTAGTATAGCAGTTGGGGGTCTGGATGGCATCCTCATCAATACCATTTTCTTTAAAAAAATCTTTAGGCCTTTAAGTCAAGTTTGTCTATCTCATTAGTCAAAAGCTCTTTCTGTAAATATTCAGACACCCCCTTCTTTCTTGGAGGAAAATAAAACCACTGTAGAAAACGCATAAATATTGCTTGAAATGATTCTAAATCTTGACAAAGGGGCTCATAGGCTTTCATTTTTCTGGACTCTGGAACCATTTTTACTATCAGCACCTTGCCCTCAGACCATTTATGATGTGGAGAGTATTTTGGTCTGGTGGAACTGAGAAAAGATGAGCAGAATATAACAATTCAAAGACTATTGATGTACTATTAAAGACTATCTAGATGCACTATTGGTTTATAGACAGATATGGCATCTTCATATTTTACCTGCCTCACTAGACCTATCATAAAAAACTCTTTAAAATCAATACATTTTAATATGAATAAGCTAAGCATAGAGATAAACCATATTGTGATTAAATATATGATAAACTTTTATGTAATGAAATATAGTAAACCATAGCAAGACTCCACAAGCATTTGATAACCACTGTTAATTTCTGAAGTAGAAAGAAACATAAATAGGAAATTCTGAGAAGATGGTCGATCAGAAACAGCATTTGTGAGACCAGGACTTTGGAAGGAAAAATGGCAAGATAAAAAGCCACAAATAGAGAAATAAGAGGAATGACCATAGAAAACAGAACCAAGACTACGTGGGTTATCTCTTCCACAAGGAGTTAGCCAGAGAGCATCCTGCCACACCAGGAAGGTGCTGTGGAGGACCCTAAGATAGGGAGGAGGCACAGCCCCAGAGGGAGGACAGTGGGCACTGCTGGAAACCCAAATTGGAGACTGAACTCCTCTAATGAAGAGCAAATTTATCCCCTGTCACATTTCAGGCAAGTGACACATAATGGGTAGGGTTCGAAAGCATCGTAAAGCCTGTGTGTCCCCTCCCCCCACCATTTTCTTCAGGAACAAGAGATCTGACTATTAGACTGTGGAACCAGACAGGACTTCAGGAAGAGCTCTGACCTAAAGAGAAGGACCTGAACTCACTGCATTGAAATCTAACAGCAGAAGAGAGGGGTTTAGCAACCCACCGGCCCAGCTCCACACAAAGTGTAAAGGGGACACTAGAACTGAGAAATTCCCAGCACTGGTCACCTTCCCAGTGCCACTGTGGCCTATGGAGCAAAAGCTCCAGAACACTGGAAAGAACATGGCAGGAAGTGGGTGTGATATGGCACTCCGATTGGAACAAGAGACCACTTGCTACATAGGCTGTGGAGACAGCAGCAGAAGTGTAGTCAGGGAATCTACTTGGCCACTGCCAAGTGGGAGGAACTATATGGATCATGGAGAATCATAACAGAGCTCATTGTAGTATACTAAAGGACGAGACTAAAGCTATAGCCCCTGTCTCCAAACCTTGTAGGCTACACAAATCCATATTATGGTATCATCTCTTGCACCAAACACTGGGACTGCTGTGAGACCATCAGAGGTGTTTCTCCAAATGAAGACCTACCAGAAAGATTTATGTAAAATCAAATGTACGAACAAGCAAAATGAAAGGAACAGTGGAGAATAAGGGTGAAACTGCAGACTGGAAGATATGTATACTCCAACAGATGTGCAAACACTGCAAAGAATGACGAAAAGCACATGGAAACATTCCACACCACAGCCGATGGCTTCTTGGTGAAGACGAAGACTAGCTGAAAGTCCAGGACAAGGTGGCAAGGCCTGCTATTAAAAGATCAGTGACCGAAAGAGAACTCATACTGATAAAGAACTGAATCCAAAATCTAGAAAAGAATCCTACAAAAATCAAGTCAAGACCCAGCTAGCTCAACATGCAGATGAAAGAATCAGTAATGTAGAGAAAAACTTGACATCAGAGAGAAAACTCAGCAAGGGACATGGAGACACTGAAAAATCACCAAACGGAAATTCTGGAAATGAAATAATGAAGCAAATGCATCAGAAGGAACCATCAAGGGGTAAGAGCAAGCAAAGATGGGAGGGAGGACAACAGCAAGAGAATGATACAGTGAGGCCCCAGACCCAGGAGGATGAATGTAACACGCTCTCTCTCATATCTGAATGCTAGCTTTGAAATACTAGGTGTGCGTGTTTCTATTTGAAAATCCAGAGAAGTTAGGAAACAACTAAATTATCATGGAAGTGGCGGGGGGGGGGATTCCTGAGAGTGGTGGTACAATTCAGTGATATAAAGGAAGAAGGAGAGTAATAAAATAGAAAGTGTTCTTTGTGGTGAAAAATGGGAGGGGAGGGCAGAGGAGGAAGCATGGGAGGATTACTAACACTAAAGGCCTTTAGAAACAAACATGCAAATCTACCACTACAGGAGCTTCTTGAAGTATATACATTATTAAAAGAGATTAAAAATAGTTACCTTATAATGAGGGAGCATCGCCTCTAGGGGACACCAGGCTAACAAAATAAAATCCCAATGCAGAGAATGCACTCTCACATTTGAAGCTATTGATACGTGGTCTCATAGAATCTGATCTGGTCTGCTTCATAGGATGGAGTTTATACCTGACCTATATCAGGCCTAGGAACCTGAGGCTAAACAGATCCAGGGGGCAGGCAAGCCTAATACTAGTTTTCTGCTAAGTAGTTATAGTGTTAAACTGACTTGTAATGACATATTGGTCTAACTATAGATTAATGCATCTCTCAACTCTGACCAGAGAAATTTCCATATGCAGATGGTGATTAACACAGAAACCCACAGTTGACCAACATGCAGGGAACAAGAAGCTGCAGAGTGTTTATCCTTCAATAGAATACCTATATCAAAGTTCTGCCTCTCCACATGCCTTTAATCCCAGCACTCTGGAGTCAGAGGCAGGTGGATCTCTGTGAGTTCAAGTCCAGCCTGTTCTACATAGTGGATTCCAAGCCAGCTAGGGCTATAAGGAGACACTGTGTCAAAAGGAAAAAAAAGAATAAAGATGGCAATGTCTATATTTTCAAAAAAAGCATGGTACAAACAAACAAAAACAAAACAAAACAAAATCTACCTCTCAAGGCTCAGAGACCATTGTGGAAGAGGGGTGGAAAGACTGCAATAGTCACAAGGAATAGAGTTCTTCAGATGAGGGGTGGAAAGACTGCAATAGTCACAAGGAATAGAGTTCTTCAGACGAGGGGTGGAAAGACTGCAATAGTCACAAGGAATAGAGTTCTTCAGATATCTGGGAAGTTACTCATAAGAACTCACAGCAATGGTAACCACATGTGCATGTCTCACTCAAGTTCAAACCAGATGAAATCACAGCATAGACATGGGGAACTAGTAAGAACCCCCAACCCTCCCTGAGGAATTATTGGCAAATAATGACTGCTGGGAGGGGGAGAGTCAGTCTCTTTTGAGGATGCAGCTCTTGGTAGGTTAATCAGGCTCTAGTGGATGGACCCACACTGAAGGATATCTGGGGACACAAATTAGACTCCATAGGCCTTACTGAAGGACATCTGGCTATACAAACTAGATAGGTCCCTCTCTCTCTCTCTCTCTCTCTCTCTCTCTCTCTCTNAGGATGATTTGGAGTTGAAGGCTGGTTTCATCCATATAGCATATTTGAGTCCATCCTGAGCTACATAAAATCCTGTCTTAAAAAGAGGCTTTGCCAGATATTACATTTCTTTGTATTGCTGTGATAAAACACTGATCAAAACCAACTTGGGGAGAAGAAGGTTTATTTGGCTTATATCTCACAATCCTTCATCAAGGGAAGCCAAGGCAGGAACTCAGGGTAGGAACCTGTAGACATGGAAGCATGGACCACGGAGAAACGCTGCTTGCTGGCTTGTTCTTCTGGCCCATGCTCAGCCTGGTTTCTTATACAACACAGGGCCACCTGCCCAGGAGTGGCACTCTCAGATCACTCAACAATTAAGAAAGTGCTTCATAGACATGGCTATAGGCCAATCCAATGGAGAAAATTACTCAGTTAAGGTTCCCTCCACCCAGGTGAGTCAAGTTGACAACTGAAGTTATCCAGCACAAGTGACCTTTGCCAATGTGATACACAAACACATCACTGTTAAACCACAGCCTTTCCACTTATTATCCCCAAGACCTCATGTTAATATTAATATTATAACATAAAGAGTACAACTTTAAAAGTCCTTAAACACTCAAAAGCTCAGTATCTTTTAAAAAGAATCCAAAATATCTCGACTGTAAGCTCCTGTCAAATCCAAAAGAAGTGACATACTTTTTTATTTCAAAAAAGAAGAGCCAGGTACAGTTAAGTAAAACCAAAGCAATGTGGCTCAATGTCAGACATCTGGGATTTGCTCATGATTCTCTGGGTTCCAAAGGGCTTGGGCAGCAGCACTTTTTTTGGCTCTGCTGTCTACGTGCACCCAGCTTGTATTGTAGTCTTAGGCCAGCTCCACTCCACAACTGCTCCCGTCCTTGGTGGTCATCCCGTGGTCCTGGCATCTCCAATATGCTGGGGTCTCTACTGAAACTGAGGCAATGGGCTCTCCTGACCTCTCAGGGTGCAAAGCCTCAGATTCTCTCCATGACCCCTTCAATCCTGAGGATGTTCAGTGAAACAAAGTCCTCATCATCACCAGTGGCCTCTCTCAGTACAAAGCCTCAGACTATCTCCATAGTCAGACTCTTTCACACCTTCAATACCAGAACTGTGTAGGAGACTCTTACAAATTACCAAGTCTTGCTTCCAGCTTAAAATCAGAGATGAAAAAGGAAACATTACAACAGACAATGCAGAAATTCAGAGAATCACAAGAAAGTACTTTCAAGACCTGTATTCTACTAAACTGAAAAGTTTAAAAGAAATGGATGCACTTCTAGATATGTACAACCAACAAAATTAAAGCAAAATGAGGTAGACAATTTAGACCAACAAACAGAGGCAGTAATTAAGTCTTCTAACTAGAAAGTGCCCAGGCCAGATAGATAGAGATACAGAGAAGAACCATATCATATCTTCAAAGAAGAATGAAGGCCAATACTCTTCAAATTATTCCATAAAATAGAAAAGGAAGAAACATCTCCATATTCTTTTTATGAAGCCAGAATTACCCAACACAAGACAAAGATGCAACAATAACAAAAAATTAAAATCCAATCTCTCTGATGAACATAGATGCAAAAATTTTCAAAGAAATATTCATAAGCTGAATACATGAGCACATCAAAAATATTGTCCACCATTATCAAGATGACTTCATCACAGAAAATGCAGGAATTGTTCAAGGTACTTAAATCAAGAAATGTAATTCACCACATAAATAGACTCAAGGACAGAAACCACATGATCATCTCATTAGATACAGAAAAAGGGCTTTGGAAAAATCCAACATGGTAAATCTTTCATGATAAAAGCCATTGGGAATCTAGAGATACAGGGAACATATGTGAATATAATGAAGACAATACACAACAATCGCATAGCCAACATCATACTAAGTGGAGAAAAAATTAAAACATTTCCACTAAAATCAGGAAGGATACAAGCTGTCCACCCTCTCCATTCCTGTTCAATATTATGCCTGAACTTTTACCAAGAGAAATAAAACAAGTGAAGGAGATAGGGAAGATACAAAAAATAGAAAGGAACAAGTCAAAGAATCTGTATTTGCAGATGAAATGACACTATACATTAGACCCTAAAGACTCTACCAGAGAGTGCAAAGAGCTTAGATCAGGGATTTCCCAGGACCACCCGAAGCACAGGTAGGTGCTGGGTACTTCAGCAAGGAGGATTGTTGGATAATTGAATCATTGTCTTGTGTGGCTGTGGGGGTGGAATAACCCTGCTAGCTGGTATAAAAGGTAGGCCTGTTGCCACTGTGAGACTTGAGTGCACAGAGTTTAGATTGGGAATTTCCCAGGACCACCTGGAGCACAGAGTACAGGGGTGTGGGCTAAGTGAGGCATAACCCTCCCCCACACACACAACTGGAATTGCTGGGGGAATGTTTTTGGAGAACCTTCAGAACAGAAAGGGAAGAGTGAGTTAGACTTCCAATATATAAACAAAATTGAAAGCCTGAAACATAGACAAGTTACACTCCATAAACAAGGAGAAAAAAAAAAAGAAAAAAAAAACACACACACAAAAAAAAGCAAAGGCATCTGAAGGAGGCAAGCAAAGCAAACTTTCAAAACAGTGAAGAGGCATTTGGGATTCACAACAGAATACAGGCAAAGAGAAACCGCATGCCAGGGACATGGTGAAGGGACAACATGGGAAAGGTGCAGGATAATTCCACACCAAGCTCTACCAACCCTGTGGGAAATTCCACAAAAGAGGAACAACCAGGAATTGTTGGACACTATGAGAAGATAAAACCTCTGCATCATAGGGATAGAGGAAGGAGAAGAATCCCAAGAAAATTGTATTGATCAGATCTTCAACAGAATAATAGATGAAAACTTCCCCAAACTAAAAAAAAACAAAACAAAACAAACATACAAATACAAGAAGCACATAGAACTCCAAACAGACAAGATCAGACAAGAAACTCCCCTCACCATATCATAGTTAAAACACTAGATTCCCAAAACAAAGACAAAATTCTGAAAGCCACAAAAGAAAAACAACAAGTTACACATAAGGGTAAAGCCATCAGAATTACAACTGACTTCTCAGTGCAAACTATGAAAGCAAGAAGAACGTGGAGCAAAGCATTCCCAGTGTTAAAGGACTATAGATGATAACTCAGGTTACTATACCCAGAAAAAAATGTCAATTATAGTTGAAGGAGAGAGAACAATCTTCCATGACATAAACAAGATGATAGAATACATGTCTGGAAAACCAACCCCTCAGAGAATAGTTGAAGCAATTCAAAGGACAGAAGGAGCACCTATACCCAGTCACCTAGAAAGAGAAACTAATAAAAGTATAAGACCAAAAAAAAAAAAAAAAAAAACCAAAAAAAGTATAACTGCAGAAGGAATAAATATAGACCAAATATGCAAATGGATAATAAGGTGAAAAGAAGCAACACACATCTTTCAATTATAACCTTAAATATTAATGGACTAAAATCCTCAATCAAAAGACATAGACTGGAAGATTGGATTAGGAAACAGAACCCATCTCTATGCTGTCTGCAAGAAACCCATCTCACTCTCAAGGATAGGCACCAACTTAAAGTGAAGGGATGGAAAAAATATTCCAAGAAAATGGTACCAAAAAGAAAGCAGGTGTTGCTATTTTAATATCAGACAAAATAAAGTAAAAAAGTCAGAAGCAACAAAGAGGGCCATTACATCATTATCAAAGGAACAATTGACCATGAAGATTTCACAATCATGACAATATATGCACCAAACTCTGGTGCAGCAAACTTTACAAAGACAATTCTCCAGGACCTTAAGGCACAGATTAACCCCAGCACACTCATAGTAGGGGACTTCAATATCCCACTGAGCCCTTTGGACAAGTCAACCGGACAAAGAATAAACAGAGAGAAATCTGAACTGAATGACACAATACACCAAATACACCTACATCTACCAAATATTCCACCCAAATACCAGAGAATACACTTTCTATTAAGCACCCCACAGAATATTTTCCAAAACTGACAACATACTGGGACACTGAAAAAAACTCAGCAAACACAAAAAGATTGAAATAATTTCTTGCGTTCTATCAGACCACAGTGCAATAAAGCTCAAGATCAACATCAGGATAAGCCTTTCTATCGACAACACATGGAGACTAAACAGCACACTCCTGAATAATAAATGGGTCAAGGAAGAAATAAAGAAAAAAGAAAATAATTCCTGGAACTGAATGACAATGATAATACAACACAACAAAACCTATGGGATACTTTAAAAGCAGTCATAAGAAGGAAGTTTATAGTCCTGTATGCCAACAATGTGCTCACACTAAGAGCACAAGTGAACAATCTGACACAGTAGCTAGAAACACTTGACAAACAACATCAAATGAACCCTAAACACAACAGACAGGAAGAAATAACAAAAACTCAGAGCAGAAATCAATGAAATAGAAAAAAAAAATACAATACAAAAAAAAAATCCATGAATCCAAAAATTGGTTCTTTGAGAGAATAAACAAGATAGACAGACCTCTAGTTCAGTTAACCAAAAGAAAGAACAACTCAAAATCGATAGAATCTGTGATGAAAGAGGAAATATCACAACAGACAAGGAAAAGATCCAGACAATCATATATGAATACTTTAAAAACCTATACTCTACTGTTTGAAAACCTAGGAGAAATGGATGAATGTCTGAAATCCTGGGAATCACCAAAACTTAACCAAGAAGAGAGCGACAGCTTAAACAGATCCATAATATATGAAGAAATTGAAGATGTAACAAGAAACCTCCCAACTGAAAAAAAGCCCAGGCCCAGATCGTTTCACAGAAGAATTCTATAAAACATATAAAAACGACTTACAGCCATTATTACTCAAATTGTTCAGAAGGATACAAGCAGAGGGAAAACCCCCAAATTCCTTCTATGAAGCCAGCGTCACTCTAATACCAAAACCAGACAATACCAAAAAGGAGAACTATAGACCCATCTCATTAATGAACATAGATGTAAAAATTCTGAACAAAATACTTGCAAACCACCTACAGACCCACATCAAAAGATCATCCATCATGACCAAGTTGGATTCATACCACAGATGCAGGGATGGTTCAACATATGAAAATCAATAACTATCATAAAACACATAAATGGACTGAAAGACAAAAACCACATGATCATCTCAATTGATGCAGAAAAATCCTTTGACAAAATCCAGCATCCCTTCATGCATAAAGTCCTAGAGGGAATTGGATTGGAGGCATCATTCCTCAATGTAATCAAAGCCATATATAGGAAACCCACAGTCAATATCATCCTAAATGGAGAAAAGACAAAAGGTAGGAACTTGGCAAGGCTGCCCTCTGTCACCACTCCTCTTCAATATAGTGCTTGAAACACTTGCTAGGTCAATAAGGCAAGAAAAGGAAATTAAAAGAGTACTAACTGGAAAAGAGGAAGTCAAGCTATACCTTTTTGCTGATGATATGATTGTTTACTTAAGGGATGCTAAAAACTCCACCAGAAAACTCCTAGAAATAATTAAGAGTTTCAGTAAAGTGACAGGATACAAAATTAACCTAGAAAAATCAGTAGCCTTTCTTTACACCAACAACAAGCAACTGAAGAAGGAATACAAGGAGATCTTCCCACTCACAATAGCCTCAAAAACAATAAAATACCTAGGAACAAAACTAACCAAAGACACCAAAGATCTCTACAAAAAAAATTTTAAACCCCTGAAGAATAAATTGAAGAGGACGTCAGAAGATAGAAAGACCTACCATGCTCATGAATTGGAAAAATTAATGTAGTAAAAGTGTCCATTCTACCCAAATTAATATACAGATTCAATGCAATCCCAATTAAGATTCCCAAGAGTTTCTTCACTGGCTTGGAAAAAAGTCCTTAATTTCATATGGAAAAACAAAAGACCCCAAATAGCCAAATCAACCCTGAGCGAAAAGAGCAATACAGGGGGGATCTCTATACCAGACTTCAAACTATACTACAGGGCTATAGTCATAAAAAAAGCTTGGGAGGAAGGGCCTCCTTTTTCATAGACATTCCCGAGCCTCTGCTGCCAACCGGACATGTCTGCTCTGTAGTCTTCTTCATGGGTCCTGGAGGGAAGAGCAGCTCTGGGGGTTGGAAATGAAAGCTAGGAAGCCTTAGCCTAAAGATGGTGATGTAACTCACGTGAGTGAAGAAAAGCCTGTCAAGTGAGAAGAGTTGCTAGTGCGGACACTTGAAGGATGTCCTGTGGAGAAAGATGTGTCACAGGGCCCACAGAGGAGCTTGGATGAGTGAAGCAACCACTCGCCCGCAGAATAGCAGTTCTACCGCCTCCCCCACCCCCAGGATCATCTTCAAGCTGCCTTTGAGTTTGATCGTCCTGGGATTAAATGGGCCCCCACACACAAATGGCACCCAATGTGGGGCAGGAGGAAACCTCAACAAATTAGGCTCCTGACTACAGAGTACGACAGAGTGATCGCCCTTCATCCAGTAACCCAGAGTGCTGAAGTAACTCGGATGGAATGTACTTGAAGGTCTGACTTTAGAAAGGACACAGATTTAGACTCACAGAGCAACAGAAGCCCTTGAAGAGGAGATGACACTTGAGTGTTCATATGGACAAGGACCAGCTATGACAGAGTTTTCACCAGAGGACAGGTTAATGAGAAAAAAACCAATAAAATAATATGGTCTCTCCAAAACCAAACTTCTTCAAATTAAAGAATTGTCTTTCATTAAAAAAAAAAAAAAGCTTGGTACAGGCACAAAAACAGACCTATTGACCAATGGAACAAAAATGACGATCCAAACTTGAGCACATACAACTTCAGCCACCTCATATTTGACAAGGGGGCCAAGAAGACACAATGGAGGAAAGACAGCATCTTCAGCAAGTGGTATTGCCAAAACAGGATCACCACTTGTAGAAGAATAAAGTTAAACCCCTACCTCTTGCCCTGTACAAAAGTCAATTCCAGATGGACAAAGACCTCAACATGAAACCTAAAACTCTGAAGGTAATAGAAGAAAAAGTTGGCAGCAGAAAAGACTTCCTAAATCAGACAGCAGCTGTGCAAGAAATAAGATCGACAGTTGACAAATGTGACCTCATTAAACTCAAAAGCTTCTGTACATCAAAAGAAACAATCAAGGAAGTGAAGAGAAAACCCACAGAGTGGGAGGAAACCTTCACCACAGAAACATCTGACAAAGCATTGATTTCCAGAGTATATAGACTACTCAAAAAACCAAAGAAGAAAGAAATGATATGTCTCACTCGAAAGATAGAGCAAAGAGCTGGACAGAGACTTCACCAGTGAGGAATTAGAGATGGCTGAAAAACATCTTAAAAACTGTTCAGTGTCTCTAATAATTAAGGACATGCAAATTAAAACCACTTTAAGATATCATCTCACTTTGATAAAACTGGCTAGGATTAAGAAAACAAATGATACCAAGTATTGGAGAGATTGTGGGCAAAGGGGAACACTCATCCACTGCTGGTGGGAATGTAAACTCATGCAGCCACTATGGAAAGCAGTGTGGAGAACCCTTAGAAGACTTGGAATGAGCTTACCACCTGACCCAGCCATACCACTCCTGGGTATGTACCCACAAGACTCATCTTACCACAGAGATAAACGCACATCCATGTTTATTTCAGCTCTCTTCACAATAGCAAAGAGCTGGAACCAACCCAAGTGCCCCTGAACTGATGGGTGGATAGAAAAAATGTGGTAATCTACAGAATGGAGTTCTATGCAACAGTAAAGAAAGATGACATCATGAACTTTGTAGGTATATGGATGGAACTAGAAGATATTATGCTAAGTGAAGTAACACAGTCCCAGAAAAACAAACAATGAATGGTATCCCTGATCTGTGGATGCTAGTGCCAATTACCTAGTAGTAAGGTAAACTGAGCAATGTTAATGTTATATTCCTCTTGATCTGAAAACAATTGTGCTCTTATATTGTCAATCCCTTAACAGGTTCTAGAATTAAGCTACCATTTATTTTCAGACTTAGGAATTTTTGGCATATACATGGAGAGTATGTATGCATATGTTGGAATAGTATAAGATCAAAAGAATGAAGAAAAGGCTGGTTTGTCATGACATTGTGTCTGACCACGGTATTTATCTTATGGGAGTTCTTCTTAGTAATTCTTGTGCAGGGCTGCTTGAGCTTTTGTCCAAGCCTTTTCTAAAATAATACACAGTAGTTAAAAGTATCAGGCTGGTGTAACTTAGCCTTTCTGGATGCTTAATGACCATACTTAATGCCCATACCAATTTGGCTGAAGGTCTTAAGGGATTACTTTGTTCCTTGCCCTCAGAGGTCAACTAAGTCCCAGGGGACTATGCATGGGGGCATCTCTTGAAATGTCCTGCAAATATGAGTCACTAGTTTCCTGTGCAGGGAGTTCTTGGAGATGCATTAATGGGACTTCAGCCAGTGTCCAGTCTATAAAAAGGAAAGTCTGCTCAAGCTTCAAAAAGGGACCCCTGGTCTTGCAAGACTTAACTTTGTCCTTGAGTGGATGGAACTGGTGATTGAAAAGCCAAAAGGAGCAAGGGGCTCTCCACCCCCCACCAAAAAAAATAAACCCAAGTGACCCTTGAGGACCAGATCCTCAACTGATCTTGAGAAAGCCAAAACCTTGGTTAATCTGAGCTAAGTGTGTAGGCTTAAATATCCAAAAGGAAAGTATAACCAGAAAAAAAATAAATAGTAAGTCCTGAGAAATTGTACTTCAGTTATAAAACTTAAGATCTTAGTAAAAAAGACAAAAGAGCACAGTTGTTTTGCCTGTCTTACTGGCAAGTGCAGCAACCCTGTGGCTGCCACTGCTTTTGCCATCCTTCAAAGATGTGAGAAGACACAGCTTTTCAACCTTCCAATATGGACTGAAGACTCATGTCTCTCCAAGAATCCTCCAAACCTTCAGTGCCAGATGGGGACTGCTGAGACATCCAGCTTGTGGACTGAGCTGCTACTGGGGATTTCTGCTTCTTCAGACTATAGATTGCCATTGTTGGACTCTCCAGGCTGTATCATGGGGACCAGTACAGGAAGATCAAGACAGGATGTGGTGCTTACTGGACCTCATTTGGTGACCATGGGAAGGAAAATAAAAGGGCAGAACTAATGGTGGTTTGGGCTTGCCAAGGAGGAGACTTCAAACATGACATCTTTCAGCCTAATTAAAAAAAATCATAAGCCGAAGATGCTAAAACCTATGATATATGTGGCATGCATATGAGCCTATTTTGGAGTGATGTATATTGGAAGGAATAACAACAACAACAACAACAGCAACAGAAAAGACTGCATCAAAGAACTGACTGAAACTGTAAACTTTTGCTCAAAACAGTAAACTTCTGCATCAAGAATTTTGAGAGAGACTGAGAAAAAGATGAAAAACATGCTTGGCAGAATGCATGAGCTCTGGTGGGGCGGGGAGGTAGGGATGGGTTACGGGTCTAGGACTGATTAGTAATGTAATTTTGTATGAAATGCGCAGAGCTTCAATAAAACATTGGTGAAAAAAAGACTCTACCAGAAAACTAGAAATGATAAATAAATTCAGTAAAGAAGTGGGATAGAAAATTAGAAAAATCAGGATCCTTCCAATACACTACCAACAAAAACATATTGAGAAAAAAAAATCCCAAGAGAGCAAGGGACCTGCTTCCAGGTTGGATCAGACAGCAAAGGACCCACCTCCAGGGTGGATCAGAGAGTAAAGGACCTGCCTCCAGGATGGATCAGAGAGAGAGAAAAAAAAATCAATAGAATGAATATCTATCTATCTATCTATCTATCTATTTATCTATCAATCATCTATCTATCAAAAGATCTGTGTCCTGGGTTACCTCCAGAGAGATCTCATTGTGGGAATCCTCTATAGGACTGATAGTGTTTGGTGGGGATTTCTTATTTGATTTTTCCATGTTGTTGATTTTTCTTTGTGCTAAGAAATTCAAGTGTTTCTTCTTGTAAAAAAATAAAAATGAAAAAAATAAAAGAAAAGAAAATGCAAAAAAAAGAGAAGAAAGTCCCATACACAATAGCCTCACTAAACATAAAGTAAATCTAACCAAGGAAGCAAAAAAAACCTATATAATAAAAATTTTAAGATATTGAGATGCTAGAAAATTGAAAGATCCCCTATGCTTATGAATCAGTAGGATTAATATTATGAAAATTATGTATACCAAAAGAAATGTACAAAATCAATGCAATATCCATTAAAATTACAATATAATTCTTCATAGAAACTGAAAAATAATGTCAAATTTCATATGGAAAAATCAGGATAGCCAAAATAATCCTGAACAATAAAATGACTGCTGGACACATTCCCATTCCTAATCTCAAATTATAATACAGAGCTATAGTAATAAAAACAGCATGGTACTGGGATAAAAATAGACACATTGACCATGGGAATAGAATTGAGGACTCAGATTTAAGTCCATGCATTTACATCCATCCAGTTTCAACAAAGGGGCTCAAAATACACACTGGAGAAATGACACCATGTTAAGCAAGTGGTGCTGGTCAAATTAGATAGCAGAAGAATGAAAATAGATCCCTACCTCTCCCACGTTTAAAAAAAACAGCTGGGCGTGGTGGTACACACCTTTAATCCCAGCAATGCAGGTGGATCTCTGTGAGTTCAAGGCCAGCCTAGTCTACATAGTGAGTTCCAGGACAGCTGGAGCTACAGGGAGACCCTGTCTCAAAAAAAAAAAAATCCCCAAACTGCAAATGGATCTTTACCACAAGACATGATAACCTGAATACGATAGAAGAGAAAGTGGGGAATACACTAGAACTTACAGGCACAGGAAAGGACTTTCTGAAAAGGACATTTATAGTACAAGAATTAAGTCCAACAATTGACAAATGAAACTAAAACTCTTCTGTACAGCAAAGGACACCATCATTTGAGTGAATAGGCAACTCACAGAATAGCACAAACCTTTACTGGTTATACTTCTGATAGAGGATTAGTATCTAGAATATACAAAGAACTAAAAAAATCAAACTTGTAATGCAATTAAAAAATTGAGCAAGGAAGTTCTCTAAACATAAAAAGCAAATGATTGATACTTTTTTTAAATGTTCAATATCTTTAGCCCCTAGGGAAATGCAAATCAAAACTACTTTGGGATTTCATCTTACCCCATTCAGAATGGTGAGGATCCAAAACACAAAAACAACAAATACTAATGAGGATTCTGGGAAAGGGAAACTCCTATCCAGTGCTGGTGGGAGGGAAAACTGATGAGCCACTATGGAAGTCAGTGTGGAGGTTCCTCAAAAAGCTAGAAATATATCTACCACATTATTCAGCCATACCATGTTTGAGCATAACAGGAAGGACTCTGTGCCCTACTACAGAGATCCCTGTCCAACCCTGTGCATTGCTGCTCTATTCATAATAGCCAAGAAATAGAAGTAACCTAAATGTCCATCAACTGATAAATGGATAGTGAAAGTATAGTACATTTACACATGAAATAGTATTTAGCTGTTAAAAAAGAAATTATGAAATTCACAGGTAAATGGATGAAACTGAAAACAATCACCTTGAGTCAGATAATCCAGACCCAGAAAAAGAAACATCACTAGTTCTCTGTCTTAATTGGATGGCAGTTTTGAATCCTTAGATATGTGAGTTTCAAATGGAAAATCCATAGAGAGTAGGAAAGTAGTGAACTGTCAGGGGGGGAGGCTTTGTTGAAGGGGAGCTAGGTTGGAGTTTCATAAAGTGGGTAGAGAATTAATGGAGTAGGAAGGGTTAAATGGAGTGGGGAATGGTATGGTAGAGCAGAGGGAATATGAGAAAAGATAACTAACATTCAAGGCCTTTAGAAAAAGTCATATGGGAGGCTGGAGAGATGGCCTAGCGGCTAAGAGTGCCCACTGCTCTTGCAGAGGACCCAGGTTTGACCTCCCAGCACCCACATGGCAGCTAAGAACCATCTTTAACTCCAGTTCCAGAGGAATCCGAAGCCCTCTTTTGACCTCCAGGCCATTGCATGACACAGGTGCACAAACCTATATGCAGACAGTACATTCACACACATAAAAATAAGTAAATAATTAAAAAAAGAAAAAGTCATATGGAAACCTACTTCTATAGAAGCTTCTTTAAGTATATACATTATAAAAAAGATTAATAAGGTGACTTTGCCACTATCTGTCACAATAGGTTGACAAATGAGAAGCCCAATGCCAGAAATAAACTGCCTCTTCTGAAGCTGATGATCAGGGGTCCCATGGACCTTCAAACAATGCTGCCATTTCCCCCCAGTCTTGGTTACTGTACTGGATAGCTTCAGTTTTCATTTTGACACACCTGGGTAGAGGGAACCTCAACTGAGTAATTGCCTCCATTGTACTGGCCTGTGGCCTTGTCTTTGGTGTATTTTCCTGATTGTTGAGTGACTCGGGAGGGCCCAGTTTATTGTGGTCAGTTCCACTCCTGGGAAAGCGGTCCTGGGTTGTATAAGGAAGCAGGCTGAGCACAGGCCAAGGAAGATAGCCAGTAGAACGTGTTCCTCAATGGATTCTGTGCCTGTTGTTCCCGCCTGAATTCCTGCCTTGAGTTCCTGCCTTGGATTCCCTGGATAATGGACTAAGAGGTGTAAACTGAATAAACTTTTTCCTCCCAAGATGGTTCTAGTCATTGTTTTGACATAACAATAGAAAGCTGTCTAGGACAGTTGCCCACCAGAACTAGATGATAAAACTCTGTTGCTGAAGACACTACATACAGGAGTTAAAGAACAAAGGAGAAATCAAGCTGGTGCTGACCTCAAAGCTTCATCTCTACTGTGGAGCCTTTATAGTACTAGAGGTGCTATGCATGCTATCAAAAGAGAAAAGTAATCATCAGCCTTGCCCGGTTGTAAATCATGCAAGCTACACCTGCATGATATGGATCATGTTTGGAATGATATGCCAATAGTGGAACAAATGTAGGAGTAGTCAACCAACCACTTTCTGATTAGATTTAAGGTTTGCTTCACAAACTGGAGCATACCTGACACCGATATTGGGCCTACGAACCTGTGGCTAGACAGGTCACAGACTATAGCATAGAACCCAGGACCATTATTCTATTAAATAAACAGTGTTAAACTGATCCATAATGACTTACTCTTATGTCCATGGAGAAGCCTCCTCATGCCACAGATGCTAATCAGCACAGACACCCACAACTGGTCAAAGTGCAGAAAATGAGAGACTACAAAATGCTTCACCCTGAATAGGACAGCTTGTCACACCTCTGCCTCCTAAGGATCAGGTGCAATTGTGGAATGAGGGGTGGAAAGACTGTCAGACTCAGAGCAGTGGTGATAGCATGTAAAATTCTTAAATAAGTCTAAAGCAGATGAAATCCCAGCATGGAGAGGTGGTGAGAAATTTCCACCCTAGCTGAGGAACAATTAGGAACCATAGCTGCTGGGAGAGGGAAAGTCTGTTTTCTCTAAGAGTGCTGTGCTGGGTAGGTTAACTAAGCTCCAGGGAGTGGCCCCACCAAAGGGCTTTGGGGAAGCAAATTGATATCTATAGGTTCTCTCTCTCTCTCTCTCTCTGAATATATATATATATATATTATATATATATAATATATATATATATATATATGAAATTGGGCAGGTATAGTCAAGGATGGGTTCAGATAGAGGATAGAGTCAGAATAGGATGAAAATATATTGTATGAAATTTGCAAAATTCAGTTTTTAAAAGTTGGTTTTATCCCAGGTATTAAAGGATGGGTCAACAAATGCAAATAAATATTTTAATACAATATATTAATAAGTGTAAAACAGAAATCAGAAATCATATGATCATTTTGATAAATGCAGAAAAAACATTTGATCAGTTCAATGTGCCTTCATGATAAAAGTCCTGAAGAAAATAGGAATAGATGGAACATACATTAACATAAATTAAAAATCAACTCAACATTATAATAAATGGAGAAAACTTGATAGCATATCCTCTACAATATGGAACAAGTCAAGTGTCTCCACTCTTTTTAGTCCTATTCAGTATAGTGCTCAATGACTTAGCAATGTCTTAGTGGGAGCAATGAGAAAAAGATATGACAGAATGAAAAGTGGAAAGGAAGAAGTTAATATAGCCCTACTTGACAATAACATGATCCTCTACTTAAAAGGCCCCCCTCCAAGACTCCATCACAGTGGATGTGATAAACACTTCAATGTACAGAATAAAAAAATCAACATACAAAACCTGGGAACTTTTGATATACACTAAGAACTTGCTGAGAAAGATTTTTAGAAAAATTTACCAATCATGATAGTGAAAACCAGTCAGGGATGAACCTAACCAAGGGAGGCAAAACCAAGGGAAACTCAGACACTGAAAAAGAGAAATTCAGGAAGAAATCAGACTATGGAAAGACCTTCCATCCTCTGTGATTGGCAGAATTAATAGTGTAAAGATAGCTATACTACAAAATCTAATCTACACTCAATGCAATCTCCATCAATACTTCAGACCAGACAAAAGCAATCCTAAACTTGCTTGGAAACACAAAAGACAAGGAAATGCCAAAGCAATCCTAAGTGGAAAACATAGTTGGAAGAATCGCATCACCTTACTTCAAAGTGCATTACAGAGCCATGATCACAAAGACAACTTGGTATTGGCACAAAAGCAGACACGTACATCAATGAAACATAACAGAAGACCCAGAGGTAAACACATGCAGCTACAGACACATAATTTTTTAGAACAGTCTCAAAACATGTATCAGAAAAAAGCCTTTTTGATCAATGATGATGATAAAACTGGATATCTGCCTGCAGAAAAATGAAGTTAGATCCATATCTCTCATCCCGCACACACACGCCAAAAAAAATCTATGCAAATTGATCAAAGACCTTGACTTAGAACTCAAAATACTGAAATGGCTAAGGTAAATAATTTCAGTATATAGATAAAGACAAGAAATTTGGGGAATAGAATTCCAATAGCTCTGGAAATGGCCACAAGAATTTGACCAATATGATGATATATCAGTAAGAGACTTCTACACAACAAAAAAGATTATTAGCAAAGTGCACAGACAACCAACAGAGTGGAAGAAAGTCTTTGACAGCTATTCTTCAGACAGGGGGTTAATATTAAGAATATAGCCATAATTTCTTTTTCTTTTTCTTTTTTTCTTTTTTTTGGTATTTTTGAGACTGGGTCTCTCTTCAGTCCCAGCTGGCCTGGAGCTCACTCTGTAGACCAGGCTGGCCTTGAACTCAAAGATATCTGCCTTCCTTTGCCTCCCAAGTGCTGGGATTAAAGGCATGCACCACCATGCCAGCACTAAAGATGGTTCTTCGCTGCCATGTGGGTGTTGGGAATTGAACCCAGGTCCTCTGCAAGAGCAGTCAGTGCTCTTAACAGCTGAGCCATCTCTCCACCCCCAGAATATATCCATAATTTCAAAAATTAAACACCACTATCTACAACTGCCAATCAATAAATGGGCCCAGGAACTGAACAGCCAGTTATCAACAGAAGAAAATATAAATGACCAATAAATTTTTGTAAAAGTGTTCAACATACTTAACCATCCAGAAAATGCAAATTAAAACTGCTTTAAGATTCCACCTCACTCCAGTCAGACTCTCCATCGTCAATAAAACAAATGACCTGTCTGAGCTATTGGCAGTTGATGGCTGGCAGAGGAGGGAGAGTCAGTTGTCTTCAGGGATGTGGACCCTGCCAGTCTGCCTGTGCTCCAGTGGTGCTCTATACCCATGCAAACACTGGAGGACTCAATGAATTTACAAAAACAGTCACGAAGCTGACAGGGAAACGTGGCAGGGAATATGGCAGGATTTGGGTGGATCTGATCAAAACACATTATATACATTTATAAAGTTCCCAAACAATAAAAAAGAAAGGAACTAAGGGTCAACACTAGGTTGTGGGGAAAGAGGAACTCTTAGGCACTGCTAGGGAAGTGGATACTGGGCTACCAGTATCCAAAGGACTACCTCAGAGATACAAGCACAGATGTGCTTGTTGCTGCTGCCCTCTTCACAATAGCAAGGGAAAGGGATAAGCCTGGATGTCCACCAACAGGTGGAGAATGAAGGTGGGCTACATGTTCACAGCAGATTTTTTCAGCAATAATGAAAAATGAAATTTGCACTAAGTTTAATGTAAGTGGAAAATTTTAATATTAAATGAAGTGACCTAGGCTCAGAAAGACAAGACTAAGTGTTCTTCATGAGTATTCAATCCCTAGCTTCTGATTGTTAAGCATATGTTTTCAGGTGAGAGTTAAGTATGCAGGAGGCCAGGAATCTAGAAAGGGACCATGAAATGGAAAAAAGAGGCTTTAAAAGCAGAAATGGGGGAGGAGTTAAATCACATGGGATGGAAAGATGGAAGATGGCAGAAGACCTAATGGTGGGAAAGAATCAAGGAAAGAGAGGTGTGTGTGAAATCTGTTATAAATGTTGAAAAACTGGGGATTGGGCATGTGTGAAATAATCTTTTTTTTTAGGGATATGGTAAAAGTTTGTTTTATTTTTTTTCAGATCACATAAACGTTGCTCACTTTGCCATACAATTAGTGCTAGCATCCACGGATGAGAGATACCATTCATCGTTTGTTTTTCTGGGACTGTGTTACTTCACTCAAGCATGATATCTTCTACCTCCAGCCATTTTCCTGCAAAGCTCATGATGTCATCTTTCTTTACTGCTGCATAGAACTCCATTGTGTAGATGTACCACATTTTCTCTATCCATCTGTCAGTTAAGGGGCACTTGGGTTGGTTCTAGCTCTTTGCTATTGTGAAGAGAGCTGAAATAAACATGGCCGTGCATGTATCTCTGTGGTGGCGTAAGTCTTGAGGGTACATGCCCAGGAGTGGTATGGCTGGGTCGGGTGGCAAGTTCATTCCAAGTCTTCCAAGGGTTCTCCACACTGCTTTCCATAGTGGCTGTACGAGTTTACATTCCCACCAGCAGTGGATGAGTGTTCCCCTTTCCCCACAACCTCTCCAGCACTTGGTATCATTTGTTTTCTTGATCCTAGCCAGTCTTATTGGAGTAAGATGATATCTTAAAGTGGTTTTCATTTGCATTTCCTTAATGATTAGTGATGTTGAGCAGTTCTTGAGGTGTTTCTCAGACATCTCTAATTCCTCGCTTGTGAAGTCTCTGTTCAGTTCTTTGCTCCATCTATTGAGCGGGTCATTTGTTTTCTTTTTTCTTTGTTTTTTGAGTAGTTTATATATTCTGGAAATCAATGCTTTGTCAGATGTATCTGCAGTGAAGGTTTCCTCCCACTCTGTGGGATTTCTCTTCACTTCCTTGATTGTTTCTTTTGATGTACAGAAGCTTTTGAGTTTAATGAGGTCCCATTTGTCAATTGTCGACCTTAATTCTTGCGCAGCTGCTGTCTGATTTAGGAAGTCTTTTCCTATGCCTATGTCTTGTAGTCTGCTTCTAACTTTTTCTTCTATCACCTTCAGAGTTTTGGGTTTCACATTGATGTCTTTGATCCATCTAGAACTGACTTTTGTACAGGGTGAGAGGTAGAGTTTAATTTCATTCTTCTGCAAGTGGTGATCCAGTTTTGCCAATACCACTTGCTGGAGATGCTGTCTTTCCTCCATTGTGTCTTCTTGGCCCCCTTGTCAAATATGAGGTGGCTGAAATTGTATGTGCTCAAGTTTGGATCTTCAGTTTTGTTCCATTGGTCAACAGGTCTGTTTTGTGCCAGTTCCAAACTGATTTTATGACTATAGCCCTATAGTATAGTTTGAAGTCTGGTATAGAGACCCCCCTGTATTACTCTTTTTACTCAGGGTTGCTTTGGTTATTTGTTGTCTTTTGTTTTTCCAAATGAAATTAAGGACTTTTTTTCCAAGGCTGTGAAGAAACTCTTGGGGATTTTAATTGGGATTGCACTAAATCTGTACAAGAGTTTGGATAGAATGGACATTTTTACTACATTAAT
Organism: Rhizomys pruinosus; assembly: GCA_009823505.1. Taxonomy (NCBI): domain Eukaryota; kingdom Metazoa; phylum Chordata; class Mammalia; order Rodentia; family Spalacidae; genus Rhizomys; species Rhizomys pruinosus. The sequence continues at coordinate 88,884 of VZQC01002218.1, forward strand.
TTTCCAATCCATGAGCATAGGAGGTTTTTCCATCTTTTGATGTCTTCTTCAATTTCCTTCTTCAGGGGTTTAAATTTTTCTTGTAGAGATCTTTGGTGTCTTTTGGTTAGGTTTGTTCCTAGGTATTTTATCATTTTTGAGGCTATTGTGAGTGGGAAGATCTCCTTGTATTCCTTCTTCAGTTGCTTGTTGTTGGTGTAAAGAAAGGCTACTGATTTTTCTAGGTTAATTTTGTACCCTGCCACTTTACTGAAACTCTTAATCATTTCTAGGAGTTTTCTGGTGGAGTTTTTTGCATCCCTTGAGTAAACAATTATATCATTTGCAAAAAGGGATAGCTTGACTTCCTCTTTTCCAATTAGTACTCCTTTAATTTCCTTTTCTTGCCTTATTGCCCTAGCAAGTGTTTCAAGCACTGTATTGAAAAGGAGTAGTGACAGGGGGCAGCCTTGCCAAGTTCCTATCTTTAAGGGGAATGCTTCTGTCTTTTCTCCATTTAGGATGATATTGGCTGTGGGTTTCCTATATATGGCTTTGATTGCATTGAGGAATGATCCTTCTAATCCAATTCCCTCTAGGACTTTAAGCATGGAGGGATGTTAGATTTTTGTCAAAGGCTTTTTCCATGTGAATTGAGATGATGGTATGTTTTTTGTCTTTCAGTCCATTTATATGTTTTATGATACTTATTGATTTTCGTATGTTGATCCATCCCTGCATCTCTGGTATGAATCCAACTTGGTCATGATGGATGATCCTCTTGATGTGGGTCTGTATGTGGTTTGCAAGTATTTTGTTGAGAATTTTTGCATCTATGTTCATTAGGGAGATGGGTCTATAGTTCTCCTTTTTGGTTGTATCGTTGCCTGGTTTTGGTAATAGAGCGATGCTGGCTTCATAGAATGAATTTGGGAGAATTCCCTCTGTTTGTATCCTTCTAAATAATTTGAGTAATAATGGTTTTAAGTCTTTTTGAAAGTTTTATAGAATTCTGCTGTGAAACCATCTGGGTCTGGGCTTGTTTTAGTTGGGAGGTTTCTTGTTACATCTTCAATTTCTTCATATATTATGGGTCTGTTTAAGCTGCAAATCTCTTCTTCGTTTGTTGATTCCCAGGATTTCAGATATTCATCCATTTCCCCTAGGTTTTCAAACTTAGTAGAGTATAGGTTTTTGAAGTATTCCTGTATGATTGTCTAGATCTTTTCATTGTCTGTTGTGATATTTCCCCTTTCATCACAGATTCTATTGATTTTGAGTACCTTCTTTCTTTTGGTTAACTGGGTGAGAGGTCTGTCTATCTTGTTTATTCTCTCAAAGAACCAACTTTTGGATTCATTGATTTTTTTGTATTGTTTTCTTTGTTTCTATTTCATTGATTTCTGCTCTGATTTTTGTTATTTCTTCCTGTCTGTTGTGTTTAGGTTCATTTGTTGTTGTCTCTCAAGTGTTTTTAGCTGCAGTGTTAGATCATTCATTTGTTCTCTTTCTGTTTTTCTAAAATAGGCACCCAGGGCTATAAACTTTCATTTTAGGACTGCTTTTAAAGTATCCCATTGGTTTTGTTGTGTTGTATTATCATTGTCATTCAGTTCCAGGAATGATTTTCTTTATTTATTTCTTCCTTGACCCATTCATTATTCAGGAGTGTGTTGTTTAGTCTCCATGTGTTCTTATAGATAGAAGGGCTTATCCTGGTGTTGATATTGAGCTTTATTGCACTGTTGTCTCATAGAATCGCAAAATTATTTCAATCTTTTTGTATTTGTGGAGGTTTTGTTCTGTGTCCCAGTATGTGGTCGATTTTGGAGAATGGTTCCGTGGGGTGCTGAGTGTGAAATAATCTTAAGTAAAAGTTCTGACTATAGTGTTTGTTCTTATTGTTTCCTTTTGTTTTTTGTTTATGTTTTTTGTTTTTGAGAAAGGGTTTCATTATGTAGCCCTGGCTGGCTCGGAACTTGCTATGCAGACCAGGGTAGCCTTGAACTCACAAAGATCTACCTACCCGGGATTAAAGTGCTGGGGTTAAAGTTAGGTGCCACCACAACTGGCTGGCTATAGTTTTAAAGTGAAGGCTAACTATTTACTAGGTCAAGAAATGCTTTATATTTATTCCACATGAAAGCATTGGACCCAACTGGTTCTCTGGAAGAAATTAAATACAAGGGGCTAAAGAGATGAATCAATAGTTAAGAACACTGGCTGTTCTTCCAGAGGACCAGGGTTCAATTCCCAGCAACCACATGGCAGCTAACAATCACCTGTAACTCCACTTACAGGAGACCAATGCCCTCTTCTGGCCTCCATGGGCTTTGCATGACAAGGGTGCACTTACATATACGAGGCAAAACACATAAAAGTAATAAATACAAAAATTTAAAATAAACTAAATACAAATTCAAGTACTTATAAATAATATTTTCCCTACTTGCTCTTGAGCACCAATAACTTCATTTTTTAATCTTATTATTAAAGTTGTTGGTATCTTTTAAATTTTAGATTTCTTTTTTAGATTTCCTCTAAACTCAGATTAATATTTTCAAAACTACTATAATTTTCCCACATTCATATCTGTTTACTGTTTCGTTGAATGTTTGTTATTGTAACATTTTTCTTTAGTTTCTTCATTACATTTTGTTTATTATGTATGTGTACACACATGTTTGTGTGCTGTGTACATGTACCATGGTGTGTGCTTGTGGAAGTCAGAGAACAACTTTGGAGTTGGGCTCTCTTCATATACCATGTGCTCAGGGATCAAACCCAGTTCCTCAGGAACTGGTAGCAGACACCTTTACCCCTTTACTGGCTGGGCCATCTTGCCAGCCCTTTCTTCCTTTGTTTCTGAAGCAAATATTTGCACAAATATTTTTTAGCTTTTTTTTTACTTTTTTTTTTTCATGTGTGTGAGTTTTATGTCTGCATATGTGTAAGTGCACCCATGTTGTACAATGCACAAGGAGGACAGAAGAGGGTGTTAGATCCCCTAGAAATGGAGTTACAGACAGTTGTTAGCTGCCATGTGAGTGCTGGGATTTGAACACGGGTCTTCTGTAAGAATAACCAGTGCTCTTAACCACTGAGCCATCTCTCCAGCCCCACTGCACAAACATTTTAGGACACTCTAGAGAACTGTTTAGTTTTACATTTAAAGCATTCTGTCTAGAAAAAAGAAAGGAAGGAATATGTGAGAAAGGGGGGAGAAAAGAGAGAAAGACAGGAAGGAAGGAAGGAAGGAAGGAAGGAAGGAAGGAAGGGGAGAATGAGGGAGAGGTAAGTACTTGTGTAACCAAGTAGCCTGCTCTTTTATAATCTTAGAAGAAAAACAAATCCTTTTTTGTTTGTTTGTTTGTTTTCAGACACATTTCCCTGAAAACATGTTGTTTGAATTTGAAAAACAGAAGTTTTTGTTACTTTTGTTAAATCGCTTTGAAAAGTTAAAAGTGTTTTCCAAATTTAAGCCTGGATACTTCAATTTATTTTAACAATAGGAGTTAAGAAACTATTCCAAAAGTAAATTAATTTAGTTCTCAGATAAAAATCAATGTACAGTGATATTTCAAGGGGGACACAGACTACAGAAGTCAGGCTGTCCCCTTGGAGAGAAGAGCTGTGTGCCAAGTCCCTGGAATTACCATAAGGAAAGAAGTCTCCTGGGCTTGGTTCCAGGGCCCAGGCAACTAGAGGCCTTCCTGGACTTTCAGGCTTATCTTAGGCACTAGGTAAATGCAAACCCAAGAGCATCTCGCCTGCCATCATTTGAAACGGACCCTGAAAATACTTGAGCTATAATTCCACATAAACGCTGTGTCAAGCATCCAGGCAGCTGATAGAGAGGTTTTCTTTATTTAGTCATAATTCTGTGTCCTGTGAAAGTAGCCACCCATGACACCCTTTATTATATTCAAGAAAGCTGAATATTTACTAGTTACTGCTTTTCATTCCAAAACTGTAGACATTAGGTCTTTAAATTTAAGGTACACTTTAAAAATGGTAAGTAGCATATTAATAATACATTCACTGAAGCAGGCTTAAAAGTTGCTTCATGTCATCACTCATATCCATGTGTTGGCTGTAATAAGAAATATCTGACACTACACGTTTAGATCCTAAAAAGCATGGCATAGAACAAACATCCTTCTGGGCAGGTTCCAAGTGTGAACTGCTAAACAGCTGACTCCAGCTAAGTGCTTACCAACCACAGTCTGTCAAGGGCAGGTGAATATTGACCAGAAGCTGCAACTTATCTTCACACGGCAAGATTTCTTTTTTTTTTTTTTTTTTCTTTTCGAGACAGGGTCTCCTTGTAGCCCCAGCTGTCCTGGAACTCACTCTGTAGACCAGGCTGGCCTTGAACTCACAAAGATCCTCCTGCCTCTGCCTCCCAAGTGCTAGGATTAAAGGCATGCGCCACCACGCCCGGCTACGGCAAGATTTCTTTTTCCAAGTCTCAACCATGTGATTATCAGTCTCTGAATTTTAAACACTAGCATTTAAACACAAGTGACATTCCCTGTGTTTATCAAAAATCCTTTATTGTTCCAAAGCAAATTTCACCATTTAAGGCATTGACTGTGTCACCAACCCTTCTAAGCTGCTCTCCACTGTGGATGCAGCTACTATTTATGACTAATCTTTTTTTTTTCAGTAAGATCGTGTGTGTGTGTGTGTGTGTGTGTGTGTGTGTATGCATATGTATATGTGTACATAGTTTATTTCTTTTAAAAAATATATATATTCTAATATATATATAATTTTTTTGTCTTTTTGAGACATGGTCTCCCTGTAGCCCCAGCTGTACTGGAACTCACTCTGTAGACCAGGCTGGCCTTGAACTCACAAAGATCCACCTGCCTCTGCCTCCCGAGTGCTAGGATTAAAAGCGTGCGCTACCACGCCCCGCTTATATATTTAGGTTTTGTGTATGAGTTATTGCCTGCATGTAGTGCACCCATGTTATACAATGCCTGAAGAGGTCAGAAGAGGGCATCAGATTCCCCTGAACTAGAGTTAAGGACAGTTGTTAACCACCATGTAGGTGCTAGAAATTGAACCCAGATCCTCTGCAAGAGCAGCCAGTGCTCTTAACCACCAATCTCTCCAGCCACCTGTACCTAGTTTATTTCTAATGAAGCTTCCTCTTTGGATTAATGGTCTTTGGTTATGTGTCTTTTCAATTTTCTGGTTTTTTTAATTAATTAATTAATTAATTTGTTTATTTATTTATTTGTCTTTTCGAGACAGGGTCTCCCTGTAGCCCCAGCTGTCCTGAAACTCACTCTGTAGACCAGGCTGGCCTTGAACTCACAAAGATCTACCTGCCTCTGCCTCCCGAGTGCTAGAATTAAAGACACATGCCACCACACCTGGTAATTTTCTGTTTTTAAATTAATGAATACCATTACATACACTTATGGTATGCAACAGTTGTTTTGAATTATGTATGCATTATCAATGACTAAATCAAGCTAATTAGCATATGCAGTACTTCATATACTTATTTTTTTTTTGTGAGAAGAATTTAAAGCTACTCCTAATATTTAAGGAAGCAGCATTATTATTAAGTATAATAGCCATGTTATACAACAAATTTACTTTATGTCATCTATCTGATTGAAACATAGCTTTTAAACCAAGGACCCACCAGCCCCTCCCCTTCTCTCCAGTCTCTGGTAATCACCCTGCTGCTCCTACTGGTTCCATTATTTTAGAGTCTACACATACATGGGAGTACATGACATTTGGCTGCTTGTGCCTGACTTAGTTCACTTAGCATAATGTCCTACAGGTTTGCACACACACACACACACACACACACACACACACCATATTTATCTGTTATCATTGTTGGATGGAGACAGCTTGATTCCATAGCTTGTCTACTGTGAGAAATGCAACAACGAACAGGAGAGAGCAGAGTCCTACTTGATGCACTGATTTCACGTTCTTTGGATACCTACCCAGCTCTTACAGTTGAGTTCTACAACTTTGGAAATGTTCTATTTCCATTTTCAAACAGTTCAAAATAATTTGATTTCCCCTGAAATTTCCTTTCGCTCTCAGGTGATTTACAAGCCTTATGTAATTTCAAAACATTTAGAGATTTTTCCAGAGAGTTTTTATTATTAATCTCAGCTTGATTCCAAGTTTATCAGACAATATACTTTGTAATATTTTGATGGTTTTTAATGTGATGATTGCCATTATGGACAATTGTATAATCTATCTTCATACATTTATGCGTTCACTTGAAAAAAAATCTGTATTATGCTGTAATTGTTTCGTGTTTCTTTTAAATGCCAATTAGGTCAGGTTGTCTGATGGTGTTGTTCACATGGTCAGCAGTGGATGTGTGATTGTAGTTTGAACCTATTTCTCTGACTGGAAAAAAAAAAACACATTCTTTCCATTACTCCACAGTGAGGCATGAAAATTTCTAAAAGCGCTAACCCCGCCCCCGTAGATTTTCTGCAACACAGTTTTTGATCCCAAATTTACCTTTTTGCAAGTGAGTGTTTTTATTAAAAAGGAAAGGTTAAAAAAATAAATAAAAAGGAAAGTTCAAACTTAGGAGATATACAGATTTTCTCCATTGTTTGAAAATAGATTTTTAACATTTTCTTCCTTGCTAATTGCAAACAAGCTTTGAAAGCTTCCTAGTGAGTTAATGACTTTTCTTATTGCTGTGTTCTGAAAACAAGCAACTCAAGTAAGGGTTTATTTGGGTATATGGTTTGAGGAAATGGTAAGACCCTCATGGTGGGGAGGCAGGGTGACTAGGCCAGTTCATCTGTTCATCTGGGATCCTGTTTCTACCCTAGTATTCAGTGCCTGCCCTCTAGAGATGCAGGGCTTCTAGTTTAGGCTCCATCTCCCAAACTCCATCTGCGCAACCTCCTGAAGCAGTGCAGGCAGCTAGGGAGTGGCTATTCCAAAACAGAAACCTATAGAGGAGGACATCTCATGTCTAAACCTAACATCTAGCAGATCACATTTTCCAGTACATGCCCTTCTGACTGTTTTGAAAGATGGGAGCTTTGGGGTCAAAAGGCTAATTGTCTTTAACTACAGAGGCAAAGACTGAGGCATAATAGGGTAAAGAAAAAGTATTTAAGACAGAGTCTCACTGTAACCCAGACTGGCCCAGAACTTGCCCTTCTCCTGCCTCAGCTTCCTAAGTTCTGGGTTATAGCAGTCTGCACCCATACCTGGTAGAAAGCAACCTTTTAAAAAAAATTTATTTATTTTTACATATATGTGTATGGATGTTTGCTTACATGCATGTAAGTGCACAACATGAATTCAATGGCCATGGAGATACAAAGAGGGAGTTAAGGATAGACAGTTGTGAACTGCCATGTGGATGAACCTGGTCATCCACAAGAGCAGTAAATGCTCACACCTGCTGAGCGTCTCTCCAGCCCTAAAAAGAAATCTTTTGAACTATTGAACATGAACCACATTTGAGTATGGTTTTTTTTCCCTTTCTGTTGCTTCCTTCTAACTATTGGAAATCAGCCAGTTACAAGTTAGAACAATGTTTCTTACTCTTAAGGAAATGAACAAAAGCCTATCCATGTTCCCTTTTCACACACACACACACAGACACACACACACACACACACACACACACACACACACACACACACACCTGCTATACTTCTTATATAAATAAGTATTTGGGCTTAAAAAAATCTTGAATCATTTTAGATTGTTTCTCAAATTCTTCATGTCCTCCTTCTGAATTTTGCCACCTTCTCTCATTGACACGATGCTGGAGGAACAAATCCTCCCCTGGAGGAGTCGTCTCCCATAGGGATTCAGTGGCAGTCCTCTTCTCACAAGCTACCAGCCTCTCCAACTGGTCAGAATGCAGTTTATCTGGGTGTTCAGAAATGGAGCAGTTTCACCACCTCAGATAATCTCTTTCTTCTCCTCTGTAGATCCATGCCTTAAATAAGCCTGCTAACCTCCCCAGCAGCATGCAGAGGACACCTATGGCAGGTCATTTTGTCACCTGTAGCTAACACTGTGCCTAGTACAGTGCAGGGTCTTAGAAAATGTTAGCTGATATGCAGCTCATAGAACAAGTCACCATAGTCTTGTAGTTTTGTAGACTCATGTCAAATGTATAACTGTGTGATATATGATTTATGTTCTCTAAGAAAGAAAAGAGTCAGAGAGCTGAAGCATGTTGTTTTTTTTCCATTTGAATAAGGATCTCCCAAAGGAAACCTTAATGAGTGAAAGACTTTCACATCAATCTTTTATACTTAGGAAAAGGGATTTGCAAGTTTCTCACAAGCTAGTTAGAAAAACTAAGCTCTCCTGCAGTGAGATACTTTGGAAAACAATGCCCAGAGTAACTGTGGTTCTGGAGAATAGTACATTCAAGTATGGCCAGGGTCCATCTTCCTAGGGAACAGCCCGGGTTGGGCCAGCCCAGCAGACAGCCGGATGCCGCTCAGGATTTAACATGGAGTGGGGGGAGAGGGAGAAGGAGAAGAAACTAGCTTCCCTGCCCTGAGGTGGTGGACCCTTGTCCCTCCCCTCCCTCCTCTTCCTCTCTTTAGCCCTATTGTCCTATTGTCAGGAACTACATTGGTACTCAGAGCAAGATCTGGCAACTGAATTCTGTTTATTCATTCATTTGGATCTTAAAAAAAAATCTCGAAGATGACAATATTATATTGTATCTCTCCCACTCTCATCCAGTATGGACAAGTACCAAGCTAAGTTGCAAAAAAACACTTTCTTTTCAGTTTGGTTTTTTTGTAAATGGTATTGTGCAATATAGCAGAGACAAAAGAAACACAATAGTTCTAACTTTATTAAGCTTTCCTTTCCCAAAAATATTATAAAATCATATGTCTGCTGGAAATGACACACTAGGCTCCATGAACAGTATTTTGTAGAAAATTTCCAGCTGGATCTTCTGCCTCTGGGCTGCAGTGACCAGGGTGGGGATACAACTGTCCCACTCCTCACCTCGACCTTTGGTGCATTTTGACATCCTAATTGACAGTGCACTGAGGGGCTTGGCCTGTCCCTCCCTGGACCCAAGGGTTACGGCAGGTCATTGTGAGTGGTGCTTTCTGCACTTGCATCTTTCTACCCTGATGCTCCACCCACCTCTCCCATAGCTTTTATTAAATCTTAAGATGCACATTTAGTAAAAGAAAATATTTGATGTGTAGCAATTTAAGAGCTATTAGCCTCTGCATAAATGTGGTATGCTCTGCTAAAGACCTACAAGAAAACAAACTAATCTATGACGGTGGAAGTCAAAATAATGGTCACCTTTGGGAATGGGTCACAGTTGGGGACTTCTGGGTCACTGCTCCTGTTTTGTCTCTTGATCTTGATTTACGACAGATTATTATACTTCATGCTGTATCCTTTATGATTCATGTGCTTCTCTATATACTTTAATTAAATAAAAAAATAACAATCATAATGATTATAAAAAATCAAGGTATCACCCCCCCCAAAAAAAATCAAGGTATCATATAAAGTGGCTCAAAACACCAGTTAAATATTCATCTAGCACAAATACATAAAGATTAAGAACTCCATGCCCTTGTTATAAGATTGGGACTCGCTCAGCAGAACTCTGTGGCATATACTTTTGGTAAGGTGTCACTTGTTTACTTTGGGGGCAGGAATTCTGGAAGCTTGCTGAAGAACCCTGTTTCCTAGTGTGAACTCAGGCTGGGAGGTTTCTGGGTTTTATTGTCATGCCTGCTTGGCTTCTTCCATCATCTTCAAGTTGTTGCAGAATAATCTTTTGAGGAGAAAGCAGATATATGATCAACTGAACTTATATAAAGAAGAGATTGCAGGCATAACAATACAAATAATCTGTTCCTGACAACAGAGTCTGTGATGACGTTGGGTCTGGTTCCCAATGAAGCATTCCCATACTACACAAATCAGTGAGACACCCAGGGTACCCACCACTGCCCAGCTCCCATTTTTAGATATCAAAACAAACAAAAATCCACTATAACAATTAAGATGGCCTCATTTAGACTCTGCTGGCCTACTACTTCTACTAGAGAAGTAAACCCACCCCCCTTTGGTATTAAGAAATACATGATACTTCTTGGCCATTTTCTTTTTTTTTTTTTTTNGTGGTAAGATGAGTCTTGTGGGTACATACCCAGGAGTGGTATGGCTGGGTCAGGTGGCAAGTTCATTCCGAGTCTTCCAAGGGTTCTCCACACTGCTTTCCATAGTGGCTGTACAAGTTTACATTCCCACCAGCAGTTGATGAGTGCTCACCTTTCCCCACAACCTCTCCAAGACTTGGTATCATTTGTTCTCTTGATCCTAACCAGTCTTGTTGGAGTGAGATGATATCTTAAAGTGGTTTTAATTTGCCTTTTCTTAATTATTAGAGACATTGAACACTTTTTAAGATGTTTCTCAGCCATCTCTAACTCCTCACTGTGAAGTGTCTGTTCAGCTCTTTGCTCCATCTTTTGAGTGGGTCGTTTTTTTTCTTTCTTCTTCGTTTTTTGTGTAGTTTATATATTCTGGAAATCAATGCTTTGTCAGATGTTTCTGTGGTGAGGGTTTCCTCCCACTCTGTGGATTTTCTCTTCACTTCCTTGATTGTTTCTTTTGATGTACAGAAGCTTTTGAGTTTAATGAGGTCCCATTTGTCAATTGTTGACCTTAATTCTTGCACAGCTGCTGTCTGATTGAGGAAGTCTTTTCCTATGCCTATGTCTTGTAGTCTGCTTCTAACTTTTTCTTCTATCACCTTCAGAGTTTTGGGTTTCACATTGATGTCTTTGATCCATCTAGAACTGACTTTTGTACAGGGTGAGAGGTAGAGTTTAATTTCATTCTTCTGCAAGTGGTGATCCAGTTTTGCCAATACCACTTGCTGGAGATGCTGTCTTTCCTCCATTGTGTCTTCTTGGCCCCCTTGTCAAATATGAGGTGGCTGAAATTGTATGTGCTCAAGTTTGGATCTTCAGTTTTGTTCCATTGGTCAACAGGTCTGTTTTGTGCCAGTTCCAAACTGATTTTATGACTATAGCCCTATAGTATAGTTTGAAGTCTGGTATAGAGACCCCCCTGTATTACTCTTTTTACTCAGGGTTGCTTTGGTTATTTGTTGTCTTTTGTTTTTCCAAATGAAATTAAGGACTTTTTTTCCAAGGCTGTGAAGAAACTCTTGGGGATTTTAATTGGGATTGCACTAAATCTGTACAAGAGTTTGGATAGAATGGACATTTTTACTACATTAATTTTCCAATCCATGAGCATAGGAGGTTTTTCCATCTTTTGATGTCTTCTTCAATTTCCTTCTTCAGGGGTTTAAATTTTTCTTGTAGAGATCTTTGGTGTCTTTTGGTTAGGTTTGTTCCTAGGTATTTTATCATTTTTGAGGCTATTGTGAGTGGGAAGATCTCCTTGTATTCCTTCTTCAGTTGCTTGTTGTTGGTGTAAAGAAAGGCTACTGATTTTTCTAGGTTAATTTTGTACCCTGCCACTTTACTGAAACTCTTAATCATTTCTAGGAGTTTTCTGGTGGAGTTTTTTGCATCCCTTGAGTAAACAATTATATCATTTGCAAAAAGGGATAGCTTGACTTCCTCTTTTCCAATTAGTACTCCTTTAATTTCCTTTTCTTGCCTTATTGCCCTAGCAAGTGTTTCAAGCACTGTATTGAAAAGGAGTAGTGACAGGGGGCAGCCTTGCCAAGTTCCTATCTTTAAGGGGAATGCTTCTGTCTTTTCTCCATTTAGGATGATATTGGCTGTGGGTTTCCTATATATGGCTTTGATTGCATTGAGGAATGATCCTTCTAATCCAATTCCCTCTAGGACTTTAAGCATGGAGGGATGTTAGATTTTTGTCAAAGGCTTTTTCCATGTGAATTGAGATGATGGTATGTTTTTTGTCTTTCAGTCCATTTATATGTTTTATGATACTTATTGATTTTCGTATGTTGATCCATCCCTGCATCTCTGGTATGAATCCAACTTGGTCATGATGGATGATCCTCTTGATGTGGGTCTGTATGTGGTTTGCAAGTATTTTGTTGAGAATTTTTGCATCTATGTTCATTAATGAGATGGGTCTATAGTTCTCCTTTTTGGTTGTATCGTTGCCTGGTTTTGGTAATAGAGCGATGCTGGCTTCATAGAATGAATTTGGGAGAATTCCCTCTGTTTGTATCCTTCTAAATAATTTGAGTAATAATGGTTTTAAGTCTTTTTGAAAGTTTTATAGAATTCTGCTGTGAAACCATCTGGGTCTGGGCTTGTTTTAGTTGGGAGGTTTCTTGTTACATCTTCAATTTCTTCATATATTATGGGTCTGTTTAAGCTGCAAATCTCTTCTTCGTTTGTTGATTCCCAGGATTTCAGATATTCATCCATTTCCCCTAGGTTTTCAAACTTAGTAGAGTATAGGTTTTTGAAGTATTCCTGTATGATTGTCTAGATCTTTTCATTGTCTGTTGTGATATTTCCCCTTTCATCACAGATTCTATTGATTTTGAGTACCTTCTTTCTTTTGGTTAACTGGGTGAGAGGTCTGTCTATCTTGTTTATTCTCTCAAAGAACCAACTTTTGGATTCATTGATTTTTTTGTATTGTTTTCTTTGTTTCTATTTCATTGATTTCTGCTCTGATTTTTGTTATTTCTTCCTGTCTGTTGCATTTAGGTTCATTTGTTGTTGTCTCTCAAGTGTTTTTAGCTGCAGTGTTAGATCGTTCACTTGTGCTCTTTCTGTTTTTCTAATGTAGGCACCCAGGGCTATAAACTTCCCTCTTAGGACTGCTTTTAAGGTATCCCATAGGTTTTGTTGTGTTGTATTGTCATTGTCATTCAGTTCCAGGAATGCTTTTATTTCTTTCTTTATCTCTTCCTTGACCCATTCATTATTCAAGAGTGTGTTGTTTAGTCTCCATGTGTTCTTGTAGGCAG
>VZQC01002218.1:107831-200780 GCA_009823505.1 Rhizomys pruinosus
ATATATATATATATATATATATATATACCATACTTTAGGTCAATACAAATTGGAGAGAACAACAACAACAAAAGGACTGGGACAAAGAAGTGACTGAAAAAGTAAACTTCTGCCCATAACAGTAAACCTCTGCAAAGAAAAATTTTAAAAAGACTGAGAAAAAGATGCAAGACATGTATGGCAGAATGCATGAGTTCAGGTGGGGTGGGGGGCATGGGAGGTGGAATGAGCCTAAAGTAGATTGAGAAGTGTTGTATGAAATGCACAAAATTCAATTAAAATATTAAAAAAAAAAAAACAAAGGGAAGAATTGGGCACCTGAGCAAAACCCAAGTCCAGCAACAGCTCAAGGCTGGACATCTGGGATTTACTCACCATCTTCTGGGCTCCAAAGCATTTTGGCAGCTCCACTTCTCTGGCTCTGCCATCCACAGAACACACAGCTCTTCTCACATGCCCAGGCCAACTCCATTCCACACCTGCTGCTGCCTTTGGTGGTTATTCCATGGTCCTGTCATCAGGCCCCCTCTGCACCACAGCTTCTGTGTGTTGATCCTGAGGAAATTATTCCCAGATTTCACCATAGTGACTCTGGTCTCTTATTACATATAGCTAATTTTTCAGCCCCAGCTAACTAGCATCAATTAGCCAGTAAAACAAAGGTTTCACTTCAGGTTCTGATCTCTTTTTAATCACAGTTAATTCTTCAGCCGCAGCCAACCAGAACCCACAGATTCTCCACGTAAAACATCACACAAACAGCTCTGATATTCTCCAAGCCTGGCTTCCATTATCTACAACTCTTTCAGCATAAATTTTCCAAGCTTCATAGCAAAAAACTCTAAAGCTCTCAATGGCTTTTCTAGTCCAAAGTTCTAAACACTTCCACAATCCTTCCCAAAACAACTGGGTCAGATCTGTCTCAGCAATACCCTAAGATTCTGGTACCAATTTCTGTTGTAGTTTGCTCTCAATTGCTCTGACAAAACCCTCTAACCAATATCAACTTGGGGAGGAAAAGGCTTACTTGTCTCACATCGCCCAGGTCACAGTTCATCACTTGGTAAGAACTCAGGGCAGGAACCTGGAAGCAGAAGCTGAAGCCCAGGCCACGGAGGAACGCTGCTTGCTTGCTCCCCTGGTCCATGATCAGCCTTTTTTCTTATACAATACAAAACAACCTGCCCAGGAGTGGCACTGCCCACAGTTGGCCCTCCCACAGCACTCAACTATGAAGAAAATACCCCACAGACATGCCCACAGACCAGTCCAATGGAGGAAATTCCCCAATTGAGGCTTCCTCAAACCCAGGTGTGTCAAATTGACACTAAAGCTTTTCAGCACAGTGGGCCTTCAGTTCCAGTAATGGTTACTCTTAATGGCCTCTGTTGTCCAAGGTTCCTCATAAAAGCCCCATTCAGAGTTCAAAGATGTTTACTTAAGTGTCTCAGGTGAGTCTTGACAGATACCAATGCTAACTTTCCTCCCAATAATGGGGCTTCCCTCTCTGCCTTAATCATTAACTCAGGACCCCTTCCTCAATGAGCTGTGTAGTAACCAGTGTTAATGAGAATGCTCCAAAGCCAAAAGACAATGTTGTCAGTCCCAGCTTGGAGAATTTCCCATCCATGGCCTAAGAACAAAGCATAACATTGTGTATCTTCACTTAAAATTAGAAAATCTGCCTAAACTCATAGCTTGCTTCTTCAGCTACAATTTTGTAATATGTGAGCATCTGTGGTGTTTATAAACTGTAGACGCTAAAGCAATACCAACACATGAGCCTATTTAAGGTAGCAAAATATCTAATACTCACCACACTGCCTTGGAGTAAATAAAGGCTTCACAACTTCAAGAACATCTTAACAACAAAACCACTTATATCTACAAACTGCCAGAATGCTAAAAATTTTAAAGTCACCTTCAAACAAGACAAAATGAGGTCTTATTTTTTTAAATAAAAAAACATGAACCACATTTGTAAATCTGTCAGTACTTGTCACTGTGTTCTGTGTTTTGCTTTCCTTCGTTATTTTTCTTTTGACATTGCTTGCACTCCGTTGTTACCTCACACTATTTTTCCTTTTAATCTCTGCCACCACTCTATTTCTTCTTAAAATTGTGCTTTCGTATTTTTCCACATTCTCAGTTATGACCATCAGTGTGATTTGTTAACTGTCCAAGGGAACAAATTACAGATGGATGGGTCTCCCGGGACAAGTTCACCGTGACTTTCCTGCCTCTTGCTTTTTTCTGGGGCAATCGGTTGGTATAATCATGTTACTTTTCTGTAGCAATTTCCTCTGAGATTAAACATTCCATCCTGCAGAGAAATTTATTAGACACAGGACGTTCTAAAGAGGGCTGAAACAGTCGAGCCTGCTTGGGAGCTTCCCAGGTTCACTGCCCATCCCTCCCCTTAAGCATCTATAAGCAGTAAGGACCAGGACAGACATCTCAGAGCAGACCAGCTACCTGGAAGAGACAGGTGGGCCAAGCTGCCTGGAAAGGACTCCGGTCGAGCAGCCTCCAGGTTGTGCAATATGCTCCGTGTTTCCTGCTTTTATGAACTGTGCCCATGTTGGGGTACGTTTTTGGTGATGCAGCTATCTTTGAGTCATTTATATTCTGTAAGTGACCCTTCACTCATACTCTGTTAAGTAACCCCAATAAAACTCATTAGTTTACCAAGTTGGACTTGTTGGCATCCTTTCTTACTTTAGTCTTTATCGTTCTTTCCCTGTCTGAGGTGAGCAGACATTTAGTCACATCTCCCTAGGAACAGTGTCAGGCAACATACTTAGTGCCAGAACACGGACAGACAGAATGAAAGATGAGTCAGGGAAGCGTGATCTGTAGTAAGGTTTGGAACTGAGGCTGGACAGCCTCAGTCGGGTGTCCATGGGGGTGGAATCCTGATATTACCATCTTTCCCACTCTGGTGTGTGGTCGTGTGTCTTTTTAATATGGCAGTGGTCGCATGGATCTTGCTATGTGTAACTAAGGCTGAACCACTGGGAGGTAGAGTATGGGTGGTGGGCCCAGGGTGGCAGTCTTCATTTATGTGGCATGGACTGGCTTGTCTGATTGATGAATGGGTCCACTCTATGAGTATGGAAACATTCTGAGAACTGCTGAAGTTTTAAAGCAAGGTTTGCAGTTCTTGAGAATAACAGATAAAGAACACAGTGTCAGCAGGCTGCTATGAAGTCTGCATGGCCACTGTGTAATAAGACCTGACACTGAGAGCAAGGTTGCTGCCGAGCAAGGGCCCACTTGTGTATGGCTTAGCAGTTAAGAGTGCTGACTGCTCTTGCAGAGGACCCGGGTTTGATCCCCAGCACCTACATGGTGGCTAAGAACCGTCTTTAACTCCAGTTCCAGGGGAATCCGACACTCTCTTCTGACCTCCGTGGCATTGCACAACATGGGTGCACCAATCCACATGCAGACAGTACATTCATACACATAAAAAATAAATAAAATTTTAAAAATGGGGCAGTGCAATGGGAAAAAAAGATACATCTAGTCTCCACATTGATTTCTGACTTGGTGGGAAAATTAGAAGGGAGGGTGGAATGGAGGGGCTGACTTGCCATTTCATAGGGCTAGGGGGCTGAAAGGAAAAGATCTGCTCTAAAGAGCCCTTCCTGGAATTCAAATCTTTGAAGCACACATGATAGAATTAAGAGAAGCCACCCCTCAGGTCAGAACTTAATAGCAAGGAAGAGAAAAAAGTGTGACTCAACATAGAAGTAGGGGCCTTAACAATGGTCTGGTACAGGAAACTGTGGTAATTAGGGAATACTCAGCACCTGAAATGCTTGAATTGGGAAAGACTTTTACACAACCAATGAAAGGGTCTCTCACAGCCTGGCTTATGAAGTCATCAGGGGTGGGAGTGACCCCAACCAATTCTGAGATGTGATGACCAAGGTTGTCTGTAAGTGAGGGCCATATATAACCCTGGAGGCCCCATGTGGAACTGCAGACTTACTAGTCCCTACTAATGTAGGAAATACTTGGGCTCTGGTGGATTCTGTAGGTGAATGTACCTTAATTCATGGAAACCCCTAAAGGCACAGGGGCAATGGACAGCAGTGGATGGATATGGGAATAAGATAGTATAGGCAAAAAGGGCTAAATTTGTCCTAGGGGTAGGCAATTATCCCCCAAAGAGTATAGGGTATGTATTTCTCCACTATAAGAGAACATTCTGGGCATGGATATATTATATTGTTGGGGCTCATCCTTCATACCACCATTGTAGAGTTTCACCCAAGAATGTGACCTATGGTACAGCAAGATCTTTTCTGTACTATATGAGACCTAAGTGACAGGGTCTTTCTGTACTGTGTGCAATGTAAATGATGGGGTCATTCTAAACTGTGTTAATCAGACCTTGCTAATGCATTATTACTATTCCCTTAGCTGCTGAAACCCAAGACCAATTTGCATTCACTTGGAATGGTCAACACTGGACCTTCAGTACTTTCATGGTTACTTTCAGGTCCCATTTTGTCCTGGGATAGTGGCCTAGGGGCTTGCAATATTACCTTCCCTGCCTTCTGTAAAAAGGTTTCATTATACAGGTGACATAATGCTAACCTATGAGTGTTTTATGGAATTAGAAAATTATCTAAAAGACGTGTAGGTGGAATGAAGATGGGAGACCAATCCATACAATGTGCAAGGGTCAGGCATAGCCATAAAATCCTTGAGAGGATTATGGTCCAGTAAGGCACATATGATACCTGGAGATGTTATTGAGAAAATCCTGCAATCCTGTCCCTGAAAATGTAAAAGAGCTGTGGGTATTTGGGAACTCTTGGGATACTGACAGATTTTCATACCTCATCTTGCCAAGATTTCCTATCTTCTGTACAACTCGATAAATGAGTGAGCCTTATGGGATGGGGACAGGAAGGCTCACGATGAATATGATCAGACTAAAGTCCTAAACAACTGCGAGCCCCTACTAATTTAGAATCCCCTCCTGTTAAAAGTCACTAGAAGTTTGGAAGCTAGGGGCTATGGCCAAAGCTATTCGAGCAGAACACAATTAACACAGAGGCCCATAACTCATTGATATACAGGGTATGAGACTGTGCAGTACTCAGTCCTAAATGGGACATCTACATCATAGCCCCCCCAAGGCTCATAGATCTTCTCAGAAAAGGGAAGAGAAAGGTTGTAGGAGCCAGAGGTGGTAGTCTACTTCAAGGAAACAATGTTTTCCAGTGGAACAGTTGCACATACGAACTAACAACAATCGTGACAGTATGAACAAGACTTGTGCATACACAAGCCAGACAAAATCTCAGCGTGGAGTCGGGGCAGGAGTGCACAAAGTCCCAGCCCTAGCTGAGGAGCCCCTGGCATTTAATAGCTGTTGGGAGAGGAAGAGTCAGGTTTCATTAAGAGAGTGACTCCTGGAAGGCGGCTATGCTTTAGGGTAAGTTCCACACCTGAGTATTTGGAGAACACAATTTGGACTTGATGGGAAAAAGGCATGGGTAAGGAGGTGAGGTGAGGGTAGATCTGGGAGAAGTTGAAATGAGTGGGTGAATATGATCAAGATACATTGTATGAGGGGCTAGAGAGATGGACAGCAGTTAGGAGCACTGGCTGCTCTTGCAGAGGACCCACGTTCTGTTCCCAGCACCCACATGGTGGCTAACAGCCAGCTGTGACTCCAGTTCCAGGGGATCTGATGCTGTGGCATTGCATGACACAGGAGTACTACATACATGTAGGCAATACATTCATGCATGTAACATAAAAATAATAAATAAAATATTTTAAAAGTACATTGTATGAAATTCTCAAAGACTTTAGTAAATAATAATAATAATAATAATAATAGAGCAAACAGTTCCAATAGAGTTTTGGTCTCAGTTGTAGAAAGGGACAGAGCCTTGGTATATAGTATTAGAATAGTAATCATTAGATGTATATGAAACATTGCAACACATAGAACCCATAACTGATTCCATGTCAGTAACTGTAAAAACAGCTTATGCAATAACGGATTGGACTGAAACCTTCTTGCCTGAACTTTCTGGTGTGACACCAAATCAAATTCTACAAAGGAAGCAGGCATATTCAGAGCAAGATGTGCTCTCTGCAGTCCCTGTCACTAATACCATTCAGGCTTTCCTAGAACCAGTGATCCTTTAAAGCAGCTGAGCAGTCCTTGATAACTGAACCAAGAGCTAAGCCAGAAGAAGTGCGGGAAGGGACATCACCCATCCATGTAGATAGGTGGTGCACAAATGGTACGAGTAGAAACACCAAACAGGAATGGGTAGCCGTGGCGACACACATGAACATGAACACCAGGTGGCTGGAAAAGGGAGAAGGAAAGAAGAGCCAGCGGCTAAGCAAGGTGGATGAGAACGCCTGAGCCTTGGCCTGTGACAATCTCTACCGACAGTTGGACAGTTAGAGGCCTCACTTTTTGCATGGCCCAGTGGGAAAAGGAGGACCGGTGCTGGGTTGGCCACTGTGGGGACAACAAATGCAGAAGGACCTATTAACTGAGTTTAACAAGAGCAGAATCAGGTGGTTTTGCATGTGGTACCCGCAGCCCATCGAGTCCCTTGGAAACCAGGAAGTAGATGCCCTTACCAAAGTACAAGCTATTTTTTTTTTTCAGGTACTCTTAGAAGCTGCCCACTGTGTCCATATAAAAACTGGCTGTAGAGGACCAACAAAGATTGGGAAAATAGGGGCTGGAGAGATAGCCTAGCAGTTAAGAGCACCGACTGCTCTTGCAGAGGACCCGGGTTCGATCTCCAGCACCCACATGGCGGCTAAGAACCGTCTGTAACTCCAATTCCAGGAGAACTCCAGTTCCAGGGGAATCCGAGACCCTCTTCTGACCTCCGCAGCATTGCACACATGGGTGCGCAGACCTGCATGCAGACAGTACATTCATATACATAGAAAATAAATAAATAAAAATTAAAAAAAAAAAGATTGGGAAAATAACTAAGGCCACTTAGTTACCAAGCATTCCTGTAAAATATTCTGATAGTTTGCATGCTGTTCAAACATGGGAGGCCTATTCCCAATTATGATCACTGGCCACTAAAATGAATGCTGTGCTGGCACATAAATCAACCTGTCCTATGAGAGATTAGCAAGTGGACTTCATAGACTCTATGCCTGCCACTAAGAGATGTAAATATGCCCTCAATCTGTGTGACGCTGTCCTGGGCTTCTTACAGGCATGCCCATGCAAGTGAGCTGCAAATGAACCCACTATCAAGTATCTTGCCCACCTAAATGTCATGTACAGGTTTCAATAAAGAATTGACAGGGCCAGGGATAACCATCTCACAAATACTGGCATACAGAACTGGGCTAAGGACAAACGGGTGCAATGGTACTTTCACCTACCTTACAACCCTACTGGCACTGGTTAATTGAAAGAAAAAAAATGTATTAAAGAGTTAAAGCTGGGCTGGAGAGTTGGCTCAGCGGTTAAGAGTACTGACTGCTCTGGCAGAGAACCTGGGTTTGGCTCCCAGCACCTACATAGCAGCTAACAACCATCAATAACCTCAGTTCCAGGGGATCCAACTCCCTCTTCTGGCCTTCATGGGCATTGCATGACATGGATGCACTTACATACATGCAGGCAATATACTCATCCACATAAAATAAAAATAATAATTGTTTAAAAAAGAGTTAAAGCTAAACAGACTAAATCCACAAGGTATCCTGCATGGGTACAAAAGGACACTCCAGAGCACACAGCAGTGTTAAGTGAAAAGGTCAGTACCAGAGGTGGGATACCTCTCTTCAAGTTGTTGGCAAGGGAGGCCTCTGAGGATCCATCAACCACAAGGACTATTGCTACTGTTGGTTGTATGCCAGAACTAGACAGTACAACCCTACCTGAACATACTGCATGCTTTGACTTCAAGACATGGAGAAATCAAGCTGGGACTGAACTGAGAGCTCCCAGCCTACTGGCTGGCTTTCATAGTGCCAGAAGGTGCTATGCAGGTTTCTGGGGGAGAACTATCACCGATGGTCTTGCTTGGCAATGACTCTACTTACTAGAATACCAAAATGCAAGGCAGGGTATGTCCACTTGTGCAAAAGTGGTCTATCATGGGTATGGTTATCAGCTTTCTGATTTGATTTAAGAACCAGTCCACAGGATAAAGCTCATATCTTGTACTGTAAGCCAGGACAAAAACCTATGGGTGGGGAGGTCATAGGCCCCAACAGGGACAGATATGATATGCCTGTCAAACTGCATTCTAAATATTTGTGTTTATGGCCATAGATTGCTGTTGCTGTCAGCCACAATCTGTCATGGGAAGAAACTTCTTTTTCAAATGATGGTGTATAGCCAGAGACATAACTACCAGTGAAGCTCCTGAGAACGAGTGACTAGGCTTGTTGCAGTGACCTAATGATTAGCTTCAAACAGACATCTGCGTGACACCCTCCAAGGCTAGGGACCATCTTGGAAGAGGGGGAAGAAAGAATGTAAGACCTGGAGGAAGGGGTGGGATGTTGTGTAGGAGTTTTCTCAGGGGTAAAACATTGATTACATCTTGTAAGAAAGCCCCTCAGGACAAGGATGTTCTAAAAGGAGGTGAAACATTCTGCTCTGCAGGAATGTCTACAAGTTCTGCACCAAGCTTCAGGTTTCCAGGTTTCATGAGCTCTCATTCATGCTGGGGTGGGCTGTGGTGACACAGCTGTCTCTGAGTCATTTCTGCTCCCATAACTAACCCCTCACCTACTCTGCTGTATGCTGTAAGTAACCCCAATAACCTTCAGGGGCTCACCAAGTTGCACTTTGGAGGTTATCTGGGGTGAGTAGATGTTTGTTCACTTCTTCTCAGGAATACTGTCACAGAACATCCTGCGTATATATTATATTTTGATAGTGTAGAGTTTGTGTCTTCTATCCGGCCAACTCCTACAGAGATCCCAAACCTCCCCCTCTAATGGATAAACTAGGGAGAGAATTTTTGTGGTCCTTCTTAAACAGCAACTATGCCCCTCATTAACATAGAAGTCAGAAGACTCATCATCATCCTTCAGCTCTGCCAACAGATTTCTGAGGCTACAGCTCTCAGGAGAATTATGGCCGAGACTCATGTAACCCAGATTGGCCCTGAATTTCTTATGTGGCAGAGGTTGACCTTGAACTCCTGATCCACTTGCCTCCATCTCCCAAGTGCTGACACCTGGATGCTTATGTTGTACTTAAACTTGCACAGCCAATACACATGGAATTTTGTATCCTTTGGCTGCTTCTCCTCGCTCCCCCCTAGCATGCCCTTCCTCTGGTGGTCACTGTTTCATTCTCTGTATGTATTTCAGCTTTTAAAAAATTGTTCTCATTTGTTCCACAAATAAGTGAGATTATGATTATTTCATATGTCTAATCTTTACTTTGTACGATGTCCTCCAAATTTATCACATTGTGATTAATGTTTTGTCCTTTTATCTTGTTTTGTTATTTTTCTTTTTCCATTTGTGTGTGGTATACATATGTATGTTCATGCATGTTTTTGCATGTATGTTGCACTGCCTGTGCATGCAGCTACAGTTCTGAGGTTGATATCAAGCATCATCCTCCATCACTCTTCTACCATATTTATTGAAGCAGGGTTTCTCAATCAAACCAAGAACTCATCAATATGATGAGCTGGCTAGCACTATGTCCTGCTAGCCAGCTTGCCTTGGGAATCCCCTGTCACATACTTTCAAGGCTGGATTTACAGAATGTTCTGACATTAAAAGCCCAGATGAAAATCAAGTAGAGTAGAGCAGTACCCAGTGGTAAAATCATTGTATTTATTAATTTTAGAATTTTAGGGCAAAAGAAGACCACCTGTGGCTTCTTTCATGCTAAATTACCTGCTTGTCTATTTACACCAAAACCTGGCATTAGGCAGGATTTGCCTGTGCGTTAACAAACCTGTGTCACCTTGACATCAAAGGCATTGACAAGTACTTGTGATGTTATGGACCTTGAGGCATGGGGTCTGAAACCAGGCCCTGAGATATGATGTCACTCTGGGTGTAAAAACAGAATGCTGTGAATAAAAAGACTAATCCTTCTTACCATTAATCAGGGACTCCCGGCCGTTACTTTGCACATGTAATTTTAGCCCATCAGGCTTGTGTAGTTGTGGCCAGTGGGTTGGATGGTGGTCAATCAGGCCACCAACCTGGGAAGCTGGTGTGGACTAGTGGGTTGGATGGCAGTCCATCAGACCACCAGCCTGGCAATCTGGTATGGGACTGGAAGGAGACCTATAAGGTTACCAGCTGTGATGTGTGTTGAGTGAGTGCCTGGGTGGGAATTAGACTGTAGAGTACCTATCAGGTGACAGTCTGACATTAGGCTGTAGAGAGCCTAACAGGCAGCAGTGTGGAGGATCTGGGAGTGCCAATAGGGCATTGCCTGGTGTAGATGTTAGATGAGACAAATGGGCAGTGGAAAGGTTATCAGCCTTTGTCCCCAAGGTTTAGGACAGCTGCTGGTGGCTGTCTTGCATCTTCCCTTTTCCCTGTCATCCAGTGGATGAGGTTCGTGCGTCCACCTACATGTGTGGTGGAGTGACACAAAACAGAATGACAGAACGATAGAGGAAAATTCAGCCTACAAGAAGATTCCTAATACAGAGTGTCAGTAATTTCCTAAAGTATTTACAATTGCTTTTTAATTCCTCATTTAGGCCATGGAAATAAAAATGAGGCAAATTAAAGTGTTATTATGGACCTTGAGAGTCACTGAGATATCAGAAACATAAATATCCTTGTGACTTGTGGGTCCTCACTGTTATGCCTACAAACACAAGAAGTCCATGTTTTGGGGGAATGGTTTTGTAACAATTCTGCAAAGATTCTGAAGAGAGAATGTCCCCCTCATTTTAACTACAATGATCTCCTAGGTATTGGGATTTCCTCCAGGAGTTCTGGGAGAAGCAAAATGCTTCTGGTGCAAATCAGAGGAAGAATTGTCTCCCAGGCAAGCACAGTTTTGTCACCTTGTAGGAGAGACTGTAGCCAGGCAATAACGGGTCACTGATGGGCTGGACAACATCTTTACCAAGACTGCTTCGTTGTACATACTTTTTGTCCTCTATTTAAGCCTCAACCTCCTGTCAGGACTCCAACAGTGAACTACAAGATCATTTGACCCATCTATGTATTCCCTTTCCCTGTGTGTCCACTTTAAAGAATTTTTTTCTCCCTTGTTAAGTTTAATTGGTTTATTGAGGACAGGTAGCCTAGCATAGCTGATTCACTCTGCTGGTGCCCAGGCTCGGACCCTGACAACCCTGAACAGCTTCACAGCATTACTCTTCTTTGTCCCAACCTTACTCCACTTCATTCTAAGATTATCCTACAATTTTCTGGGTCCAGTGTTCTCGGTGCTCTTCCACAGCTTGCAGAGGAGATGAAACCTTACACAGGGATTTCTGAAAGTACCCACAGACAATAGTGGTAACTACCCACAGACAATAGTGGTAGTGGAGAAACATTTGGCATTCTTTTTCTTTTTTCTGTCTTTTCTCTCTTCTTCCCTTTTCCTAGTCTACACAAACACATGATGCTCCCAAGAAATAATTCAAATAAAGGTAGTATAAAAATCATGTTGTTAATTGCAGGCATACTTAGTTGTCACTGGTTTTAAATTTAAATAGGGTACAACTCACAAACTACATTTATAAAGAGATCTCTCAAGCACTACACCCCTAATGGCTCCAATAACTATTGATAAAGCCACAAAT
This sequence comes from Rhizomys pruinosus, assembly GCA_009823505.1. NCBI lineage: Eukaryota > Metazoa > Chordata > Mammalia > Rodentia > Spalacidae > Rhizomys > Rhizomys pruinosus. The sequence continues at coordinate 119,609 of VZQC01002218.1, forward strand.
AGTGTTTGCTAGGTGGAAAATTATGATTTCCAACTATTTAATCACTTATATATTGAACAAAAAATGCTCACTAAAGATTTAGTTACAAGGTGGACAGGCAGGAAAATAGTGTAAGAATGAATTACTAGAAGAGAGAAAAGGAAAAGAAAAGGAAGTTTCTGTAGAAAACAAATGAGAGAAAACACCCAATTTCCTATAAACATTTGATTTGATACAGTTCTCAGAAATATTCCAACAAAATAACTGTTAACAAGAAATTCAGATATAATTGACATGACATTATAATTTCAAAGTTCAGGAGGGAAAAAATGCATTTTCTCTCTTTCCAGAATTCCCTGGTGTTGAGCCAGCAGATTTGAGTTATTTCCTTTTAGGCTTAAGCAAAGGTCACAATAGCTTTCAATGGATTACAAACAGCCTGACACATGATTTCAGAAGCTGGGAAAATTCCATGGATGCAAAAATATTTCAAGAATTGATGAAAAGATGTTGTGTGTTCAAAATTAGCATGCTAAAGCAGGTTCTATTTTAATTCTATAGGTGCAAACCATAACATAATCCTTCAAATCAGTTTTACTGTCAACACAGATTCTAATATTTAAGTTTGATGTTATTGTTTAGTAGTCAAGCCTTTTTTCACTTTAAGCCAGAGCCTCCTCTTTCGTATTCAGGCTCAGACAAGGATGTATGGAAGAATTACAAAGGTACTCTTCCTGCCAACGTTATTTTCATTAGACTCAGTTGAAACAATCTTATAGTCTACTTGCTGTACATGTATTAGAGGCATTTTTAATTGCTGTGGATGGCAGGCCTTTCTTCCTTAAAGATGGAGGGAACCTCATAGATCCTGGTTCCCAGATTTATTAATGTCTCTTGATGTAGGGAGAAATTCTAGGCCTGAGACCATTGGTTGAGGCTTGGGCTGGGTGGTTCTAGGTTCTGGGCCTCTTATACTAAAGGCACATGCAGATTGCAAGTTGGAAGAAAACTTTATTTAAAAGCCAAGCAATAGTACACCTCAGAAAGGAATATGCTATCAAGAGTGACAGTATATTTGCTCATATATAAAGATTTGGTGCTAGGATCCACAAATGAGGGAGAATATATGTCATTTGATAATCTGAATCTGTGTTACTCAGTATAACAACTTCTAGTTCCATATATTTACCTGCAAATTTCATGATTTTTGTCTTTCTTACCACTAAGTAGAACTCCACTGGGACAATGTACAACATTGCAGTTGAGGGATACTTAGAGGTTGATTTCATTTCTTATCACCATGCGGAGGCTGGATTCAGGCTGTCTCAGGTAATCGGCAAAGGTCTTATACCTAAATGTGACTACAGAAGGCAGAGAAAATGGAAAGGAACCAGGGAGGTAAAGGGAAAGAAGGAACCTGGGAAAGAAAAACAGTAGGAGACTCATATTATTAACGGAGACATGGGTAAAATGGGGTTTTTTAATGGGAGGGAAAAAGGGAGGGTTATATAAGGAATGATGGGGGTAAAGAAGGAAGAAGGAGCTCAAGAGACGAGGAAGCAAAGGAGACAGGAATTATCAAGAGAGAAATGAGGGAAATGGGGCCACTTTAACCTGGAACAGTGTGGATGGAAGACAGGGAGAGAGGAGAGAGAAATGCCTAGTTACTGAGAAGTTACACATATATTTCCACATGAGTCCACGCATATAGCTGAAGGCTACATAACAAGAAATAGTGCCAAACAAGAGAAAACTCCCTTTGAGTTTTTGAGTTGTTGGCCAGGGTAATCCGAGAAACACCCAAAATTACATAGGCTATTGCCACACCCCTTGATTGTCTCTCAGAACTTGAAGGGAAGACCCTACTGCTGAAGATGGAACATACTTTGGACACAGGATTTGGAGCAATGGAGCTGGTACTTCCCCGAAGCCACCTCCCTGAAGGCTAGCTCTCACAGATTTGGAGAGCACTGTGAAAACTGCTACAGAAGAACATCAACTGATGGTCTGACTCCAGATTTAAGGCCTAATAAGCACAGCAATCACCAGCACAGCAAACCATATTGGTGTAACAGAGGCACTTTTATCTTGGGGGTAATCAACAGCTATCTAATTTGACTTAAAGTCCCACTCAATGGGAGAAAACTTATGAGCGGTCCTATAAACATGGCCAACAACGCATGGATGGAGAGATCTTAGAGAGAATAATAAATCTGTCACATCTCTAGACAAATGCAATTTCTTACTATGTGTCAATTATGGATCCTTACACTTATAGACAAAAATCCCAGTCACTACTCATCAAAAAAGCTTCTTTTGCAACACATGGAGGTTATACAGAGTTCCATAACTGATCATACACAGAGATTGTCTGTGAATTGCCCAACCCTAAGTGACACATCTACAATACTATAATACAACTTCAACACCTCAGGCTCACTAACCACAGTGGAACAAGGGGTAGAGAGAACACTGGTGCATCTCTCAGTTCTCATCAGTGAAGCTCTTTCATGCAACAGAGGGCCATGAACACAAAAGGACACAAATGGCCAAAGCATAGGGAATAAGAGTCTGCAGAGCATGGGTCCTTAGACAGGACTGCAATATTAAATTCCACCCACCCAGGACTCAGGGACCATTGTGGAAAAGGGGATGGAAAGATTGTAAGAGCCAGGGAGGAGATTCATGGCCATATGGAAATAGAAGCAAGCTCCTGGGACCTTGCTCATAAGAACCTACAGCAATGGTGTCAGCATGCACAAGATCTATGCAAACTCAACTAGACAAAAGCCCAGCACAGAACTGTGGAAATCAGCAGCAGTCCCCAATCTTAGCCAAAGAACTCTTGGCAGCTGATTACTGCTGGGTGAGGAAGAGCTGATCTTAAATGGAGGGACTCTGATAGGCTGAATAGACCTCAGTATATGACCTTGTTCTGAGGGATGTCTGGGAACACTAACTTGACTCAGTAGGCCTTAACACAAATGGCACAATGCATGAATTACAGTGGGGGGTGGGCTATGGGAGGGTCTAATGTGGAAGGGGGTATAAAGATGATTAAGATGTTCTGTATGAATTACACAAAAATCCAATAAAAATTTACAAAATAAAGAGTGACAGTAGGCCACATAAATGAGAGTACTGAAAACCCCACATATTGTTTGGGATTTCTTATGGTGAAGAGAAAGAGGAGTTTTGTTGCTAAGGTTCATAGCATAAATGGATTATATAAGCCTATGTTCACTGAGCATGTCCCTTCCCATAGTGCATATTTATTTATTTTATATATACATACATATATATATAATTTTATTTATTTATTTATTTTTATGTGTATGAATGTACTGTCTGCATGTAGATTTGTGCACCCGTGTCACACAATGCCACGGAGGTCAGAAGAGGGTGTTGGATTCCCCTAGAACTGGAGTCAAAGACGGTGCTCAGCTGCCATGTGGGTGCTGGGGATAGAACCTGGGTCCTCTGCAAGAGCAGTTGGCACTCTTAACTGCTAGGCCATCTCTCCAGCCCCAGTGCATCATATTTAATCATATATATATGCCCAATTATGCATAGACATACAATAGTAAATAAAGGATTCATCTTAAAAGTTCACTCATAGACAAGGCTAGAGAGATAGCCCAGTGATTAAGAGCACTGGCTACTCTTGCAGAAGACCCGGGTTTGATTCCCAGCATCTACATGATGGCTAATAACCATTGGTAATTCCAGTTCCAAGGGATCCAATGCCTTCTTTTGACTTCTGCAGGCATTGTAGGACACAGGTCCACTTACACACATGCAGGTGATACAGTCATATACATAAAATAAATATAATACATAACTTTTTAAAGTTCACTCATAGAATAAGGTTTCCCTTCTTGTGTTTGTGTATGCACCTGAACCTAGTTCAGGCTGAATCAATCCTCCTAGCCTAGTACCTAGGCATAATTAGAGTATGACTGACTAGAAACTGTCCATGCTTGGTGCTCATTAGTGGGAGGAGAAACTGATTTTTTTTTTTAAAGTTGGGGGGGGTGTGCATCTCGTACATAGGACTGTCCTCCGACCAGCAAGCTATGGACAGACATCTTCCTCCCAAGCTTGGCCGTATCCACTTGCCTAGGATCATCACAAACTTGTTAACTCCACAAGAAAGGAGGAACAGGGACAGTCGGCCACAGTTTCCAGACAACCAATCATATGCCGGGAAAGTCCAGGGGAGGGTCTCTTGCCATTTTGTGCTGCTGTGTGGAAGTCATGATCCATGCCTGGATAGAAATTTTCCAATGCATCCTTGGGGGTGGAATGGGGGACCGACCTCCTGTAAGGAGGCTCTCACCCACTGTTCTATAAGTAAGCCCAATAAACTCATTGGTTTCCCAGGCTGCACTTTGGCAAAATTGTACTTTAGTTTGTCCTCAGGATCAAGGGAGGAGGGGCATCCTTCATGCCTTCCAGAAGGAATTTTAACTCCAGGGTCCTAGTTTGCTAGATGCATTGTTAGAACTATCTGTGGACATAGTGCATGCAGGTGAGGATCCTTGGTGGTCCTGTGCATTGTGTGAGGAGTGCGTGAACAGCCTAAGGCAAGAAGAGATTGCTAATCTATTCCCTATGTTTGCCTGCCTCACGACCAAGGTTTTATTTATATCTGATTACTAGGGATAAAAAGGAGTTTTTATTGGTTAAAGGAAAACAATTTAAGATCTCTTTGACATATGAATTCTCAAAAAGTTTTTAATGCTCTTTATCTTTCCTAATGGGTTTCAGAGAGGCTGATGAAGCCACTATAAATTTGAAGCTCTGTTGTTTAAATTTTTTTAACTAATTTATATTTAGTCTATGTGTATGAGTGTTCTCCCCTGCATGTTATGTGAGTGCACTATGTGCACGCAATGCCCACACAAGGCAGAACATGGAGTTGGGTTCCCTGGAACTGGAGTTACTGAGAGTTGTTAGCTCCCATGTGGGTGCTGGGAATCAAACTGTAACAAGAGCAACTGGTGCACTCAACCCCTGAGCCATCTCTCCGGCCCCTCTACTGTTCTTTAGTAGAAGTCACTGCATCATGGTAATAAATAATTAAGACATTCATTCAGGATCATTGTTAATAAGACTGTCCCATACCAGTAGGGGTTAGGAAGGGTTGCGTGGTATAGATACGTTTATGCTTATTTTCTTTCTCACCCCTCTCCATATCTAAGATGCAGGGACAATGGCGCCCCTCACATTTCCCTTTACTTCTCTTATTTGGCCTGTGCAAATGGCAGATGGATTTTAGAAAATGACAGCTGATTATTGTAAATGCCATCAAGCAGTGACTCACACCGCAGCTTTCACACCAGATGTGATTTCCTTATTTGAGTGGACTAACACATATCCTGGTACCTGGTAGGCAGCTGTTGATCTCAGAGATGCTCTTTTATTTCTTCATACATATCCATAAGGACCACCAGAAGCAATTTGCTTTCAGCTGCTGTTGCTAAAATTCCTTCTCTGGGGGAGATGTTAACAATGTCCCCCTCTTGGTCTCAGTGACAAACAAAGGTATGATTCCACCATAGTGCACTCTGGGAAACCAATGGGTTTATATGGCTTGGTTACAGAGTGGTAGGTGAGGGTTTACTTAGAGGAGTGTGGGTGCTCCCTGCTAAGGCTGCACCAGAAAGTCTTCATTCACATATGCATGGTGGCTTTCTCATAGCCCCACAAAATGGCAAGAGAGACCCCTCTACTAGGCTTTTCCAGCTTATATGATACCCCGAGCCCTTCCCCTAGGGCCAAATTGTTCATCAACAGTTGATTGAGAGGTGTGGCTGGACTCTCAGAACAGGGTCCTATGATTCTCCATGCCCCTCTCTTTCAGGGTATGTGGGTGTGAACAGTCAACAAACCAAGCTGTGACAATTTTGAGTGTCTTAGGCAAGTGGCTGCAACCAAGTTTGGGGAGACAGTGCCTGTCAAGGCCAGCAGTACGCCTTTACTAGTGTACCTCAAAGGCATATTAATTGTCCAGCTCTGTGTCATAACTTAGTTTGCAGGGGTCTGAATCTGGCATCTCATTACATACTGATTAGAACTCAAAAACTAAACCCCATGAAAACAAACAAACCAATTAAAAATTGAGGTGGGAAACTAAACAAAGAGTACTCAAAAGAAGAAGTAAAATGCCACTAAATATTTTTAAGACATGTTCGGCATCCTTAGTAGCTGGATTGACTTGATACCCATCTCTTAAATGATTTTAGGATCTCACTCTTGAGGGAGGATTATTATAGGGACTAGCTTTGGAGACCATTGAAAAGGAACCTTCCTTTGTAATCAATTTTGAACCCATCTCCTATTTCCCTGATAGTACTGGAAAGGTAAATATTATAACTTCCCCTCCCTAGGATTTAAAATACTATTTGAAAACGTGGTGCTCTTAAAGTTTTGTTGAGGTCCATTACCTTAGTTTCTTTTCCTGTTGCTGAGAAAATATCCTGACTAAAAATACCAAGGGGAAGTGGTTTAGTTCAGCTCACACTCCCAGGTTACAATCCATCCACCATTACAGGGAAATTGAGGCAGCTGGTCACACTGCATCGAAGTCAAGATGCAGACAGAGACATGCTTGTCCTCAGCACCTTGTGTCTTCTTCACTCAACTCAGGACTTAGCTGGCAGTGGCTGGGTCTTCCCACCCCCTGACATGCACAGAGGCTCATCTCCCAGGTGATTCTAGATTCTATCCAGTTGACCATTAACAGTAACCATCACAGCCATTCAGAGAAGGCTACGTACTTCTGGTTAAAAGAATGGACTCTACCTCTGACCTGAGCAGAGACAAAATATGCTCCAAAGATGAAAACATTACATACCATTGTCTCTTCCAGCTGATCCTGTCAATCACCTGGCTAGCAGGTCGTTCTACAGGAAGTTGATTCACCTAATGACATGCTAAGGAGATGGGAGGAATAATTATCATCCTAATGAATGAAGGGTGCACTTGTACTTCACCTACAGAGCTTCCCATGTAGCATTGGTGAGCCTATCTGTTTTTATGAGCTCTAACTCAAAAAAGTGTAACCCTTTTTTTCTTTCCCCCTCTTTTCCTTTTGAATCCTGGCCAAAAGCCCAAGTGTGCTCTCCCTGACACCCGAGCTTTCTTTCTCTGAATCCATGCCTTCTCTACTCCGTAGTTGATTACTGACCTCCACAGCTGAACGTGCTGCTTTCTTAGACCCAAACTCAACAGGCATGGCTTTCTCTCCTCTGCTCCCTCTCCCTCCTCCCAGCAGCTGTGGAGACTTTCAGCTTGCAATCCCTGTTGTAAATCCTGGAACGTACAGTTGGAGATGGGCATTGTGGTGCTACCCAGCCCAATCACATAAGCCTGTCTAATAAATCCCATTTGACAATATATATTCATTCTATTGGTTCTGTACTTCTAGAGAACACTGACTAAACAGCCTGCATTAGTCCAGATTTGGAATGTCGCCTAGAGGCTTACATGTTGAAGTCTTGGGTCTCACCTGATTATACTATTGGAATATGGTAGAAATTTTAGGAGGTGGGACCTAGCTAGAAAAGATGGGCTATATTTTGGTGGTTTTGTTTCTTTTGAGACAGGGTCTCATGTCACCCAGGCTGCCCTCCAACTCACTATGTACCCAAGTATGACTCATATTCTTATTTATCCTGCTTTTGCTTCCTAAGTGTTAGGATTGCAGTTGGGGGCCACTACAGCCCTCTGTAAGGTATATTTTGTTCTGGACTCCTTGTTTTTCTCTTTCTCTCTGGTAACCATAGGTGAGCAGCTTAGCCCTACCCACATGTTCCCTGCCAGACGTTCTGCTTCATCACAGCTCAAAAACAATGTGACTAAGTGACCAGGGACTGCACCCCCTGCAACTGTGAGCCAAGTAAATCTGTCTGCCTTTGTGCTAGTTTTCTCCATATTTCATGACAACAGTGGAGCACTGATGCAATGCCCTTCACCATTTCCCCCAAACTGACCTTTCCAGGTTTAAATGAGGTCATTATTTCTTAATTTTTTTTCTTCCTTTGTTTGCCAACCTCATTGAAGATCTTACTTATATAAGAAGGCAGTATAAAAACAAGAAAGTAACAGATTATGCAGTGAAAGAAAAATAAAACAAACAGTAGACCTAACTGTATAAAGTCCTTGACCTTGGAACCTTCTACTTACATGCACTGAGCTCTTATACTCTGTGAAATGATGGCACAAGGCTCTGCCTCTGGAATGAGCAAATATGTGAAGCACCAGCATTATGAGAGAGGTCTAGTGAACCGCATCAGTTCCAGCTCAGCTTTTGGGGATGAAAAGATATTTGAAATGTTCAACAAGTATTTATTGTTTCTGGTTTTGGTTTGCTAAACCAGGTCCATCAACTGACATTTATCAGGATAAAGCCCATTTCCACACATTGCCGCGTTCAGACATTTTTTTTTAACATTAGGAAACCCAAAATACCTGAGATTAATGAGTTTCAAATGCTTGAAGTAGAATAATCCATGAAAAAATCAAACCAGAGGAATTAAAAACAAATAATCCAGTTACTCAAGCTTTTGTGACTCAACATGAATCCAAACAGGTAATGAAGAAAGAAAAGGGCTTCTCACACAAGGTTTTAAGTATGGTCTGTTGATACTTCTTGCATGATAAGAAGCAGAGGTTTGATAGTGTAGAAGGAATGCTTATCAGAAGTTACATTGATCCTTGAAGAGGGCATTGATTTATTCTGATATATATATATAGTATTGAGCATTGGTATAACTCATTGGGAACGATAGTTCCCAATCAAACCCAGTCCCTCCATTCCCCACCACCCCCCACATCAGAACTCATCCATTACAACTTCCAAGCTAAGCCCTTATCCAGTCAAGCTCCCAAACCCAGACATCCTTCTATGCAAATAGATCCACTGGAGTCAGCATATCTAGGAAGTCATACTCTTCCTCACCCAACAGTACTCAGTCTCTTGTAGTTCTCAGTCCAGGGTCAGTCCCCCACCCATTTCTCTTGCTCCACTTTGAGACCTTGTCTCAGTTGTCATGGGTCCCGTGCCTGATGTTAACTTTGCCACAAGTTCACATGTGAAAGCTTACATTCTACTGTAAGCCTCTGCTTCTCTACATTCATGAACCTTTCCTGGCTCTTACAATCTTTCACTCTCCCTCTTCTGCAATGATCCCTGAGCCATGGGTAGGTGAGGTTTAATATAGGGGCCTCATCCAGGGGTACACACTCTGGAGGCTCCCATTTCTTTGAAGCTTGGCTAGCTGTGGCCTTCTATTTGCGTCACACTCTGTTGTGTAAGGAAGCTTTACTGGTGAGAGCTGAGAGGTGCATTTGTTTTTTCTCTGCCCCTCATTCTGTGTGTAGAGGTTCAATTGTGGATGCATCTCTGGAGTTTTCAGATGTATATGTTCTGTGTCTGACCAGTTGTGGGATTCTGCATTGGCCTCCATCTGTTGCAAAGAGTAACATATGATATGTTTGTCTGTAAATATAAAACTCCATAGTTAATGTATGGTAAGAAATTTCATTTATCCAGAGATATGACCCTGATAGGCTTTTTTCTAGGCTCTATGTCCTTTCCAGCTCTGTGTATCTGGCTGAGTTTACAGTGGCTCTCATGGGCTCACTCCCATTGAGAGGGTTCCAAGTCCAGTCAGATAGCTGTTGACCATCTCCCAGACAACAGTGCCTCCAATGCCCCAATAGAGGTAGTTTGCTGGGCAGCTCATCATGGTTGTTAGAATTTGGCACTGGGTTGTAACATTGATTGATTTTCTCCCTTATCAGTGTGCACATTGTCAGGTATTATGAACATTTAACTTCAGGTAGAAGGTGTCCAGGTCAGTTCCTGTTCCATTAATCTAAGTCCTAGCTCTGAAGCATGCCCTGTTCTGAACAGTGGAGCATATTTTCCATTTCTCATAGATAATCAAGAGCTTATTCTGTTTTCTATTGCCTTGGCTGGCCTCAAACCCTCTGTTATTCTCCTGCCTCAGCCTTCAAGCACTAAGACTTTGGGTAGGAGGCACTATGCCAAGCCTTGGGTATCAATTTTTGAAGGATTCACTTGAGATGGTCCAAAACACTTCTTAGTAAAATAGGTACAGGTGTCATCTAGATAAAGTAAGAAAATTCCCAGCCATGGATATTCTCTTAGACTTAAAACAAAGATTTTTATTGAGTTCACAATTGCAGGAACAAATGGAAAATTAAACCCAAACTCCACTGTAGGCAGGACTGAAAAACCACAGACAATGTAGATGGCCTTTTCCCACACTAACCAGCATTCTGTAACACTCTAGAGTGCTACTTTTGGTTGAACACATTGTTGAGTTAAAGCTTTATGCTTTTACTACAGGAAAGTTATAGTAAAAATTTCTCCGAACTATAAAATACTTGCTTTACGCAAAATTTAAGAGAATCTTGAGACCAAATAAAAGAAGGCAACAGGAGAAAACAAATTTACTTGTCTTAAGTTCTGAACATTAGGTAGATTTCCCAGGGGTTTCTCACAACTTTTATTACTACAGTTTTAAAATCTAAAAACAAAAAAAGATGAAAAACAGTTGTACATCTGAATTTTATTAAAACAGAAAGACCACACAAACCCTTAAATGATCTCTTTGTGACATTGTCTCCCTGAGGTCTTCACACCTGGGCATTGTTATCACCCCTTTATTTCTATTGTTCCGAGAAAAACAGGAGGGAAAATAATTTCTCAAGAGAAGAAACCAGATTATTTTTTTAATTTAATTTTTATTTTTGTATGTGTATGAATGTACTGTCTGCTTGTAGTTTTGTGCATCCGTGTCATGCAATGCTGCGGAGGTCAGAAGAGGGTCTTGGTTTCCCCTGGAACTGGAGTTCTCCTGGAATTGGAGTTACAGATGGTTCTTAGCCACCATGTGGGTTCTGGGGATCGAACCCAGGTCCTCTGCAAGAGCAGTCAGTGCTCTTAACCGCTAGGCTATCTCTCCAGCCCCGAAACCAGATTATTTTTAATCCATCTCATGAGCCCCTTGTCCAGTTACTCTGTCTAGCTCTTATAATGATATAAACCTTCCTCCACTGAATTAAAGAAAAGTCTTGGAAAGATTTTGTTTCTTCTATCTGTGGCCCTTATGAGCTTTCTGTCCTCTGTGGCCCTGGATATATTTTGTATTTTGAGTTCAGGAAATAGTTTGCAGTTGCATGAACACAATCATAATCATCTTATGGATGAGACTTAACAAAAAAAAAAAAGAGAAGATGAAAAGATTCAGTCAATTGTGGGTGTTATTTATGCACACAGCTTTCATGGCCCTAAGGATCAGTGTAAGACCTAAACGTTCAACTCTACCTGCAGGGACAGCCCAGTAGATCTCCCTTTTGTGCTTCTGTAGGGTTCTGTTAGAGACCATGGAGAAAGTGATGAAACAGGTTGTTTGAATGAGTACATATCTAAAGGAAATGGTTACTTCCCTTAATTAAGATAATTAATTAATTAATACCTTTAACAATGCAAGTTAAGACCCTTGCCTTGGAAAACTTTGACTGTAAGTTTGGAACTCAAAAGTCTATCTAAAGAATGAGACTTAGAAATCTGAGCACTCATGACTGATAGTAAAAGCTGGCTGCAAAACAAAACCAAAAATGTACAAACGCAATGCACAATTTGGAAATATAAGACTACAAAAACTTCCTTTGACATTCTGATTTCCCATTTTCCCACTGAAGGAGAAAAAGTCAAGTCAAAGATATTTCCTATTTCCTCTTTCTTTCTTTCTTTCTTTCTTTCTTTCTTTCTTTTTTCTTTCTTTCTTTTGACAGTGTCTCTCTATAATCCCAGCTTGCCTGGAACGGAACTTGTTATACAGAACAGGCTACCCTCAATTTCAGAGATCTACCTGCCTCTGCCTCCCAAGTGCTAGCATTAAAGGTCTATGCCACCATGCTCAGTAAGGGTACTTTCTTTGAAAAAATGTTTTTAATAACTATTAAGTTGATAACTCTTTTTTAGTTTTTAAATTTTTATTTACTTTTATTTTATGTGTTTTGGTGTTTTACGTGCATATATGTAAGTACACTACATGCATGTAATGGTCAGAAGTCAGAAGAAGGCATTGGATCCCATTGAACTGGAGTTACAGAAAATGCTAGCTATCACTTAAATGATGGGAACCCAATCCAGGTGCTCTTCAAGAACACTGAGCTATCTCTCCAGAACCAAGTTGACCATTCTTTTGGATAAGCTTAGCCCCATTAGTAATAGAAAAACTTGAAAACAAAAGAAAAGTTATATAAAAGTGAGTTATAATTGACTAGAGAGAAAATATAGTTACGATGTTTCCTTAACTTGTGTTAATTTAACATGCACATGAACTGAAAAGAATGGAGCAAAAATGAGACAGAATCCATAATCCATTTTTTAGAGAATTATAATTATTGACTTTTAAAATTATTATTACAGTTATTGAGAGTTAGCATTGATTGACATATCTTTGTGAAAGTATCCACTAGACAAAAAGAAATTTCATACTTGGTCTTGAGATAGATGTAGGGCTGAATACTGACTTGAAGCCATCAATCCATCCAAAAGAAGCACAGAGGCTAGATAGATGTCTCTATAGATATTTATGCAATATTAGCTACTGAAGGAACTTATAAATATGATATTTTAGATATTACAACATAGTAGCTGATGAATAAATAGAACTGGGGACATCATCTGTAGGAATGAGCTTTACAATACGGGTATAATCTGGACTAATGACTTCTACTTAACCTCGTTACCAAAAAGTTACTGCTTATCATGTCTTCTTATCATGTATGTAAACTCACTGAGCTTTGCGTTCCTCTTGTGACCTTGGCCTTAACTCCTTGAGATCCCATCTTTCCCACCAACCAGGATAGTGAGTGAAAGTAGGTGTGTATGATTAACATGTCAATGTGCTTAAAGCAGCATGCTTATCTCATGGAAAACAGAAGAATTGAGAAGTGCATGTGTGTGTGTGTGTGTGTGTGTGTGTGTGTGTGATATCTTACTCATCACTAAAAAATAAAGCGAGGAAAATGGATTCTAAGTTTAGCCTTTAATGTCTAAGACTTTAGAAGCCACTGGGAGGAGAGTAGTTAAGAAGAAGTATGGTAAGATAATGGTTAAGAGATTTAAGAGATTCCATTTCTATGGTTTTGTGATAGGCAGAAGGGGTGAATAAACATAGAATGGTTGACACTAGTGTTAAGGCTATTACTTCTGTCCAGCAGAGAAGTATTGTCAGCCTGAAATAAGGCACTGGTTGCATCAGTTATAAAGACAGGAATGTACTGGAGAGATTTTAGAAAGTTGAACAAACCCACAGCTGGTTGGCTGGCTGAGAATCAGGGAAGCAGGGAAGGTGAATGCGTTTCTGATTTGACTGTGTGAGCTACAACTATGAGAAAGAGAGCCTCCAGGAGGAAGGCCACGTCCTGCAGGGACATTGGGCATTTGGGATTCAACTATCTATGAAATTTGGTGGTGATGTCTTGAGGGATGTCTGGTGTGTCACGACTCCACAGGAAAAGAAGAGATTGGATGATGGTTGTTCTTTCAACTATATAAATGTTATTCTTCTCATTACTTCCATAGGTAAAACCTAAAAGGAAAGTCAGATCACTACTTCCAGTGATAATAGATACAATATTTTAAATTGTGTTTATTTGTTTTTTATTATTTTGCGTGTTTGAGTGTATTCCCTGCATGCCTGTAAGTGCACCCATGTTGTTCAATGCCCACTGAGATCAGAACAGGGTGTCAGATCTCCTGGAACTGGAATTTCAGACAGTTGTTAGCTACCATGTATGTGCTGGGATCCGTACCTGGTTCCTCTGTAAAAGCAGCCAGTGCTCTTAACCACCAAGCCATCTCTCCAGCCCCAATAATACAGTATTTTAATGCAAGTCCCTGTATTGGTATTAGAAAGACTATTTTGAGTAGTTTGGTAAGGCTATCATTTTCTTATGGGTGCAGCCTGTACTTGGAGAGGGATATTCCTAATATAGTCTACAAACTTGGCCAAAACCTGAGGTATATTTGTCAGTAGTGTTTTACTGATTTCCTGACTTGTGAAGTGCTGAGACAAATTAAGGAGAACTCACAACACTGTACGACAATGGGCACACTGTTGAAAGAACACTTAGCACAGAAACTGAGAGAAAACTATATGTTTGCATCTGGAAGAGTCAGGAGTCAGAGAATCAATTCAGGGACATTCCCAGAGCACCCACCGAGAACAAAACAGCCCCCACCCAACGACAAAGCTGCTTGTTATCCCCTGTCCAGTCCCCTAGTTGCACGGCTGTGTAAAATGTCAAAACGTACCTATTTGTTGAGAAACAGAATTGAGAAGAATTTCTCTGGTCTCCTGAGCCAAGAATATTAAGGAATGGAATTCAACAGCCACCAAAGATTTGAAAACTGTTTCAAAACTTTATCTTGTATTCAGTTTTAAGCTTTGGCACATGGGGAAATAACTAACAACAAGCAACAGGCAGAAAGCGCTACGCAGTGCCAGACATGGACCCGAGTTCCTCCTTTTAAATATTTCTGGTTAATTCCAACTGACAGCAATGGAAGCTTGACTATGAAGCTTTGGGAAGAGTTTTGGCTGTTTAGTTCTCCTAAATGATATTATTTTCATTGCCTTGTCTTAACTAAATGAAAGTCCTCTACATGTTTATTTTATATTTTTGTCAAAATAACTCTGGCTCAGTGACCTCTAGGTTGTGACTGTTACTCAAAACATGCCCAGTAAAATGCAAAAAGGTCATATATATATATATATATATATATATATATACATATACATTTTAAAGTAGGATCTCATATAGCCTAGGCTAGCCATGAAGTCACTATGTGGCCAAGGCTAGCCTTGAACTCCTTCTACTTCACCTCCCAAGAGGGTCTTCTGATTTTTCAGTGAAATTTTAAGAGGATGAGGGAAGAAATGCATATTCTTGATCTTCTTCAAAAACTACATGGTGGTAAATTCTAGTGATTGTTTTTCACATTGGGGTCTGTTTTTTGGGGGGAGGGGGGAGTGAAGTACACATTTCACCTGAATTAAATGTTGGGCACAATGATCTCAGACTCAAAACTGAACTCACTATCTCCACAATTTTGTCCAAAAAAAATCCGTTTCCTCCATATTCCGTGTCTCCATCCAGCTCCCCAAGCCGTAGAGTAAACTACTGTTCCAGGAAACAGCACAGCAGGATGACAACTGCTAAGAGGAAGAGCTCCTCACACAAATCCTGGGTTCAATTCCAGCTCTGTAGCTTTGAGTAAATTCTTAGCTTTTCAGCCTTTCCATCTCCTCATTTACAAAGCAGGCATGTTATAAGTTACATCAGAAGAGTGTGACTATGATTTGACCAGTAAGTATCATATAAATATTTATGAAGTAAATTTAAATATGTGGCACCTTCAGAGGTTTATGAATCACTAAGGAGCTTCACACAACAGGTTTCTGACTGACTCCTCCATCTTCGTCCTTAGAGCCTGTCCTTCGCCCTCTAATATGAAACCAACCCTTCAGTGAGTCTCCTTAAAGGGGCTCAAGATGAACCTCCAACCTGAATTTATCTATTCTTTTTCTTTTCATATCACATGACCTGGTATGAAACAATTTCACCTTGCATTTCCCTTTCCTAAAAGGTGCTTCACGATTGCTTACATAGGCAGCTTTCAGTATCAAGTCTGGGTATTCGCTGGTCCATTAAACCATCCCCTCATTGAACAGAGGCATGATCAGATAGGCCTTTGTCTGTGCTCTCACGGCACTGGGCACCCTGTCAGCAGTTTATAGTGCTGCAAATATCTCCTTTACTGGGGCAAGTCTCTATGGTCATTGCCTATACCAAATGCAGGGCTTGTCACATATTTGACGCAAAAATATACATAACCCACATGGTTTTACCTATGGCTTTTCAAGGGGTATAGACTTGGAAATAGACATATTTTAGAGACAGAAAGGCAGAGAACTGTGTAGTACATGGCGAATATATTCAGGAATTTGTTTCATATGTTAAGACTAAAGTCAGAGTTCTGGGTTTGAGATGAGCTGGTGAACTAAGAATTGCCTGTTGATGAACTAGTATTTAATTAGTTGGCAAATATTTAACTTTTATGATGAATGCTTTCATTTCAGCTAGCAAGCAAGGAGCACATAGCTATTTTTTACTTACTTGTTTAGTGTCTTATTATGTGCGAGCACCTGCACACACAGCGTGTGTGTGTGTGTGTGTGCACGTGCGTGTGTGTGTGTGTGTGCATGTGCGTGTGTGTGCATGTGCGTGTGTGTGTGTGCATGTGCGCGTGCGCGCGTGTGTGTGTGTGTGTGTGTGTGTGTGTGTGCCAACACACACATGTAGAGGTCAGAGGACAACTTTCAGGAGTTCGTTGTCGGGCTCAGTGGCAAGCACTTTTACCCACTGAGTCATCTTACCAGCCTTTCATAGCTATTTTCATAACTATGTGAAGTGTGGCTTGCTTAGACTTAGTCTTTCATTGTAGCTGGCACAGATTTAGAAGGTCACATTACTCCACACTCAGATTCATGCAGATCTTCCTGTAAGGTGTAATAATCAGAACAATGTTATTTATAAAGAGGATATTCAAGACTAATGTTACTCAAAGAAATAGCCTCACATATTATGAAAGAACAATGAGAATATAAATAGGAAAAGAAGGGTGGTGCCAACTATTCTTTAAAATGGCTGCTATTCACTTGCTGAAGGCATTCTTTTGAAGGATTCACAGTGGCTTGGACTCCTACCTCAAAGGACAGCATTTTAATCAGCCCACATGGAACTGCTCTTAACCTTGGTCGAAGAAGCTTCTTTTTGCAGTGGACAGCAGTCAGTGGAGAGATAGATACACGATTGGTCAAAGAGCTAAGAACAAGAGACTCAGCAATTGCTCCTAAATGGGACTAACCGTATTAATCCCCACCACGACCAAATTCAGGAAACATGGAGGAAGAGGAAGCAGAAAGAATGCAGGAGCTGGAAGATGGGGAGGAGTGGAAGAGTGATAAACTGCTGCCTGCTGGACAAGACGTGGCTGTTGCACTTGTGAACTCTCAGCAGTTGTGGTTGCCTTCTCAAGACTTGCTCAAGATTAAGCCAGCCCAAATCATGGCATAGATGGGGTAGATGACCCCAAAGCCTCACCCCATATTGAGGAGCCAGTGCCAGTTGCTAGAAGAGGGAGAATCCTTCTTTATTGAGGATGTGGCCAGCGATAGGTGTTCCACGCTCCAGTGAAGGGCCCCATACCAGGCACACATGGGCAGTTAACTGGATGGAGTGAGTTCAGAAAAAGAAGACATGAAGTTGGAAGAGGGTGTGGTTGGGGAATATGAGGGGAGTTGGGCGTGTGTGGGTAGATATGGTAATATTTCACAACATGCATATATTAACTGATCAAAAATAAAAGTTTAAGAATGGAGAGGAGTAAAGGTAAATAATTTATAAACTGCCCATTAAATCTGACCTTTTGTGATATCACCAAGAGAACAGCTGTATCTGTAACACTGGTGCACACGTATCGAGTTGTGATGAATATTTAAAGACACAAAACTGAGTGCCATAAGCTAAATTTGTCATGTTTCATTAAAATGCCTCTCTTAAAAAAAAAACTCTCGGGGCTGGAGAGATGGCCTAGCGGTTAAGAGCGCCGACCGCTCTTGCAGAGGACCCGGGTTCGATCCCCAGCGCCCACATGGCGGCCGAGAGCCGTCTAAAAACTCCAATTCCAGGAGAACTCCAGCTCCAGGGGAATCCGAGACCCTCTTCTGACCTCTGCGGCATTGCACGACACGGGTGCACAGACCTGCATGCAGACAGTACATTGATACACATACAGAAATAAAATTTAAAAAAAAAAAAAAAACTCTCTCTTTCCCTATTGCTCCTGTAATCTACGAATATTCAGTAATCAATCATATCTTTGTACTTCACTTAACCCACTTTCCTTTGTTCTTTTGGAAAAAAAAAAATCTCCCTGCCTTCTTTAAAAACTCCCTTAGCCAGACTTTTCAGAAAAGAATATTCTCTGTGGACAGTGCTCAGAAGGACTCAAAAATTCTCTGGATTATTTCTGTTGGTGGAAAGATAGGCTTGCTGAGAACCCTGTGTGTGTTTTCTCACTGTCCTGTGGGGTCACTGACATCTAAACTCACACATTTTTCAGCTACAGATTAAGAACTATTCTGAGGAATTATCTTTAATTCCTTTATCTTTAACATAAAAAAGTCTTTTTCTACATAGCAGTATTATTTAGAGAGTATTTATTTTCTCACCCAGTCCAGCTGGTATCTTTCATTTCTTGGAATTTATTTCAATTCCACTACTAGTCCATTCCTGTCATGACTATACTGTTTCCAAATAGGCTGCCTACTCTCCTACACTTCTTTATATTAACATCTATTTCTATGCTTGTTGATAATTTTATAAATCATTCCATGGTATAAGCAATTATTCTTGAACAGTTCTTACTTTTGTGCCTATCGCAAATTGAAAAGAAGTTTGAAACACCCCATCTTTTAAAAATTATTTCTTTTGCTAGGTGTGGTGGTGCACGCCTTTAATCCTAGCACTCAAGAGGCAGAGGCAGGTGGATCTCTCTGAGTTCAAGGCCAGCCTGGTCTACATAGCGAGCTCCAGGCCAGTTGGGACTAAAGAGAGACCCTGTCTCACACCAAAAATAATTATTTCTTTTATTTTATGCATATGGCTGTATTACCTGCTTGTAAGTGCCCCACAGGCATGCAGTGCCAGTGGTGGCCAGAAGAAGGCATCAGATCCCTAGAACTGGAGTTATGGAAAATTATTAGCTGCTATGTAGGTGTGGGGAACAGAACCTGGGCCGTCCATAAGAGAGCCAGTGCTCTTAACTGCTGAGCCATTTCCAGACCTAGAATGCCCCATTTTAAAAAGAAATTTTTCAGTAAGTAAAGGTAGTTGCCACCAAGCCTGAGAATCTGGGTTTAATCCCCAGGACTCACTTGGTAGAAGGAGAGGGCCAACTCCTCCAAGCTGACCTCTGACCTCCATCGCACTATGGCACACACACACACACACACACACACACACACACACACAAAATGAAGAAATAATAAATTGAAAAACACTGTCTTCCAATTTTTATCAATTTGTTTATTCAGATTTTCAAAAAATGTTAAAACCTAATAGATGAGAAGTAATAGTTGTAAATGGGCTCTTTGGTTCTATCAAACCTGAGGAGTTGCCTGTTCCTGTTGTAAATGACAAATAAGCATAGCTGTTAGTTCATTCTCACTTTCCATATCATTGTTTCTCTGATGACTCAATCAAATCCCTTAAACTCATCCCCTGGTTCAGTGTAAAAATAATTGTTGCAAGGAGAAACAGTTTTTAATCAATTCAAGATGCATCTAGAATGAATGCTACTGGCCTGAGTAGCCATTGTTCTTGGCAAATCTCTCTAAGCAATAAACAGTGAGCACCACACCCTCATGAGAAAGAGGAAAGGTATGCGATGGTCACTGTTTTCATGTCCAATTGCGAACTGCCATTGTGGGCTATTTATATGCAGAGAGAGCTGGCATATCATGTATTTGATGAATACAGATCAGGAGTTGTGAGTTGCTAGAGAGAAGCATTCCAAATGCTTACATACTCATGCATAGAACCAGAGCTTGTTTGCAGAATCTACTGAAAAATAACATGATCAATAAGCCAGTAGCCGAAAAACTTGGAAGCTATTCAGGGACTGACTATAGATCCATATGGCATCCATTTAGAGAGAATGGACTAAAGTACTGTGAGCCTGAACACTCTTGGCTTTTCAGTACTAGTTACTTCATTCTGCCATCACATAAGACTTCGGTAAGCGATGCCTCTCACATTTATATACATTGTTATGCTTAAAATAGAACAGTACACTTCTTCTAATGCTAAAATTAGTATTTGTGGTTCATTGAGCTGGGGAATCCAGTTCCCCAAATAGTTCATGGATTTGAACTTTAGAACCTTCGTCTTAAACTCAGAAAGTTGTAATTCACTTACAATCTTAAAACCCATACCTGGACCCTTTGTTATTCATCCAGAAGCATGCACAGAATAGTGGAGATTTTGTCACTTCAACACACTTGTTCCTGCTTAATATAACAAACAACACTAAGTCTTGTTTCAGCTCTCAAATTATGAATAGACTTTAACATTTTAGTGCCACCTTTTCACAAGTTCATGCTAATGTTGGTGTTTTGTTGTTTACAGTGGTCTCCATTTGTGATGCTGAATCTCTGATTAGAGTGCATTACGAACAAGAAGATTATATTGTGTGTACCTTACAGAGAAAATCTATGTGTTATATTTACATAAGCTTAATTCAGGTTGAAGAATAGTTCTATGGCTTTGGGTTTGGATAATAACAAATTAATAACATATATCAAATAAAGAATCTTTAAACATACATAAGACAGTTATGTATTCCCTGGTTGACAAAAATGTTTTTGATTAGACAGGAGTCTAACCCTCCACTCAGACAGGAAGCAATGGTTCAGCACTCACTAATTCAGTTTTCAGTGACCTCAGTGGACTCCAAGTCATAAGGATCAATGCCACATACATGTGTTTATGCATATATGTACTCTTATTATTTTAATACATTATTACATCGTGTATCTTTTTGTTTTTACATGTCATACTCAGTACTCTATGTGGTAAATTCCAGAGCAGGCTACATAATTATTACTAGAGACCTTTAAAAAATATAAAAACTTAGCCAGGTGTGATGGCATATGCCTTTAATCCCAGCACTTGGGAGGCAGAAGTAGGCAGATCTCTGTAAGGTCAAGGTCAGCCTGGTCTACATAGTGAGTTCCAGGCTAGCTGGGGCTACAGGGAGACCCTGTTTCAAAAAGACACACTTACACATATATACATATATATCAGTGCTCCTGAACCCACAAAAATGCCTCCAGCAAACGTATTCACCCGCCATTATCCTCTCTCATCTCGCTCCCACTCCCACTGAACCCCTTCTTCCCAACAGATCTCTTTCCTACTTTCTGACTTTTCTGGGGTGTGACCCACTGATTTTAATTAGCGTTCCTTGGCTAAGAACTTTTATGTGGGGGGGGTAGGGGAGTAACTTACTGGAGCATAAGCAACTAGCTACACCATTAAAGAAGATGACTCCTCACCACCCCCAGCAGCCATAATAACTTCTGATGGGGGCGGGGCCTCACAAATCCCTCATTCATCCATGATGGAATGCCTAGGAGCCCAATGTTGTGCAAATCGCCTACAGATATTCACAACTGCTGTGTGTTCATGAGTGTAAGATCATATCATGTCCTGGCAACAGTATTTCTCAACCCTCCTCACCCTTGGCTTCAAATTCTTTCTGATGTTTCCTAATCTTGGAAGGGTGTTACAGAGTCTCACTGAGGACTGAACACTCACCAGTCACTTATTCCCAACAGTTTGACTATGAGTCTGCATTGTTCATTGCCCACTACATGAAGAACATTTTCTCACCAAGGATGTGAACAGCATTAATCTATGAGTACAACCATTTACTTCGAAGGTAGTTTGTCAACATGTTCCACAAAGCAATAGTAGTAGATTCCCGTTAGGACATATGATCTCCCCAGCATCGGCTTCTGATGCAGTTCAATACAAGTCATGAATTCTCTCCTGTGTCAAAGGCCTCAAATTGAATGAGAAAGCAGTCGATTACCTCGCATATCAGTCAGAACTGTTCCAGAGCAGTTGTGCCATATTGCCCTGTGGACACATCTTACCTGGCCTATTGCTATTGTAGCACACAGGTTGCACATCTGGGTGGGACTGCTGGGAACTCTTCTTCCCCAGCAGTCTGTGTAGCACAGCAGTTGCCAGGCATGATGAAAGCGGCAGAGAGGGAGCCTCCGTTTCACTTCCAGCTTGATCTCTGTATATCCTGCATCCAGAGAGTGTGTCTTCACCAAGAGGGTCTTACCATCTATTTCTGGTGGGTGTGAAAGAGCAACGACGATAGCTGTATTATTTGGGGGTGCTCTGGGATCTCTCTAATCAGCTATTCATAGGTATCCCACACTAGGCATTGGGGTTTTTGTTTCATAACATGGCTTCCAGAAACAACATTATCCACTCACGCTGGGGCAGGATACTTCCACTCAAATTCTTTGGTCTGATTATATGTCTTAATTATCTTAGAAAGTAGCAGTTTTCCATATTTTTTTTCATGTATCTGTGGTTTTGGTTAACCCTCTTCCCCACTCTGCTGCCCCAGTCCCTCTGCCTCATCCTGGCTTAATGCTTTCCACCCCCATGTTCCTTCCTTCCCCTTTCAGATTGTGTGACTTCTATATCCTTTACGTACAGTCCCCTGACCCTATCCAGTGGAAACACACGATTTTAAAAATTCAAAGCTAGGATCCACATATGAAAGAGAACATGCAGCATGGATCTTGCTGGCCTTAGGTTATGTCACTCCATGTGATATTTTTCAGTTCTATCTACTTTCTGCGAATTTCATAATTTCATTTGTTTACAGCTGAATAGAACTCCACTGTACATATGAGCCACATGTTCATTATCCACTCATCAGGTGATAGACATCTAAATGATTCCATTTCCTATCTATTGTGAATAGAGCCAGCAACAAAGATGGATGTGTGGGACTACATGGAGTTCTTTGTTCATATACCCAGGAATGGTAGAGCTGGGCCATTTGGTAGATTTAATTTTGATTTTTGAGGAACCTCCACTTTGATTTTCAGCAACTCAAGCTCACAACAGGGTTCATGTTCACTGTAAACAAGGGTTTCACCTTCCCCACATACTAGTCAACATTTGTCATCATTTCACCCTTCTGGCTTGGGTGAGTCAGATTCTCATAATAGTTTTGATGTGTATTTTCCCTGGTGGCTAAAGATGTTAAAACTTTAAAAACTATTTATTAACCATTTGTAATTTTTTTGAGTTGTCTTTTCTCCAGGGAATGTTTTTGGCTTTATTTGGGGGGAGCAGTCAAGAATCAGTTGGCTGTAGCTATGTAATTCATACCTGAATTATCTGTTCAGTTCCATTGATCTCCATGTCTACTTTTGTATCATTGCTATGACACTCTTTGTTACTATGGCTCTGTAATATACCTTGGAATCAGGTATGATGATACTTCCCGATTCTTTTTATTTACTTATTTTCATTTAGGATTTCTTTTGCTATCCAAGGTCTTCTGTGCTTTGAAATTGGAAAAAAAAAATTTTGTTTGGCCTTTTAGAGACAGGGTCTCCCTGTAGCTCCAGAGGTCACTGTGTAGACCAGGCTGGCCTTGAACTCATAGATATCCGCCTGCCTCTGCCTCCTGAGTGCTGGGATTAAAGGCATGCATCACCATACCCAGCCGAAATTGTAATTTTTATTACTTCTAATCTGTTGAGTACTTTAGAAAGGATAGCCATTTTCACAATATAGATTCTTCCAGTCCAGGAGTATGAGATGTCTCTCCAACTTCTAGTGTGTCCTTTGGTACGTCTCTTGATTGGTTTACCCCAAGCTGGGCTTTTTCAATTATGAATTTAATCATTTGCTTTTTTTTTTCCTCAATTATTAGTATACAATAATTGGCTATTGATTTATGAGGGTTAATTTTATATCCTGCCATTCACTTATATCTTTGGTGGTTCTGTGTTAAACAAAAGGTATGCTAGTACATTGATAGGGATACCTAGGGGAAGTATTGATTCAATATGTATTACAAAATATAGATTATGAAATCAGTTACAGAAATAGGCAGCATATTCTAGTAAGAGAACACTTTAAACATTTTGGTAGTCTGTCCCCTGGGCCATAGTGATTGGAGAATCCAAAATTCCAACGGAGAGTTTGGGAAGCATGGCCTGTTACTGGATGATGAAACCTAGAATGTCACAATGTCACCCACATCCCTTTAAAGTACATTTCTTTCTGGCGATACCCATTTAAGGCTTCCTCTCTTACTCATCTCTGGATTGGATTAAGAGGTATTTTAAACTCATCTCCAAACTTGTATTTTACAGACCAGGTCCTGCAGGCCATGGCTACTTCCTTAAGTTCTGAGACCTAAAAACAGATAGATTATTGAGACAGCATCCAGAGACCTTTGGGAGTCTCAGGGGGAAGCAGTATTTGGAGAAGGGCTTGCAGAGACCCCACTCCACTCCCCTAGACACTCTTGGGACTGTGGCTGCATGTTGAGTGCAAGCAGCATGCTAACCTAACATTCTCCCACATGGAGGCCATATGGTTGTTCTCAGCGGGTGTGGTCTCTCGAATCAGCCAGAGATGGATGCAAAGCCTCAATGCAGTGTATATGTGTTTGAACAAGTGATGAGGACAAACAGCACTGACATCACAGGGTTGTTGCAAGAACTCGGTGAGATAATGCAAATAAAGTCCTTAGCAGAGTGCTTGTCACAGGGTGCTTAGTGCCAGTTCCTTATATAAGAATAATAAAAGTGCACTTTATTGCAGGTGTTTTGACCCCTAAAGGATCAGCCCTCTAATGATACACCCCACCTCCCTATCCCAGCTTTGCAAGGCTGATTAAACTGGAACCAACTATACGAATTCCCAATTACTTATGTCTTATTCCCCAAACTAGATATATTCTTGCATCTTGCCTCAGACCACTGCCCATTTGGCCCTCTTCCTACTCTGATTTTGGATTTGCCCATAAACCATTATTCAGTTATATCATTCCTTTTCTTCTGGCTTCATCTTAGCCTTCCCTCTGATTTGCGTTTTCACAGACCAGGCTCTACTCCACAGCCCTGCTCTCTCTAGCACTTACACTGCCATAGCCAGGACGCGCCACTCATCCTCCTACCGGCTCTCTCACACTACTACAGAGCCAATACTTCACAAAGACAAAGCAAAACTGCTTGACTGATACCAGATTGATTTCTGGGAGTACCTTTGGGCTGGAGGAAAAGCCGCTGAAAGGAGGACAGCTCGAGATGGCCAGCCCTTGGCTCGGGATGGAGCAGCAGAAAGAAGGTTTCCAGAGGAAGGGGGTGCACATAACTTATTTCTTTATAATCCTGTCTGGGAGTTGGCCTTGGTGAAAGTTAGGAGGGCTGAGTCAGGGATTTACTTAATCAGAAATCTCTTTATCCTTTAAATATATACTCATTTTTTCCACCTTTGGAAATGGAAAGGAAAAGCTATTTCTGTGGCTTCTTAAATCCCTGAAATCGAAGTGTGGGTGCAAATATTCAAAATGATCTCTCCCAGAGTGTTGCTTTTATGAGCCCAGAACCAGGTTTTAGGGAAGTCAGAGATTTGGAGGTCAGCCACATAAGGCCCAGTGCCAACTCCTAGACTCATGATGTCTTTCAGCATCTACAATTTAGCACTCTCCCTAGAAACCACTGATTTAAAGAGGGGGATAAGAAATGCATACTTATCAGCCCGTATCTTCCCGATCACAGACAGAAGAGGATTGCACGGAAGAGCTCTTTGACTTCCTGCATGCAAGGGACCACTGTGTAGCCCACAAACTCTTTAACAGCTTGAAGTAAATGTGAAGATTCATTGTCTCAAGCCTTCATTACCTGAGCACCAGGATAGTTGCTTGTGGTTTTTAATTTGTCGTTTGTTTCTAATGTGTATAAGTTCTTGGGAACCTAGTGGATTTTGGCAGGTAGCTTCTATGTAATTAGCAGTGATTCCATCTTAATAAAGTCCTATGACCTGCAGACCAAAAAAAAAATGCATACTTAGCCTGTGAAGAGCCATGGTAATGAGGGGATTTCCTTGGACAATTAGGGCACTTGCTCTGTTGTGAGATACCCTGTGCTTAGAACATGGTTAGAACATGGCAAAGACTAGAGGAAACTTATGCTAACAAGGATTGCAATTTCCACCTCTGGAATTTCATATTCAAACAATACATGCAAACCTCTCTCCACCTTTCCATTGACCCATCCTAAGGTCATCAGTATAATACAAACACCATGAGAGCATCAGGCTCTACTCAGAGAGAAGCTATTCTCCAGAAACCACAGTCTTCTTCCATGCCTTATGTGTGATTGCCAGTCTCCCATGTCCTTGTTGTCATAATGTTCCAGAAGATTCTCTTCTTGTCCTGTAAAACAGGTTATAAACAGAACTCCCCATCTGACAGAAAATGTAAGATGGCATATTGTTTTAAAGAGTGTCAGAGGAAAATCATTGAGAATTAAAACAGAAGATGAAGTGTTGTTGTTTTAGATTGTCAGGGAAGGCAACCTTGGTATGGTGAAAATTAAGGAGACAATTGAATAAGAGGTGAGACTAGGAAATATTTGAGAGAAACTATTTGAGCCCAAGGGGGAAAGCTAGTACAGAGGTCCTGAGCTGGCAGAGTTTAAAGGAAAGCAAGAAAGCTATGACTGGATAACAGTCAAGAAGACAAGTGACCAAAAGAGGCCAAGATGACTAAGAAGTCAGTTTGCTTAAGGTTTTATAGCCTTTTACTCTGAGGAAGACAGAAAACCATTAGAGACTTTTGATCAGAAGGGCATGATCTATGAGCTGGCTTACATTTTCGAAGGAAAGCTTTGAGTCTTTGAGATTGGACTGTAAAAGGGGAAAGAAGAAAGAAGGGAAGACAATAAACAGGTGAGAGATGAATATATCTTACCAAAGCCATAGCAAGAGATGTGACTAAGAAGCTGGGAACAGAAAGAGATGGTGAGGGCCAGCGCGATTGCTTAGTGGATGAGGGTGGTGCCGCTAAGCCTGCCAACCCGAGTTCAATCCCTGGAACCTACATGGTAGAAGGAGACAAATGACTCATAGAGCCAACAAGATTTCCTAAAAGATTGGTGCATTTTGAGGGAGAGTACAAATCATAGAAATGTAACGAGCTTTTACTCAAATAGATAAAGGAATTGTTTGTACAGGTGCTGCTCAGGGCAGGGCATTAAGAATAGAGAGGAGAGTTGGGAATGCTGTCGTAAACATATCAAGTTGAAATTAGATTAAACATCTTTGTGGAGATTTGAATAGGCAGACAGGACTTAAGATATGAGGTCTGGACTTTGAGTATCAGTAACCAAGTAAAGAAAATATTCAGAGAGGAATGATCAACTTCATTGAATGTTGCTGTGCTGTTGGTTCAAAAGGGTGGAGGTTGAGGTAACAAAAGCTGAAATATAGAAAGATGGCTAATGTATTCCTACTTGAAGAAAAATGTAAAAGGTACTGTGGTGGTTAGCACTGATTGCAAGTTGACAGGACCTGAAATCACATAGTAGACAAACTAGGCATGGGTATCTAGGATTATCTTAATTAGGTTTGTGTCTGGCCCGGCTTGTGAAGGATTATCTAAATTAGGTATGTGATGTTGCCCATCACATAAAGAAAAATACAAGAAACAGAATGTTTAGCTGTGCTTTATTCAGAGCGCCAACAATCAGGAGGGTCAGAGTGAAATCTGCCCTCCTTGACTCTTCTCTCAGCAGCTTTTCTCTAGAGAATCAGAACAAAGGCAATAAATCCCATTCCGGTTCTTCTGGCCAGATGTGTCTTGTCTTTGAGATTCCCCATTCCCTCATTATCCTTTCTCTCTGAGTGTCAGGGTGAGGCCCCACCTATGCCAAGGCCACAGAGTCTTGTACTACTCCAGAGACATCTGGATGGCATCCACATCTGAGGTTAACTGAGAACAAACAGACCCTTGGTTTTGTGTATGTGGAAATTCCTTCCTGCTGAACAAAGCACAAGTATGTTCATATAGCTTATGAGGTGCCCCATCAATAGTATAATGAAACAATGCATTTGGAAATAGAATCATTTTCCGAAAAGCCATATTTACGGCAGACCAAGAAGTATCCCTCCACAGAGAGAGACTGCTTACTTGGCTCCAGCACCTCCTCATGCCACAGGGAATGGATGCTCTGTTCATTTGCATATCTTAGTTTTACAAATCATTGATACCTGTAGCTCTTAGCCCTTCACTCATGTAAATATCCATCTTGCATCTTCATAAACAAAATAAATGCTGCCTCTAATAGAAGATAGCTTTAACATAAACTTAGAACTATTAGTAATAAGCTCAGAAGTAATCTAGGCATGATGGGTACATAACCATAATCCAAGTGCTTCAGAAACTGAGGCAGGAGGATTGCAAGCTCCAGACCAGCCTAATGTACATCTGGGTACTCTGTTTCAAGACAAATCCAGAAAAATATAAAAATTGATCGATTGTTATACTTTAAAATTGCAGAGGCGATTAAAGATCTTTGCTATGGCAACAAAAATTGTTGAGAGAAACAGAGTCAAAAACTCTCAGTAGCAAGGGATCGTGATTCTTTACGGGAATGGTCAAAGATAAGTTATTTCTGAGTGTAGTGAGTTTGACCCTTTACAGAATAATCAGGAATTATAACGAGTGGTGAAGAGATAGATGCTCAGTGCAACACCTAGAGGATGTTCTGCAAGAAATGTCAGGCACAGAGGGATGTGGATACATAGATGATTCTATCTATTCTGGACATGCAAACTAAGAACCTGCTATTGTCAGAGGAGAAAACTTTAATATAAATAGAGTCACATAGAGAAGTCATAGAGAATGAAAGAGGAAGAGTATAACATCCACAGCCTGGGGGCTTCCATCTCTTTCTGCCCTATGTTTTATTCATGATATAGCATTGCTTTTTCTGGGAAAAGTAATTTCTTGTTAAAGGATTATGAAAAGAAATTGTCAGAAAACAAACTAAGCATCCATTGTTATTCTTAACACATCAAAAGGACATTCTGGGCTATCTCCCCTGTGGCTCTATAGCAATTTCTCCCAAGACAATACATTCTACCCTGAATAAGCAGAGAAGCCTGTTAAGAGTCAGGAGGTTGGGACTGGAGAAATGGTTTGGCAGTTAGAGCTGTAGCCTCTCTTGTGGAGGTAACACTCTTTTCTGAACTCTTCAGGATTGCATGCGCCAGTGCACTTACACACATGTGGATAAAGCACTCATCGACGTAAACGATGAAATAAATTTTTTTTAAAAATTAAAGAAAATGAAAAAAGAAACCTACTAGGGGACCTCTGGCCTAGTGGAGAAAAGACTCCGGATATTCCAAAGGGAGGCAAAACCTGCATCTGGCACAGAACTCCTCGCAACAGCCTGCTGTAATGTGGTGGGGCTGTTAGCACCCTGGAAGTAAACAACCCAGAAGCAAACAACCCAGAAGCTTCCAGAAACCCGCGAAACTGACCAGATTCTCTAGGCCTCTTCCTCCCCAAGCTTCTAGGAGCAGGAAGTGCTGAGATAGCCGTGTCATGCAATGCCTCGGAGGTCAGAAGAGGGTCTCGGATTCCCCTGGAACTGGAGTTCTCCTGGAATTGGAGTTACAGACGGTTCTTAGCCGCCATGTGGGTGCTGGGGATCGAACCCGGGTCCTCTGCAAGAGCAGTGGGTGCTCTTAACTGCTAGGCTATCTCTCCATCTGTAATTCTTAATTAAAGCCACTGTTTGTTCTCATCATATGGATAAATATGTTCTCATCATATGTTCTCATATATGTTCTCCTATATGTTCTCATCATATGGATAAATGACCCTAGTGGAAAATTCTCTAGTTTTTCTTTTAAAGCTACAAAGAGTGTATTAGTTACTCTGTGGCTGTGACAAAATATCTAACAAGAAGTAGCCCAAGGGATGAAGGACACAACTATCACCTCAAAGGGGATGAGATATAGTTTATTCCAGAGCCAAATATGAGTGGCCGTGGCCAAGGAACACAGATTTGGGTTACAAATTACAGGTTCCCATGTGGAAGCAGTTACATAGTTTTATAGTAGTACAATAAAGAAAATAATAAATCAAGAACCTTTTTATAATATATTTTTATTGAATTTTTGTGTATTTCAAACAGAAATCAAAATAAATTTTATCATAAAATAATAAATCTTATTATCTTATGATATCCCGACTAGCACCTTCCTATTACACCCCCCCCCAAAATTCATACATTCTATCATTTGTGTTAAGTGCTATTGTGTCAAGTTAGTTTTCCGGATGTTCCTCAGTGCAGGTTCATCCACTAGTCAGCAGATTTGTAGAGTCCTTCCCTTTAAGAAGATCATCTCTTCCTCACACAGCAGTAATCATTTGCCAATAATTCTTCAACTAAGACTGGGACTTTGCTCATTTCCACGGGTCTGTGCTGGGGTATGGTTTGCATGAGTTTGCATAGGTCTTGTGCATGCTGTAGGTTCCTGTGAGCAAGGTCCCAGGAGCTTGTAGGACACTATTTCCATATGGTCATCCACCTCCTCCCTGACTCTTACATTCTGTCCCCTCTTCTGCAATGGTCCCTGAGCCCTGAGTGGGTGCAGTTTAACGCAGGAGTCCTGTCCAAGGACCCACACTCTGCAGACTCTTATTCTCTATGCTTTGGCTATTTGTGACCTTTTGTGTATATGACCTTCTATCTCATGAAGGAGCTTCATTAATGAAAATTGAAAGATTCATCCACATCCTCTTTACTCCTTGTTCTATACTCTGTGAGCCTTAGGCATAGGGGTTGCATTGTAGATGTGCCACTTAGGCTTCAGCAAGTGTGTAACCAGATGTGGCACTGTGTAATGGTCTCCATCTGGTGCAAAAGAAGCTTCTTTAACAAATGGTGACTAGGACACTTGTCTGTAAGTATAAGGATCCTTTTTTATTCCACTTAGTAAGAAATTACATTTGTCTAGGGTTGTGACAGCCTTGGGGTTTTCTCTAAGCCCTATAACCTCTCCAGCTATTTGTCTTCGGCTATGTTTATATCACTACACATGAATTTCCTCCCATCGATTGCCCCGTAAAAGTGCCACTAGTGCACCAATATAGTTTGCTGTGCCAGTCATTGATGTAGCTATTTGGCCTAGAAACTGGGTTGGACCATTGATTGGTGTTCTCCCTTAGCATCTTGCATAGTGTTCTCGAAAGCTATGAGAGCTAGCCTTCGGGAGAAGAGGCTTCCAGATCAGTTCTACCTCCACTGCTCCAATCCTGTGTCCAAAGTATGTCATGACTTCAGCAATAGTGTCTTACCCTTAAGTTCTAGGAGGCAATCAAGGGCTGTTCCAATACCCTGTGTAACTTTGGGAGTCTCCATCTATACACATGGACTCATGTAGAGATATTGTATGTGTAATTTTTCAATGGGTTGTTGAACTAATATGATTCCTTCTGGATTTTTACACTAGGCATTATTTGTCTCTTCTCTCTCTCCTTCTCTAACCCTCCATTTAAAGTATCCCCAGTTTCCCCATTTCTCCCTTAATAATACCAGTCCCCTGTGGTCCCACCTCCCTTGAGCTACTTTTTCCCCTTTATCCCCAAGGTTCCTTGTATAACCCTCCCTCCTCCTCCCATTTAAATACCCTCATTTGATTCATTTCAAGTGCAGTATCTGTTCTTATCAGTTTAATAAACCAAGAACCTTTTAAAATACAGATGAGCTAAATAAAAGTGGGAAATCTCAGCCTTAGACCTCAGATGATATGTGATGTCTTATCTTTTTGATTGGTGGAAGCAAGTGGCTATTAAGTTAATTGATTTCAAAAGGTTTCACCTGCTAGATGTCAAATCAAAAACAGTGGGCTGAATATAGCCAAGACAAACTGTAATCAGTCTCTGGACCAACAGCAGTCCAATCTCTCCACTATCACTGAAGTTCTAATAAGTTAAATCCCTTTGCAGAAAGTTCAGTGGAAGGTGCCAACCTTGCTGGGAACTTCTGTACACAAAGGGTTTATTTTGGCTCACAGTTTGACAGTGAGGTCAAGCACAGAGGCAGGAGCCTGAGTCAGCTGGTCACACTCCAGTCCCAGTCGGAAGGAGAGAAAGACGAGTGCTGTGATCTGCTTCCTTTCTCCTCTGTCTCTCTTTATCTAGTTGGGGGACCATAGTCAGTGGGATGGGGCCACCCACATTTAGGGTGGTTCATCCATTTTCAGTTCAAGCTGTCTGGATACACACACACACACACACACACACACACACACACACACACGCACACACTCAGCAGTGTGTATTCTATATACTTCCAAATCCAGTCAAGTTAACATGTAGATTAACCATCAGCCAGGTTACATTTCCCTTAAGTTGACACATGGAACTTAACAATAATAATTAACAATTAATTATCAGCTTAGTTATCTACTTAATAATGACAAACTGGTGTTTTAAAATTTGAAACTGGAGATAATCATGTCTTCTTTTCCTGGGTCTTCTGAGGTGTGTGTGTGTGTGTGTGTGTGTGTGTGTGTGTGTGTGTGTGTGTGAAATAAACATGTAGAGGACTTTAATTTAGTTAAGACAAGGTAATGAAAATAATATCATTTAGGAGAACTAAACAGTCAATGATCTGGTTCATTGTTCCTTCTTCTCTGAACTGGTTTTCTATGTCTCACCTTATATGAAATGTTTACTACCAACTTTTCCCCAAATATCCTTAGGCTAATATCAAAATTCACCTTCTTAATGAACTCTCCATTGTGGGAAGAGTACAAATTCACTTGCTGCCCACTCAGACGTGGAGAGAAAATGTAGCTCTTCTATTTTTTAAGAATTGATCAAGTGTTTCTCACATCTCTGCTGCTCACAAGTTCTCCCAAAAGAATAGGAAAAAAATACCTAGCTCAACTTACTGCTTTATTTTTTTTGTCTTTTTACTACTTTAAACATGAACAGAGTCAAATTATTTTAGATATATTATTAATATGTGGTATATTTATCTTCATCTAAAAGTTGTAATAGGCAAATAGCCATAGACCTACTAATCAGCTCAAGTGAATCAAACCTGATTCCTGCAGCTGAACATCCTTAGCAACACCTTCCAATAACACCTTCCTCTATAGGTGCCCTTTGCATTCCCACTTCCCTGTCTGACTCCTAAGCCTTTCATTGCTTCATCTGTGCTATAAGTGGTGAAGGGTACTCTGGACAGTTTTCCTGGCTAAGCTCCAGCAGACACACACTGAAAAGTTCCACACCATTTCAAGATTTGAATGAAGCATCATGCCACTGACTGTGGGAGGTGAAGTAACAGAAGTGACCATGGAGTCCAAGAGACAATCTGGAAGGGTAGGAGACGCAGCATCCTAAGGTAAACTCTGACCAATGAAAGGAAGAAGACTAGAGGAACCCAAAAATTTCCTTTCCTCTCCCTCTATTTAGAAGATGGTTATTTGTGCCACCCCTGTACTCTGCACATTACCTTACTCTTCCTTCCCATCTCCTGTTTAATTTGTTTTTCCTTCACTCTTGGTACCTTGAGATCACAGCAGCTCATGTTTATTGGCAGTTAATCCCTAAATCAGGATCTGTTTTCTAGAGACTTGACCGAAGATGCTTAGAAGCAACATTTATGAATCTGAAGTATGGTATTTTCCTTCAGCTTCTTATACTTTCAATATATGTGCACAAATCCATAATGACATAGACATTGTTTTGCATGCTGTCCTATTTTATATACATTTAAAACATAAAGGTACTAAATACCTTCTTGATTTTTTTTTTCTTTTGGTCTAATCTTGATTGCATCAATTATACATGTTGAAGATGTCACTTTAGTTCATTCATTTCTTTGCTGTAATGTTTTTTTTTAAGATAACTCAGGTTTTATTTTAGGGTGTGACGGTCTGGCATGTGACTCAGGAGCATGGCAGCCAGCAACATGGCAGCCTGCTTGTCAGACATTTTTAGAGGGAACACAATAGGGTGTTGTCAATAGGGCTTGGGCCCTCTAGGGAAGTAGGCAATAGGGCACAGGTACTTTATGGCTGGCATCAGGACAAACAGCTTGAAAAAAATAGTGTTTCTCTCTCATAGCTGCTAAGCAAGGTTACAGCAACCTTTCTCCCAGAGTGTAGGATGGTTGTCAAGGGCAACCACTTCTCAGGGTTTCCGGGTCCAAGGAGACTCTGGTCTCACATTCCACCCTTTTGGGTTGTAGGGATGGGGGGGTTGATGTTTTCTTTCTAGCTGCCTCCTGATGACAGGGGGTGATGAAGAGGGGGTTAATGACACAGAGAATGAGATGCTTTACACCTGGGTGTCACCGTCATCAGCATGGAGGTGTTAGTATTGGTCTGAAGGGAGAGTAAGTAAAAGTTGGTATGGATGAGTTGCTGGATACGGTCTTGTAAGCATTGGATAAGGCAGGGAGCTATTAGCAGGATGAGGCTTAAGATTACTAGAGGTCCAATTAGGGGATAGAGCCATGTGGGGTTATGCTGTTCAGGATTCCCTACTCTGAAGCCCAGGGAAAGACATAGTTTGGGGCATTCCCAACCTTTAACACACACTGGGATGCTAAGAGACTCAAGAACATTTTGGCTTCTAGCCAAGAAACTGGATACTTTGGGGGGTATTTTTACCAAGATCTGAAGTTTTATACCTGAAGTACAATTTCTTGGACTTTAAAGAAATCTACTGGTTACTATAATTTCTGGTTGTACATTTCTTTGGGGTATTTAAATCCATACAGTTAGCCCAGATTAACTAAGCTTTATTTTCTCAAGGTTGATTGAGGCTCTGGTCCTCAGGGTCACTCCTCTTTTGGGGGGGGCGGTCCTCTGACTCCTTTTGGCTTTTCTTTTACCAGTTCCATCTATTTGAGGACAAAGTGAGGTCTTGCTTGACCAGGCTACCCTCTGAAGCATGAGGAGACTTTTCCTCTGTGTTGACCTTCCTCTTCATAGACTGGATGCTGGTTTGAGTCCCTCTGGTGTCTCCATGACCTCTCTGAACAAGAAAACAGGTGACTCACAGTAACAGGACATTTCAAGAGATGCCTCCATAATCCCCTGGAACTAAGTTGACCTCAGAGGGCAAGGAACAAAGTTATCCCTTAAGTCCCTTTGGCCAAATTGGTATGAGCATTAAGTATGGTCATTTACCACCCAGAAGGGTTAAGTTACACCAGCCTGATACTTTTAACTTCTGTATAATATCTAGATTAAGCTTGAACAAAACTCAAATAGCCTTGTATAAACATTGACTGGAAGAGAGGTTTAACATCATAGGTTAAGTAGGGAAAGTATATGAAAGAGATTTAAAACAATTTCAGGCCTATCTTAAATGTAAACTGTTTACCCGACGGAAGAAGTCTCTTTACTTTCCCAGACCCCATATCCTGATTTACAGTTTTTCCAGAAACCAGGCATGCTGGGATTAAAGGCACAGGCCACCATGCCAGGCTGGTTTAAAAGACTCTTACAAGTCCAGCTGCCCCAAGCCACCAGGTTCAGGAATGCTACACACATGCACACACACACGCGTGCGCGCACACACACATATGTGTGTGTGTGCGCGTGTGTGTGTGTGTGTATGGTTTTGTATAAAGAAGCAATAGGTAGAAGTTTTGTGGAATAATATTTAAAGATGTTTACATTACCTGGGTTTATAAGGCCTTTGAAGGCACCATTAAAATATTTATGCTCTGATTAATCATACCAGAATAAAATTTAAGCTAATAATTCTTGTGCACAAAAAAATGAAGAAGGAAAACCTTAAGTGGCCACAGCTTAAAATTGTTTTGAGACAATAAATACATAAAGACAATATAATTATGTGATGTCTCTCTGAATGGAAATGTTAGATCTTAACATATGGCAAGATACAAAAACATGACATTATAAGGAGTTGGGGTTTTTTGTTTATTTTTCCTTTTTTTCAGTTTCAGACATCCTGTTTTTCTTTTTTTTTTAATTTTTTAAGGGATTCACAATATAAGAACAAAGTTGTTTTCAGATCACATTAACATTGCTCAGTTTGCCATACAATTAATTGGCGCTAGCATCCACAGATGAGGGATACCATTTGTCATTTGTTTTTCTGGGACTGTGTTACTTCACTTAGCATGATATCTTCTAGCCCCATCCATTTACCTGCAAAGCTCATGATGTCATCTTTCTTTACCCCTGCATAGAACTCTATTGTGTAGATGTGCCACATTTTCTCTAGCCACCCGTCAGTTGAGGGGCACTTGGGTTGGTTCCAGCTCTTTGCTATTGTGAAGAGACATTACAAGGAGTTTTAAACAACATGAGAAATTATGCTTAGAACTACAATCTAATTTAAAAATATTTTATTTATTACCTTTATTTTTATTTTATGCATGTGACTATATTTCCTGCTTGTAAGTGCACCCGTGTCATGCAATGCATGCAGAGGTCAGAAGAAGGCATTAGATTCCCTAGAACTGGAGGGATGGATGATGGTTAGCCACCAGGTGGGTGCTGGGAATCAAATCCAGGTTCCCCACAAGAGCAGTTAATGCTCTTAACTCCTGAGCCATCTCTCTAGGCCCAATCTAATTTTTTGAGACAGGTTCTTCCTGTAGCCCCAGCTGGTCTGGAACTCACTATGTAGATCAGGCTAGCCTTGATCTTATAGAGATCCTCTGTGAGAATCTTCCTGTAAAGTGCTGAGATTAAAAGTGTAGACCATCATGACTGGCTAATTTTAAGACTAAGTGAAATAAGTTACACCTTGCTCATTTCAGACCTTTCATCATATAATAGTCAGAAGCTCTTATTGATTTCTTAAAGCATTGGATTTTATCATTCAGTTATATAACACATGTAATATGCATTATGTTGGTGAATTGTCATGTGCCATTTAAGGTGGCTGAGAGTAGATTCTGGGAACAGTGACAGCTCTCTTGTCCCACACTCCAACTTGTTTATTGCAGTGTCCTCCCAAACTCCCCATCCTAGGAAGGCTGACTTCCTAGCTCTGTGACATGGAAGAAAGAAAACAACCAACAGCTAAGAGTATTAAACATGTCTGCAAACAGCTGTAAGGTAAACCATTTCCAACCGAGGTTTCTGTTGTTTATCCTATGGTATAAAATGTGTGCAGTAGGAACAGGAATCTGGAAGCTTATTCTTAGGGGGACTGTTCTGCTCTGCCAAGAAATCTCCCAATCAGCAAGTCCAGCATGGCTGTTTATAGAAGGGCTTCCCCAGTCATTTCTCAGTGATGTTGCAAGTACCTGATTTGATGATGCTTTGCTAGCTATCTACCTGCTGTCTGATCATTGTTCTTTTACTTTTTCTTTGTATATACTTGATAAACCCACTCATTTGAAACTGAAGTGCCACTATCATAGGTCATTCTTCATATGAAACAATATATAAAGTCCTTAGCACATAAATTATTCTTTTTACATATGCTAATAAGACATGGCATGTTCATAAAAATCAGATGCCTTTTTTCTATACTATTGATCAATTTATTAGCAATGTTCATTAAATGCTCATGTGTAGTTTTCAAAAGTATAGCTTAGTTAGCTAGGCATGGTGGGAACGCCTTTAATCTCAGAACTCAGGAGGCAGAGACAGGGACAGGCAGACCTCTGTGAATTCAAGCCCAGCCTGGTCTACATAGCAAGTTCTAGGACAGCTGGAGCTACAGGGAGACCCTGTCTCAAAAAGGCAAATATCTATATCTATATATCTTAGGTAAACAAAAAGTAAACATTTTTATTGCCTTAACGTATCACACAGTACTTTTTTTCTTTTTTGCATTACATTTTTATGGAAATTTTTATGTGTGTCACACATAATTTTTCAGTCAGTTTTGATCCCACTTATACGCTTCTCCCTTGGCCCCCTCCTGCAATCACCCCTCCTTCTGTAACACCTGTCAACTACTGGTCCCTTCTGTCATTCCTGCTAGAGTCCACTGTGCCAAATTACCTCCCTGCTTACTCCCCAGTGCCAGCTCAGCCCCTGAGCTCTGGTTAGCCTATTGAAGTCTCTTTTTTTTTTCCACTTTTTATTGGCATTTATTTGGGTTATTTTTTCCAATTTTTATTGAAGCTTTGTGCATTCATACAAAATTTCCAATCAAATAAAGACCCATTTCCCCTTCCTCCCCCCCCCCACCCCACCAGAGCTCGTGCTCTCTGCCAAACATGTTTTTCATCTTTTTCTCAGTCTCTTTTAAAATTATTGATGCAGAAGTTTACTATTTCGAGCAGAAGTTCACTGTTTCAGTCAATTCTTTGACCCAGTCTTTTGTTGTTTTTGTTCCTTCCAATTTGCATTACTCCAAAATATGCATATTTGCATGCCACATATATCTTTTAGCACACAGTACTTTTAAAAAGTGTGATTTGTACCTTTTTAATCAATTAATTAATTTGAGTGCTAGTTGCCTTTGATCAAGGTGTAGCTATTGTTCTGATATAGCCTTTGGTTTGCTGAAGTTCAACAGTAACATGCATAAATCTAAAGTGTATCTTACTAAAACATAAGGTAGTCTTTTAAATACCCCAAATAATATATACATATTCTGTGGTAGGGTTTTTCTAAGAGGTTAATGGACTTCAGCATTATGTGAAAAGTAGATGTGACACGAGATTCCCTAAGGGGAATATGGACTGTACCCTTGCTTATATAAGCATATCCTAAGGGAATGACATAATACTAGGTTTGGAAGATGAGATTTATTACTCTTTCCTTCCTCTCTCCCAAGGCCATTTACCCAATACTGTCTCTGTTCTTAATCAGAGGCAATAAAGTTCATAGTTGACTGGCAGTTTGCAACTCCAGAGGAGCCTCAGAAAACCACAAGTCAGATTTTGCAGGCCTCCTGCAGAAGTTGACATGGTCTCTTAAATTGATGAGGTCTGATTATTAATTGCCTATTTGTTCCCTGGATCTGCAGGCAGAGGTGGAGAATAAAAGGGTTCCCAATTGGCCTGATTGGCACAGACACATTGTAAGTGATGAGACAGATGTGTATTGGGCCCAAAACCCTTGTTGAGAAGTGGTAAAAGCCAGATTTCTAGGTGTCTGATGAGAAAAAAAAAACAAAAAACATGTCCACTTAACTTCCAACCTTGTTTTACCATCATTTTCAGTTTCAAGAGGCTCTGGACTGTG
Organism: Rhizomys pruinosus; assembly: GCA_009823505.1. Classification (NCBI taxonomy): domain Eukaryota; kingdom Metazoa; phylum Chordata; class Mammalia; order Rodentia; family Spalacidae; genus Rhizomys; species Rhizomys pruinosus. Next base: position 158,543 of record VZQC01002218.1, read on the forward strand.
TATGGATAGGACAAACAGGCCTTCTAGACTCTAGCAGGTAACTGGGCAGAATATACCTTTGAAGTGACAGCTACCATCTTGAACACTAAGAATAAAAGGACTCACCAGGCAGCAGTTTGAGTTCTTTCCCAATAGGATGCAGCTAAAAAGCAACAGAAAACTGCCCAGCTAGAAAGCGAGCCTCCTGGTGTCCTCCTGTCCTGCCTGCTGTCCATCCTTTGTCTCTTCTTTGCTAGGCAAAGCTCTCTGGTTTAATGTAGTCATGGTTTGATTTTGCTTCTTTTTGGTTCAGACACAAAAAATTATTGCCCCATCAACATCAAGAGGCTTTAAAAGAAATTGTCTTTTTGAGACAGTGTCTCCTGTAGCCCCAGCTGGCCTAGAACTTACTATGTAGACCAGGCTGGCATCAATCTCACAGAGATCAGCCTGCTCCCACCTCCTGAGAGAGTGCTGAGATTAAAGGTATGTGTCACCATGCCTGGTTTATATTTTCTAATAGTTTTGGAAATTCAGGTTTAATCCATTTTGAGTTGATTTTTGTACATAGTGTGAAATAAGGGTCCAGTTTACTTTTTCTGCATGGAGGTATCCAATTTTCTCCTTTGTACTTACTAGAAATACCAACCTTTCTCCATAGGATGTTCTCAGCACTTTTAAAAATGTTAATTGACTCTAAATATAAATTAAATCCTAGCCTCCTTAAGTCTCTCCACTGCCACACTACTTTCATTACTGTAGCTTTTTGGGATATCCAGGTTTGGTTATTGAGGCTCTTTTTGTGGATATATATTAACTTTGAGACTTTTTTTTCTCCTGTGAAAACACTGGAGTCTTGATAGGAATTTCATTGAATCTGCATTACTTCAGATAATATTATCAGACATTTTAGCTTTCATTCTTCCAAACCAAGAGCGTGTACTGGATTCAATTTCATTAATTTTTCTAGTTCTCATTATACACATTCCTCAGTTCCTTGGTTAAATTTATTCCAAAGTAGTTTTGATGCTATTGTAATTTGAATTGTTTTCTTTATTTCTTCTTTTTTTATTGAGGGCACAATTAAAAAATTCAAAGGGCGTGAGAGAGCTAATTCTAAAGCCAAAGCAGCATGACCAGTCTCATGAGCACAGACATTGCTGCCCACCTTGCTCTTGTCATCTGGTCTTCTTCTTCTCTGTTTCCACCGGATCAGCCCAGCAAGCTTTCCTTAAGGTGTTATATGGCTCCAAGCTCTCCCACATTCCCACTGAAAACCAGTTCCAAATACCTAAAAACAACATGGTCAGGATTATCAACAATGACCCCCTTCTAGATATCAATTTTCTATGGTACTTTTCTCACGCCTGTGACAAAATAACTGATTGGAGCAACTTAAGGAAAGAAAGGCTTACATTGCTCACAGGGTGAGAGGATACAGTCCACAGCGTGTCTGAGCTACATTACAATTGTACTGAAGGATAAACAGCCCAACTCCTAGCATTGAAGGCCAAGAGAGAGCCTGAACTCAGAGGGTGTATTCCTTCAGATCTCTCATGGAATTGTGCTCTGCCAGTCTTCAATCATACTTTTATTTTATTTTGTTTTATTATTTTTGTTGTTGTTGTTGCTGTTCTATTTGACAGGGTCTCCAATAGCCCCAGCTGGCCTGGAACTCATGATGTAGATCATGCTGGTCTTGATCTCACAAGGATCTGCCTGCCTCTGCCTCCTGAGTGCTGAGATTAAAGGTGGGTGCTACCATGCCTGGTGTTCAGCTACACTTTTATTTAAAATCCTTTCTGTAGCATGAATTGGGGAACTATAAGCTTGGGTCCACTCTTATCAGAGAATCTTGCCCCTTGATTTCTAGGCTTAAAATGTCTAATACACAAGTTTTCAAGCATGCATCTCAATTCTTCTTACTGTTTTCAGTGAGAGTACCATACAATTTCTAGGGCTTTGATATGTTAATAATGTACAGCCACATTCATTCACATCTTGGGTAGAAGCTAAGGTGGAATTCTGGTCAGATACTCAAATTACTAGAGCACATGGCTCAGTGACCTTGTTTGCATTGTAAACATTTACTTTTTTGTACAAGTTTAAGTAAAAGTCATTAGTCCAGATTCTGTCCTATCATAAGTCATTCCTACAACAGTCTGTCATGGGAGGGAATATATGGTGACTGGGATTTGTCCACAGCCGGGCAAGCTTGTAGTGTAACTTATTGGATCAAAAGTAGCAAGGGGATTGTGACTCTTAGGCATAGCTCCCAGTGAGCCACTTCTTCTCCAAGACCTACCTCCTAAAAGTTCAACTTAAAATAGTGCTTCCAACTAAAGACCAAGTATTCAAATACAAGAGACCATGATAGATAGTCCACCTCCAAAACCTAACACCGAACCCTTGTTTGGTTACCATGTGCACGGTTACCATGTGCACGGACAACCTTTTTCCATCCCTTCTCTTGTGCACCATTGACACAGGGTTAAAACGTGGTCACCATTCAACATTCTTAGTCTCATTCATAAAAGAATTTAATAATGGACTCAAAGGAAAGCTTTAGGACAATTTTATTAGAATTTTAAAAATTCTCAAGACAGGCAAGCTGTAAATCTCAGCAGGGCCATGGAGGGAGGGAGAAGAAAGATCCATGAAGCCATACCTGTTTAGAACTGGCATGGAGGTGAGACACATGGGGGACCAGCAGCCACGTGGCAAAGAGTTTTAAAGAAAGAGTAAGAAAGACCAAAATGTTGGGGTAGCCAGTGTCACCTCCTGGTCCCCTGCCGCTGTGCATTCATCATCCTGATGGACTGTACTTTCAAAATTGTGAACCAAAATAAACCCTTTTGTCTTTAAATTGTTTGCTTTGCATCATATATTTTACCTCAACAATGAAAAAAGAAATACACTTACTTCATTCATATTTAAATTTAAATATTACCTCACAGGAGCCTTTCTGAACTTCTGTATCTGAAATAGCATCCTATATGCCATACTCTTTTGTTCCCTGATATTAGTCCTGAATATAGACACGCTGTCCACTGGCAGTGTTGATGGACTTGCACACAGTCATCTAAACCCATCTCACAGGAGGAAGAGCTGCTATGTGCACACAGAATCTGAAACTCTTCTTTGAATCATATCCTAACATGCTCTGTTTATCAAGAACGGAGCTCCATGGACACTGGATAGCCCTGTTCTGAAACTTTTTCAGCAATGTAGACCCGTAGGTAGAGCCAGTTTTGAGATCAGAGAAAGCATACACATGACTGGGGACATATTTTCCATTTTTTTTATTCTGCCCTCATAAAAACCATTTACCAGGGAGACCTACTTAACAGAGAGCATCTTAAAAATATCGACGTTAATATGCTATTAGGCCACTTTAGGAGAAATCTTAGATAAATGTATCTTATTCAATCAGATCAACATATGAAACACAAAAAGATGGCCACACAGTGCCCATGGTCTCAGCTCAGAGAGTTCTCCATGTTGATTGAAGTCTCAATGGCAGCCAACCGCTATCAATCAGCCTGAGTGTCTTACCCTTACCCCAATACAGATGTACTCATTCCCTCATACCTATCTCACAACTGAATTCCTCTCTGGCCTTTGTTCCTTGCTGAAAAGAGTTGTTTCTCCCATTGTCACATATCCAGTAACTGGTCAACATGGAGGCCAAAGGCAATCACGGAACTCTATTTGAAATAACTCTAAAAAGTTTCCTGGCTTCAGAATTCCTTGTGGTATTGGTTTTGGCCTTTCTAGAAACTGTTTTTCCAAATCTTGCTTTTGTCATTTCCCCGTTAGTATCATGCCCAAATGCAGAAACCAGCTAATATCATGATACAACCCATCAGTCTTAGAAACCGTTTCACAGGGAACCCAACCTAAGACACTGAAGCAATTCCATATTATGACAGTGACCGGCAGGACCAACCTGCACTGTCTGGGGTACAATTATTATGTCACCACCTTCCAATGTTTTCTATACTACACACATTCAATGCTGGCCTTATAGTTAGTTACTCAAACAGTTTGAGCAGTCTTCTAACCTAGGGCATATGACTCTCATGTAACGTCATTCCATAAATATCTGCCTCAAGATTTCATCCTAACTACTTTCTCCTCAAGGAAGCACTGTCTGCATTGCCCCTAAGGTCCTCTCTCCCCCCTCATCTGATTCCCCTTAATCTCATCTTCCTTCTTGTCCCTTATTGCATCCTTATTACTCTAAATTGTCTTGTTCGTGACTTTTAACCACAACCATTTTTTATTGCTTTCCTCTGCCCCTAGAAAATAAAAATGATGTCTATCTAGCTCAGTAGTGTGACTGTCATAGCTAGAAAAGCACTAGTCACATGATTAGTGTTTGGCAAAGGCACTGGTTGAAAAAACCTGTTCATCTATTAGCCTCCTCTCCACATACAACCAGATGTTATCCCAGACAACATAGCAGATGTACAAGCACAAAAGTTCTTGCATAAGGAGTTGGCCAGAGCCTAATCTATAGGGTGTAAAGAGAGGTTTGTTTCTATTTGTCATGTTTACCTAGTTGGCTAAGAAAGTTTGTAGGGATTGGTTGATATATGTGTGGATAACATGTCTGGTAAGACCAGACAAATTATGAAGACAAGTATTAATGCCACATGAAGTTGAAATGCAGTTCTTCTGAAGCAACGAGTCCACTTTATTGGTACAGGTCATGCAATGAGAATCAGATTTACACAGCAAACATTTCTAGGTGAGACTCAGAATAGAGAAGTCATTGAAATAACAGAGAAAGTTCTAACTGAAGTACAAGCCTAGAGGAAGAATGGTTAAAAGAAGGCAGCTGTGTCTCTTCTTGATTTATGTGTTGGGAGGGGAGTTAGCTATCATTGAAGGAGCTCCTTGTCTTGCAAGCCATACCACACCTGTCAGGCCCCCCTTGGAAGTGACAAGCCACTTAAACATGCATGGGTTTTCCCAATCCATATGCCTGCCAGCCTCCCGCGGAGATCCATAGCACCATCAGAGGACTTCAGAAGGGACGTTTCCCAGTTCCATGTCTGTTACTATGACAAATACCCTGACAGAAACCCTTACAAAAAAAAACAACAACAAAGGGGAGTAAAGGGCTTGTTTGTCCTGGAGGTCCAGGTTGTGGTTCGTTATCTTGGGGAAGTCAAGGACGGAGTTTAAAGAATTCCCCATTCCAGGGCAGAGAGAGAAATGAACACAAGCACACTGCTTGCCTGCTGGCTTTCTTCGCTTTTATACAGTTCAGGGTCCTTCTTAGGGCATGGTTGCTATCCACAATGGGTTGGATCTTCCTATTAATTAGCAATCAAGACAATTGATAATCCTCCACTGATGTGCTCACAGGCAAATCTGATCTGGATACTTCTTCAGTTGAAACTCTCTTCCCAGGTGATACAAGGCTATATCAAGTTGACAGTTAAAAGTAAACAGCATGGGATTTGGGGGTTCATCTCTTGCAGTCACACTCACGCTGACTATCCTAATTTACCCGCAGAAGCTCCGATAGTCACCTGTTTTCTCTAGTCCACTTGAGAAGAGCAGTATACTTCTGAAGAAATTAGAAACTACAAAAGATGCAAGATCCTATGTTAGATTCCAAAAGACTCAATTCCAAAGACCTGTTGTATGAAACTAAAGTCCCGAGTAAGTTTGGTAGGATTCAGCTGTGACTGTGAGTATTCCATGGTTAATTCTAGCTCTGTTTCTCCACTGCAGGCACAACTGCCTGCCTGTACCCATCCACGGTACACTATCTTGTTACCTAACAACCCCCATGTGTCAATGATCTTCCCTCTGGTTATTAGACTGCAAAGGGCAGAGTCCAGCTTCTCAGAGCACTCTGTGTCCCCAAGCCCCAGTCCAGCTCAGGGCTTTGCACTTGCTTATTCGGATTCTTAGTGTCTGAGTGATCCCAGCTGCCTGCTCCTGACTGAAGAGCCAGCTCCTCTCTCTTGTCACAGCTTTTGCCTCATGGAGTTCCATAAATAGACAGAACTGTGAGAAAAGTTAGACAGGAAGAATGTCCTTTCCTTCCCTTAGCCGAATCTTTTAAAAATATCTTATTTTATTATTCGAGAATTTCATACATGTAAACAATGCACCTGGAGGATCATACCTACTCTCACTCCCCCTTCGACTCCTCCCAGACTGACCCCCATCATATTCCCCTCCCAACCTCATGTCCTCTTCTTTGTTTGTTTCATAATTCACCAAGTCCAATTAGCATGGCCCTTATGAATGCGGGTATGGCCCAAGCACTGGGACAGGGGCAACCTCTTAGGGCCACACCCCTAAGGAAAATGGCCTCTCCTTCCCCCATCAGCCATCCACTACCAGTAGCTATTCAGATGGGGTGTGGCCTTGTGAACCCCTCCCCCATGTCATCCATGCTAGAAGGTCAGCTGGCTTGATGTTGTGCAGATCTTGTACATGCAACCACAGATGCTGTGAGTTCATGAGTTCAACAGTCTCATCATGACCAGAAGATACTGTGTTGTTCATGTCCTCCCCAACCTCTTAAGATCTTTCCAATTCCTTTTCTCTGATAGTCCCTAAGTCTTAAGAACTATACCCCTCCAGGGCACCTTGTCTGGTTTCTCAGAACAATCCTGTTGAAAGCTACTCTACTTTTCCATGGGAAGCAGGTATAACCTTACCTACCCAAACCATGTCTCCAATCTAATTTTTGGTGATTGTCCTCCAGCTGCATCCCATTCCCTTTCTCAGAGGAAGGATTGGTGGTAGTGATAGGAAAAAGGATATAGTCTTGTTGCATAAAGAAATTGGAGCTTAAAACAATACAGATTTATTATTGCAGTTCTGTGGTTCAGGACTCTGGAGAAAATGCAGCTGGATTATTTGCTTATGGCTTCATGTAAGCATTCTGCATTTAAGGGGTGCAGTATCACCTGAGATTCAGAGTCCTCCTGCAAGTTTATGCAGATGCTGTCCAAAGTCGTTTCCTTATATCTGTTGAGGTCAATGATGGCATGCTGTTTGAGGACCAGCAAGAGAAAACGTCTGCTGTTTGAAGTCTCTTAGTTTAGGAAAAGTATATACCCTTTTAAAGGACTACCTGATTAGTATAGGCCCATCTACAATACTCTTATTTTTTTTTTATTAAATCAATATTAGACTGATCAGAAACTTTAATTTTGCATTTTTCATTACTATATTACTATATTACTAGCTTTCATTACTATAATGAAAATCACCCAGGGCAGGCATTACAAAGAGAAAATTATGGAAGTAGGAAGTCTAACTAGTATGAAAATCAAAAAATAAAAAAAAAAGAAAAAGGAAAAAAAAAAAGAAAATCAATCTTCTAACACATGCCCTTGGGCAACAAGCACATAGTAACCACAGCAAGTGGGATCTACAAACATCCTCCATCCTAGTTAGAAGCTTCTACTGGTTAGAAGAAAATCATAGATCCTAGCTATAATCAATGGGAGGGACTTCACAAAAACTAATAAAATCTGCACACATTAATTCAGGTTGATGAAACTGAGATTCAGAAAGTAATTTGCTCAGGGTTACTACTTGCAGTTTCGAGTTTCTAACTGGGAATGTTTCACTTCCAGGCTTATTCCCTTGATCTCTACTGCCCACCTCATCTATTTGAAAAATCAAGTGATACAAACTTTCTTCACCCCAGGCAGGACTGCCTGCCTGTAACCCACCCATGATACACTATCTTGTTACCTAACAATCCCCATGTGTCCATGTTCTTCTCTCTGGTGGTTCTTAGACTGTGAAGGCCAAAGTCAAGCTTCCCATAGCTCTCCATCTCTCTAAGCCCCAGTCCAGCTCAGGGCTTTGCAACTAAAGAACTTACTTTTTAAAATGTATCTTTTAAAAAGTACACACATGCCTCTAATCCCAACACTTGGGAGGCAGAGTTCAAGGCCTACATAGTGATTTCCAGGATAGCTGGGGCTACAGGGAGACACTGTCTCAAAATAAAAGTTTTTATTACATTTATTTGTATGTGTGTGTGTGTGTGTGTGTGTGTGTGTGTGTGTGATGTGTGTGGCTGTGGGAATCCACAGCAAATGTGTAGATGTGTAGACGTCAGGGTACAACTTGTACGAATCTGTTCTCTTCCCTCACAGTCTAGGTCCCTGGGATCAGGGACTGAATTCAGACTGTCAGGCTTAGCTACGGGCATCTTTACCCAGCAGGCCATCTTGCCAGCCTAGGGACCTATTTTCCTTTCTGCTTTTTTCATACTAGCTGGCAATAACCTTAGATACCTCCGTTTCTCTGTGTCTTACTTCTTTCAACTCAGTAGTTTCACTAGATTTTTATGAGGATTGGTTTAAAAAAACAGCATAAAGCATTCCAAATAGTAGATCCATGTTTATTTGATGGACGTGAAAAATAGTAGTTAGAAGTTGGCCAATTTAATCTCATACTCCTCCTGCCAAGTTTAATGTAGAATACTGTGAGTGTTGGTGACACTGGAGGAAGGAAGAAAATGGCTGAAAGGAAAACGGTGTCTCAGCAGTGGCACCTGCTTCCTTCCTGTCTGCTGAAGGCCCAAGGAGCACACTGCTGAATTTCACAAAGCACGGTTTTAGGATGAGATTTCTGTTTCAGGAAAATCTGATATGACAGTGAATTGGAAATTGTGAGGAAAGATTTCTAAACAGGAAGCCTCTACCGAATTCTGCGGAAGAGATAACAGTCACTGGAGTCCGGGGGTGCAAAAGGGAATTTGTGGATATTTATTTGTGAAGGGTAAGATTAATGTAAATAAAAGTGTAAAATAATCATTATGGAGATAGGAAAAAAACAGCAAGATCACAAATAGAAGATGACAATATCTTCATTTCCACTCTCTCACTATGCACAATGGCCTCCTTCTGGGTCAGGGAAGCAAGGGTTTCTGACAGGAATTGGTACAGGGAGGTGGGTAGCAGCCTATCTGCTCTCCACAGCAGTGAACCTGGGACTTAGCAGGAACAAGACTTGAAAGTCCTTAGAACTTATCTCACGCCAGGGTTAGTGGAATTAGAAAGTAAGGGTGAGGCCTAGTGATCTGCATTTTAATATGCCTTCCTGATAATTTCCATTCACAATAAAATTCGAACATTTCTCTGGACAAAATATTTTGATTCTGAAAATAGACTTATTCACAAAACTCATTAATAAGCTGAGCAGTCAGGCAGAATGAGTGTTTGACCAGGGGCCTCTAAAAGAGGCCACGACTGAAGCCGACATGCAATTGGCAGCACATGTAAAAACTCGCCAAGAAACTAGCTCATTTTTCTTCACAACCTGAAAATGCCAAGCAAAATTTTTGACTATGTTCTGTTGGCCTTTGAGTCTTGCTCAAAATAATATGTTGTCTAAAGGCAAGGCCATGACTTACCTGTGTCTTTCTTGGCATTCAGGTCTTGGAACCTCGTCTTCATTTTCAGTTACCCCACTCCCACCCCCCACAGCTTGCTCAAAGCAGGAATCCAAGAGTCCTTGGAATTTTAGGATCAACATGGCAAGTTTATGAATGGAGTCTGCTATCTATAAGGACCCAAAACTCTGCCTCTCATACTTTATAATTGTAGCAGCAAGGCCTGTGGAGACACCTATAGTTCCTTGGTCACTGTAGCAAGGAGGGGGACAAGACATAGGAGAAACCTGGCCTGCTCAATATATGTAGAGAAGGCTTTAGGAAAATGTGCTGTGCAGCTCTGTCTTTGAGCCCCAGCTTTTCAAAATGGCATACTCAATGTTTAAGCTTCCCTGTTCTTCCATGGCCCAGAATTTCTGGCTCTACCAATAATCTCAACTTAGTGTTCATGGTGAACGTGAGTTATACTTGCCTGTGTATGTTGTTTGAGGAAATTTCTTCGGGATTTTAGAACTGTTTTGATCTCAGCAAGGCAAAACCAGCCAAACTCTTATTTTCCCCATGGATTTGGTAGACATCCCTTTTGTTCACCATGAAGTGCCATTTTTGAGGGGATTAAATTTCCATTGACACAGAGATTTGAAGGAACTAGGTAAAGGTACTTCTCCAACCTCAGAGATCATTCTGAAGGTGAATGGAAAAACCTTTCCAATACCTCTGAGGCACAGAGAAAGAGCCATCTTCTGCAGGCATGTCCAGTCCCATGAGTCTTTCCATTTTCAAATTATAGCATTAAATATATATCTAAATTTTTTAAAGAATTTTTATTATACAGTGGCAGCCCAGCGAGTTCACAGCTTGATTTCCCTTCTGTATAAAATTAGTTCCTGACTTCCAGTGTCCCTACATTCTTCCTTTTTTTCATTTGAGCAAAGTATTTTGAGCCAAACTCACGGGCAAACAGAATATGCATCAGAGGCAGCTCATTTCTTTAGAACACTTGGAAGGTTTCACTTGGCAGCTTCAGGTGGAATAGGAAGGTGAGGCTCTTCCTTCCTCACTAAGTTCTCAAATGTCCTGCCAATTGAACATCATCTTGAGTCCTGGCTCCATTCAGAGGGCTACACATCTGCTTCATCATCCTGCTTCCTGGAGGTTTGGTAAATGAATGCATTTTCAGAATCAAATATAACAAAAAAAAAAAATTCATGCAAAACTTTCTGGGGAAAATTTTTTTGTTGTTGATTTCAAACAACTATGGTAGTATCTTATAACAATTTGAACCTAAGTGCTGGTTCTTGAACTGGAGTGCACTTCTTTATGTATGCTCTTGCACAAATGCTTGTGTAATTTCACTTTGCACATAATACTTCTCTGCAATTTTATAGGATCTGAAAGCAATTTCCATATTTATTTTGAAAGTCAAGTTCCTCTTAACAGTTCTAGAAGTATATTTAGAGAGAGGGTAGAATAACGGTTTTCAAACAAGCAAGGAATAGAAGAAAATGGGGTGGGGAGATGAAGGGTTAGGATAACACACAAGCAGGCATTTAATATTAGTATTATTCTCATACTAATCTAACTCTTCATATACTAAAAACATATTTCATGTATTTTGTCCTCTGTATGCCTTTCAAAGGGATAATTTTTATCTCATTTTTTTTAATTGGGTTTGGTTTGGGTAAGCTTATGAGTTTTATTGGGGTTAGTTACAGGAGCAGAAATCGCTCAAAGGCATACCACTTCATGGGTGCCAACTCACCAAAGCAGGAAATACAGAGCACACCAAACAACTTGCTGGCAACTCAACAACTTGGAGAGTGTCCTTTCCAGGTAGTTCCGATGGTCTGAGACCTCTCAGGAGTCGTGAGGAAAGAGAGGCATGGTCTATCTCAGTGTTTTTCCAATTCTTCCCAACATACATCTGTAACACACATCTCTCTTTATGTGACTCCTGCCTTGGCATTAAGCACTGCTTAGCTTTAGAAGCTCTAGCCATATAATAACAGAAATCTCTAAAGACAGTATAACAATCTTTTAATTGAAGAAGATAAAAAATGTTAAGCTTAGTGCTGGGGATATGGCTCAGGGCTAGATCATTAGCTTTCTGGAATCAGGGAGCAGGTTTGATCTTATACTGTTTAATGTAGTTTTATTCTTTACTGATCAGATCAGACAACTTCTACTGAAAAAGCAGTTTATCCCAAAAAAGAGGGTACACACTGAACAAGGAGACATATTGGAAAGCACTAGGGTCAGTTGGGAGGCAGAAGGAATCAGGGGTCAAGAGCTTTTATTTTGGTTTCTGTAAGAGGGACTATGTAAGGCAGGGTAGGCAGGTTTAAGATTCTGAGAACTAGGATTTAATTGCTTATTACCTGGCCCTGGGTCAGTTGCTGGCCCAAGGATTAGTTACAGCTCTCATTAAGGAAGGAGTAGAACTTTTGATTGATTGGTTCCATTGCCAGTGAGCTCCTGGGGAAAAATGTTTGCTATCTCTAGTTGTTGACTAGCTCCGGGCTACACGAGGCCTTTAAGGGCAGCAGGATTGACATTTCTGGAGTATCACCGTTAAGCTACAAGTTCTAAGGTTTCTAACAAAAGGCTGCCCTGGGTCTTCAGGAGGCAGCTTGCCATACTCTCACAAAGCTAATTGTTCTTCTCTCTTAAATTCTTCAACAAAATCAGGAGGCTGGAGGAAGCTGCCCAAGTACTTTGTAATTCTCACAATAGGGGAAAAAACTACTTAGACATGTGACCAACTTTAACTGCTTCCACAGTGTAACTGACAGATGCTGAACAGGCCCCCAAGAGAGATCAGAAGCAAAGGCAAACCTATGAAGTAAGCATCATTTCCCTTTGCAAACCTGTGAAGTAAGCATCATTTCCCTTTGCAAACCTATGAAGTAAGCATCATTTCCCTTTGCCGTGCTTACATTTCCCCTACAGAGACTCCACATTCTTATTTCCACCTTCCAGACCCATTCTCCCAGCTAAATACCTGCAGCTCCCAGACTTGGGACTCCCCAGGCCTTCTATTTTAGAATCACCTTCTACTAACTTACAAAACCTACTCAAATTATGAGCTAATAGACTCTAATGGGTCACTGTAGTCTATAAATAGTACCTTGCCTGAAGGGGAACACATCCTTCTCAAAACAGTCCAGTAAGCTACATCTGCTATCATTAGCTGAGCAACTTGAATCAAAAGGCGTAAGACACAGCCTCGAGGGATCACAACGACTGAGGACATTATTACCTAGAGTTTGGTGCTCACCGGCAACCACCCCTTGGGGCAAGTTCCAGGCACCTAGTGGTGATGACTTCCTTAAGAAAGAAAATCCTGCAAAAGAGAAATGATTAAGTGTTAGGGCAAGAGTCACCTGTTATGATTAAGAATACTATGAACTTACGACATATTTTCCCCCAGAAAAAAAAATGTAGGCAAATGTATTGATCTGCACACACCAAAAAGAACTGAACAGATGTTACACTTTGTGTGATGCACATTACTAGATGCCAAAGATCACTCTTCTATTGTAATATGAAGCATCAATAGTTAAGAATGTCCTGGAATAATTATTTCCCTCACTGAAGAAACAGCATCTTGGTTCAAGAGAGTAAAAATAATGGCCTTTGTCATTTTGTCTGATTTTATAAGATATTTGATTCCACTTGAGACTAGTTTCTGAATTTGGGCTTGTTCTGATTTATAAATGACCTTTGGCTGAAACTACAGTTGTTCCTGGAATTTATACCACAGGGATTCCCTTTCTGTCCTTGCGTAATTACTTACCATATCGCACATAAATGCAATGGGAAGCTCGACAAACACATAATTATTCTCAGAAAGAAGCATGTGCTGGAAAATATTTGAGCTGTATCTATCTTGAGAATTATCTCATTTAAGCCTTCTTTCATAATTTGGCCCTCTTAATGAATTATTACTCAAAAGCACTTGTGTTTATTGTGCTTTTTGCATGGTGCTGGTGGTAACTGCTGCCTTTCACTCCCAGGTTGTTAACCCAGCCACACTAATAGAGTGCTTCATGTGAAAGTTCACTGATGAGATCCCAGAGCCCGAGAAGAAAGAATTCCATACCGATGAAATGTTGGTTTAGGGGAACCTAGCAGGAAAATTCTTCTGGAATTTTTGGAGAGATACAAAATAAAAAGAAGTTGCTTCCAGAAGTTATGGACATTTTTCTCCCTCATTACCTGAATAGTGTGGACAGTATACTAATGGGAAAGCAATACCTGACAGAGTATCAGTAAAAATTCATTCGAAATACAAGGAAATCCAGTGGATTTTAATGGAAGCAATACCAGTTGGACCTCATTTAACTTAAAAATAAGTCACATACTTTAAGACTAATAAGGTAAATTTTCCAGAACAACAAAAAAAAATTAATGAGAAGTCTGTCCTTATCTTAAATTTTTAAATTCCTTTACCTTCATAAAAGATAGCTGGATTCTCCTGAGAGATGGAGATTAGGGAGTGAAGGAAGGTAGAGAAGGGGCCTATTTCCCATTTGCCACTTCATCCTCTTAATCCCTAAAGTTGAGATGAGGTGGATAGGACAGAAGATAAGGAAACAAAGAATAAGATTTTTTTCTTTCTGAGACAGGGTCTCCCTATAGCCCCAACTGTTGTGGAACTCACTGTGGAGACCAGGCTGGCCTTGAACTCACAGAGATCAACCTGCCTCTGCCTCCCAAGTGCTAGGATTAAAGGCACGTGCCACCACACCCGCCTTAAAGATGGTTCTTCTTTGCCACCATGTGGGTGCTGGGAATCTAACCCAGGTCCTGTGTTCTTAACTGCTGAGCCATCTCTCTAGCCCAGAATAAGATAATTTTAAAATGTCACAACTTCAAAGAAATTCAAATCGAAAATATACAAGAGATAAAGAGATGATAAAAAAGTTGAAGATAGGCAAATTAATAGAGCAAGTTAGAAAAAAAAACACAGTGGAGTAAAACTAGAATAAGTATAATTTAAAATGAAATATGTAATACAGAAGGAGTGAATGAATAACTTCTGGACAAATGACTCCTACCTTACCTTCTAACCAAAATGTTAATCCTATATTTTGAGATCATTCAACACCGTCTCAGCTTGCTTATAATGTAGAAGAAACTTACTAGGCTTTGGGCTCCTCTTGTAGCCTAAACATATAACTTTAATCTCTCATAACCTTTCTTTGCCCTTGACCTGGAACAATGCTTGTGCCTGTGTGTGTGTGTGTGTGTGTGTGTGTGTGTGTGTGTGTTGTGTATCTTTGTTTATTGTGCATATTAAACCCTGTAAGCACCAGGCATTTGCTGAAAGGAACAGATTGCCGCATTTGTGTTGCAAACAATAGATGGGATTAGACTGATTATATCTGCTTGTGCTTGTGCGTGCTGTTCTGGGTCTTTAGGGGTCAGAAAGTACAAAACCTTATTCTGATAAGGTTCTGCTTTTCTTTCCTCATTTCATGCTGGACATACAGTTTCAATAAAGAGACAGCAAGACCTTTGTTTGAGAGCTCAATTCTGAGGAAATCTGAAGGAACAGTTTCTCAGATGTTTAATTCAGTTTCTTTTTCTGCATTCAATGGAAAGGCAAATTCTATTTAAATGTGCTATATTAAAATTAGTAGATAATTTTTTTCCACTTGTGCAAAATTGTTATTACTGCTGTAGGTTCTATATATGTGCATATGTGCCTGAGATGTGCAAAATGAAGTTAATTAATTGCCTGGAATTTTAGAGTATATGTGTTTTATAAAAGTGATAAAATGATTAAGACATAGAAAAGGAACAAATTAAAAGTATTATTTTTCTGTTGCTGTGATAAAACTGCACAATAATGACAATTTTTAGATGCTTATTTGGCATATGATTTCAGAGACATGCAAGTTCATTATGGTGGGGGCGGGGGAGGCAAGGCAGCTGAGGCTGCTGGAGCAGAACACTGAGGGCTCAGGTCTCCAAGCACATGAAGGAAACAGAGAAGACAAGCTGCAAGTGTGACAAGGCTCTGAACTCTCAAAGCCCAGCCCAGTGATGTGTCCTCCAGCAAGGCCACACCTCCTAAACCTCCGCAGACAGCGCCACCAACTGGGGCCAAGTATTCTCATTCTTAACTAGGGGTGGTGAAAATCAGATGACTTGACATGGTACTTAGCATTATGTCTAGTGTATTGTAAGGACTTTTACTGCTACTTGTATTAAGGCAAAAAAGAAGGGGAAGAGACCATTTTGTAACTGAGTTGACCTAGCCCTAGGTAGCACTGGACCCTTAAGAGTATAGAATTACATCTCATGGTGAGTCTGAGATTTGAGGTGGTTTTTTACAAAATTAAATAAAATATTTTTATTTCTTCTTTGAGAATTTCAAACATATATATATATAATATGCCTATATTATATATAGTATACATATCTACACATATACTATATATTAAAAATATACATATATAATGTATTTTAATCATTTTCACCCTCAGCTCCTCCCAGATTCCCCTATCCATCTCCCTCCCAAATTCATGTTTTCTTTGTTATTGTTTTCCTTTGAGACAAGGTCTCTTGGCAGCCCCAGCTGATACTGAGGAAGACAAGCAGCAGGGAAGAAGATTCTTGGTCAGCACTAGCTTGATTCTCCATATCTTATGACCAATGTGTATGCTGTCTACAGCAATAGGATCTCAACAAATTCCAGTGGACAATCAAGAGCAATAGCAATAGTCTGTATTGTCTGGGGAGTCTCTGAGATATCCCTGACCAACAACTCAAGGGGAGGTATCCCACACCGGTTTCTGAGCTTTTTATTTAGCAATCTATGGCTCCTGGGAGGAGCATTATCCTGTGTGTAAGGCAACTACATTTAAGCTCATATATGTGTGTATATAAATGTCTAAATATTTATAGATATATAATATAGTTATAGATTAATACGCATATATTAGGAAAATTATAAAATACTAGGTTTTCACGTGGGTTTTTCAAACATCCTTCCACCCCTCCTCTTCTGCCTTACCCTCCTCTTCACTTAACCCCACCCCCACTATTCCTCTTTCTTCCTTCATTCCACTTGTGTTCTCACTACATATGCCTTGAGTCAAATTCATTCTACTCTGTGGAGAATGATGTCACTGGAGAAAGTCACAGCCACAGAATCCTCCTGGACAAGACTGTCTTATTTAGGTCCTCAATGCTGTATCTACCGTAGATGCAGAGCTGAGTTTCACTAGGGAAGATCATATTTGGAGGCAAATCATGATGTATAGTGAGTTTAATTATTTTCTTCCTCTAAATGAAGCTGCATGTAGATTAAGAAATGTTCCATTTTGTCTTTCTGATAATGGGATTATATAGAAACTGTAAGCAAAATGATCGAAACATTTTTCTTCCTGATTTTGTTTACGGTTTTACAAAGACTAATCATATGGACTAGGGTAACTTTACCATTGCTGGTCATTCTTTCCTACTGAGCAGTATTATAATTGGATACATGAGAGTGAGTCATGGGGCCGTGCTTATGACAACTAACACAGAAAAGCATCACATGAGGACATGTGGTATAACTTGGCTAGAGAAACATATAAATATAAAATTACAATAAAAGATACAATTTCCAGTTAGTGAACTATTCTGAATAACATATAAAAGGCCAGGAATGTCATACCACACCATAGAGATAACTCAGAAGAAACACAAATGGGTAGACTTTGGGCATCTGGCTAGATCTCACTTCAGAAATGCAATTGAGCTGAAAGAATAAGGTATTGTCATTAAATAAATCTGATTCTAAAACTTGATATTGCCTCCTTTGGGGGAGACAAATTAGGCTCTTAAGGATCTGTTAAGACTGGGAGCTTGGGGAGATGAGTCAGTTGGTAAAATGCTTGTTATCTGAGAATGAGGATCTGAGTTCAGATCCCCAGCCCATGTAAAAAGCTGGGCATTGTAGTATGCATCTGTAACCCCAGAAGTGGAGAGCATTTCAGGGAGAGCAAAGACAACCCTTGAGCTCGCTGGGCATCTGGCCTACCTAAATCAGTGAGCTTCAAGTTCAATGAGATGGTGAATCTCTCTCTTAAACAATGTAGAAAACCAGGAATACAGCATAGTTATAGAGTGCTTGCCTACCATACATACATATGTACATACATACATACATACATACAGCATAGTTATAGAGTGCTTGCCTGCCATACATACATACATACAGCATAGTTATAGAGTGCTTGTCTACCATACATACATACATACAGCATAGTTATAGAGTGCTTGCCTGCCATACATACATACATACAGCATAGTTATAGAGTGCTTGCCTACCATACATACATACATATATACATACATACAGCATAGTTATAGAGTGCTTGCCTGCCATACATACATACATACAGCATAGTTATAGAGTGCTTGCCTACCATACATACATCCATACATACATACATACAGCATAGTTATAGAGTGCTTGCCTGCCATACATACATACATACAGCATAGTTATAGAGTGCTTGCCTACCATACATACATCCATACATACATACATACAGCATAGTTATAGAGTGCTTGCCTGCCATACATACATACATACAGCATAGTTATAGAGTGCTTGCCTACCATACATACATCCATACATACATACATACAGCATAGTTATAGAGTGCTTGCCTGCCATACATACATACATACAGCATAGTTATAGAGTGCTTGCCTACCATACATACATCCATACATACATACATACAGCATAGTTATAGAGTGCTTGCCTGCCATACATACATACATACAGCATAGTTATAGAGTGCTTGCCTACCATACATACATCCATACATACATACATACAGCATAGTTATAGAGTGCTTGCCTGCCATACATACATACATACAGCATAGTTATAGAGTGCTTGCCTACCATACATACATACATATATACATACATACAGCATAGTTATAGAGTGCTTGCCTGCCATACATACATACATACATACAGCATAGTTATAGAGTGCTTGCTTGCCCTACATACATACATACATACATACATACATATAGCATAGTTATAGAGTGCTTGCCTGCCATACATACATACAGCATAGTTATAGAGTGCTTGTCTACCATACATACATACATACATACATACAGCATAGTTATAGAGTGCTTGCCTGCCATACAGTCAACCCCCAGTACTACAAAGAAGATAACTAAAAAACAGTAAATAAATGACTAAAATAGAGAAGACCTGAAGAAGAAACCTCACATTGATTTCTGACTTCCACATGCACACTTGTAAAAACACACATGAACACATACATACATATACACCACACACACAAAATCTACTAAAATGGTAGTTCTCGTTTGTTAAAACAGTAACACTGCCACCCCCTGCCATGTACTTATATTAAGTGGTGAGACAATGCAGGATAAATCTCATATCGTGCATAGGGCAAATTCTCAGAAAATAGTAGCAAAATATGTCCAGTTCAATCTAGAAGGCCTTTTCTAAGTAGGTAGCAATGACAACCATTTGCCTTCCATTTCACCTTTTGAGACTCTTAACTGGATAGGAATTTTGAGTGCTCACCATCCATCAGCATGCTGTGTGGACTTAAACTATTCAAAACACCTAAAGGCCTCCCTGCACTTAACACAGTATTCAAAAAAAAGGCTGTTTGGACCTGAGTGGGAAACCCCACCCAGCATGTGGAGGAGCAAGAGTAGTGGGTGGCCTGGCACAGCTCTCCTCGCCCCATTCTGGATACTCCCACTCCTTCTCACTTCGGTGGAGGTGGGGTCTTCATTTGGTGACCATGGGTAGCTGTCTCTCTTGTGTTCAAGCTCATACTGAAAGGATGTCTGCTTCCTCCCCTCTGTTCTAGTTTCAAAATGAGCCAAAGGTCAGAAAGGCAGGCACAGGGGAGTGGGGTCTGCAGGATGAAGCACTGGAAAGAAACCTGACATGATGTAGCCAAATGTCACGAGAGTTCCCAAAGGGGATTAGTTAGATAATCTCCAGTACAGTATAGATCTTTGATCTCTTCCCACCCCCTTATAAACAGGGAACCTGGAACCCAGGAGAATCAAGTAAGTGACTTAGGGCAGTAAATTTCATAACCATATGTAAGGTGATCGCATAATGACTAGGTTTTTGTGATAAGAATATCATGTCATAGTCACCCAGGACCCTGAAAACAGCCCTGTAGATGGGACCCACTGCAGAGCTTCTGATGTAGTGTCCTTAACATCACGAATCGGATGCCCAGAGAGTCTTAGAGGACTTGAACAGAGAATACCTGTGTGCTAAGAAATCTCCAGCTGACTGAGCTAAAATAAATTCAGAGATAAAAAGGATAGTTGTAGTGTCTAGGTGTGAGGTCAGACCAGCACATCTGACTCACCCTTCAACTCAGCCGCATCTCACAGCCCAGCTGAGAACTTTAGGTTTCACGGAGCATGGCTGCCTAGAAGGAAGAGACCGTCTGGAGGACAATGGAAGGACACAGAACCTCAGGTTTCTGAGTGTCTGGCTCATGTCTAACTTTGGCTGGCAGACACTGGAGCTCATTAGCAGAGGTTAGATTTCCTCTGGTCATGGTGAACTCAGTTCTGGAGTTGCTCTAGTTCCTGAGACCAGTATCTCAGCTAGATTGAAGATCGCGGGAGACGGGAAGGGGAACATACAGGGCTCTGGGTCTTGATTTGGATCAGAAGCACCCTTGAAAGTACCTGAGGCTGAAGAGCCTTCAAGGCTGAGTCTCTGCTTTGCTTTCCTCTTTCCACAGTTTACACAATGTTTTTTGCTTTTTTGTTTTTTTTCAGCTAAGTTCCAAAAAAACAGGAAAGGAATTTAATGTAGCCAGTAAGGTAAATAAATATCCTGTTAAGATACCAAGTAGTACATCTTTTCCTTTCATTTGAATAAAATCTTGGATCATCTCCCCACCCCCACCCCCAGCTCTAGATCAAGGCTCCAGAGTTTATTTGCATATCCTTTTGTGCTGAGTTAGCTGAGGTGAACACACACCAATGGACTACTGAGCCATGATTTTGGGGTGCAGTCAGGGTCTGAGAAAACAAGCAAAGTAAGAACCCTAAGCCTGTCCCTCCCATCTGGATTTACCAGAGCCACTAGACAAATCACCACTAGACACCCTTGCAAGTTGGAGTTCTCTTCCAGTGTTGTCTGGAGAAAATTAGGAGCAATAGCCTGGCTGTCTTTGTACTGTCCCTGTTGCCAAGGTGAGCCACTCTAGCTTTTCTGAATGTGAATAACCTCCTCCCCCCGTCTATTTGAGAGGTAAGAGTCAGGGATGCACAGCTAAGCGTCCTCCCCTATAATGCCCTCCCTCTGCCCTTAGTAATTATTCTCCCTAATATTGTAGGGATTTCTGTTTGTTTTGTTTTGTTTGACACAGCATCTTGCTCCAAAGCCCAGGGTAACCTCAAACTCCTCTACAGTCCCCAGGCTGTCCTAGAACTAATGGTCTTCCTAGCTCAGCCAAGGCCTGTGCCATTATGCTGCCTTCTTCCTGCATTTTGTGTCTTCTTTCCAAATGTTCCCAGTCCTGGAAGATGGAGCTTTTTAAACTTACTGAAGAGCAGCTACAACTTAGCTTAATTTTATTGGTTTGTGCTCAATCTGTAACAGGACAAAAACCAGGGAGAGGGAGGGAAGGAGAGAGAGGGGGAGAGTGAGAGAGAGAGAGAGAGGGAGAGAGAGAGAGAGAGAGAGAGAGAGAGAGAGAGAGAGAGAGAGAGAAAGAGAGAGAATATCTTTATAAATGTGAGGTAATACCAAAGCATCCAGGAAGGCCCTCCTTGGCCAGTCTGTGAGTGTAGGAGACCAGAGAAGGCATTAGAGATGTGGTAGTAGAAGGTTTGGGGGAGAAGCTATGACCTGCAGAGACAGTGCTTACCTGAACATTCCCCATATGTCCACATGGTTCCTCAGAACCACTGAGGAAGACCTTGAAGAACACAAATGCTAAGACCTTTTTTTTTTTTTACACACAGCACAAGTTGACTTATTCAGACACTTTCATGGAATGGAACCCCCACCAAACTGTACCACCAGGAACCCATCAGTCTGTGGCCTTCCTGACATTTGAGGGGAGTCCAGATGACAGCTTCTCCACCATGACGTCCACAGGGCATTGTCCAGCCAGGACTGCAGCAGATGTCAGCCAAGACTTCTCCCCACCACACTGCTACCCTGGCACTCGGTGATCTCAGATAATCATGGAGTCTGGTGCTTCTCAGTGCTGACTCCCACTGAGGAGTCGGGCAGCTCTGAGCAGGAGGGCCCCACCAAGTCATTAAAAGAGGGAGGAGATGAAGACCAGGACCAGAGACCAAGCAAAGGTGACACGCACTTCATGCATGGGCTGTGCATCATAGAGAGGAGCTAGGTCCTCAAAGGCCAGGTGTGAGTACCTGATGTGGACACTGACACCTGTCAAGGTCAGGATGCCTCCTAGGAAATAGCAGCCAGTGAAGATCAGCAGAGGAACGTTCTGGCTCAAGACTCCGAGTAGGCCATAGATCCAGCCACACACAATGAAGATGACACTCAGGGGAAAAAACACCATAACTTTCCCATGCAGCCAGAGCAGTTGTATCAAAGGGGACATATCCAGTCTCTCACTTGCAAATAGGTCAGTCAGGGTCACACAGTTGTTCTGCCCACAACAGATGCACCAGAGCCCTGAATGGGAAGAAACTGAACTCCTTGGTTGTTGCTGTGATTTCCACTGTGCTCAACCTCCTGAATGTACCATTTGTCATTGACCACCATGGCACCCAAAAGCATGAGGCTGAGCCTCGTACACAGGGCCAGGCAGCAGGACGAGCGGGCAGCTCAGGATGTCTCAGCAGGGCCAGCCGGGCCATGTCACAGGGGCCAGGCAGCAGGACGAGTGGGCAGCTCAGGATGTCTCAGCAGGGCCAGCCGGGCCATGTCACAGGGGCCAGGCAGCAGGAGGAGCGGGCAGCTCAGGATGTCTCAGCAGGGCCAGCCGAGCCATGTCACAGGGGCCAGGCAGCAGGACGAGCGGGCAGTTCAGGATGTCTCAGCAGGGCCAGCCGGGCCATGTCACAGGGGCCAGGCAGCATGACGAGTAGGCAGCTCAGGATGTCTCAGCAGGGCCAGCTGGGTCATGTCACAAGGAGCCAGGCAGCAGGACGAGCGGGCAGTTCAGGATGTCTCAGCAGGGCCAGCAGGGCCATGTCACAGGGGCCAGGCAGCACGACGAGTGGGCAGCTCTGGATGTCTCAGCAGGGCCAGCCGAGCCATGTCACAGGGGCCAGGCAGCAGGATGAGTGGGCAGCTCAGGATGTCTCAGCAGCCATTCTCTGGCACTGAAGGCCTTCAGTCTAAGTGGAAGCCAGAAAGAGTTGTTTTTGATGAAGGTGACAGGATGAACTCGCCAGGCAGACTGAAGGCCTAAGACCTTTTGCTAAGGGGACTGACTGTCCCTCAGTTCCCAGCCACGTTTGAGGAACAGCATCCCTGGGGGTCCTGTAGCTACATCAAACTTTCACATAGCCCAAGACCTCGGAATGTCTTTTCCTTACAAAACCACTCACTTGCAGATAAACCTGGTCTACCTTATTGATCTTCTAAGCCAAAACTATAATTCAGAAGGGAAAGTAGATTGAAAAAGACCTCGTAAATGTGAGACAAATGAGATAATTCCTCTCTCAGGCCAGTACTCAGGCCAGTGTCCTAAGGGACAGGTTTCTTGAAGTGGCTCCAGGTTCCAATGGCTGAGACCCCATTTTTCTTCACCCCCTATAATCTTTTAAGCCTTGGAATTCCTTCATCCTCTGAAAATACACAAACAGATATGAAAAGAAAGCCAAATTGCAATCTGGCGCCTTCCAGTAAGAGAGGATTATGAGAGCCAATGAAGGGTGCAACCTCCTTGGGCCTTGTGAGTGGTAGGGCGTGGCCGGGATTCTGGGGAGTGGCCAGGTCAACAAAAAGCCCAGGTCTGTAGTGTCCTAGACATAGCACAACTATGTTGGGCTCCTGTGAGAGACCTGGACTGGCTGGGGGCGGGGACAGCAACAAGAGACGCCTCTTTATAATTCTTCAAATACTTTGGTGATATTTAATACTTTTTATTCAACTGCATCTGCTCAGCAGCTAAGGGGATTCAGATCTGAAACCATTTCAGCATGTAGCTTGTATCGGCCTATAATTTGTCTAATACTTGAACCATTTGGATTTACTTTTAATGAGTTCCTTTTCCAGGGCCAAAGGACTCTGGAATCATTTCCAAACTTGAATTGATTCAAACTGTGACTCTTTCTGAATGGTGATGGTTTGGGTAGACATTTCACAGAGCACCATGGATCTGTGTGGTAAGGCTAGAGTGTGAATGAATACCAGAAAGGTCTGTACATATCCAGTGCTCGGCAGCCGAAAGGTTCTGGGGTGGGATAAGGCAGTGCCCCCAGAACAGGCACAGAGCTGGTGACAGACACTTACTATTGCCACCTTATGCCTGTGACTCAAAATAAAACATCTAAACTTCTCCAAGGAGAAAGTGAGGATGATTTGTCATTGTCCTTTTATAACTTTCATTAATAAGGAGGAAAGCAGGCAAGGGCCTGGCCTGGGTATCCCCGAAATGCTGAGTTCTAAACATTTGGAAGAACTCACAACTTCAGTGCTACAGTATTGCTCAGCAGTTTAGCCAACAACTCTAGCCATGCAAGACACATTGTTTTCTACAGATATAATAAGTTCTGGATGGCAATAAAAACTGCCTTAGAGAAAATACATGATTATTTAGAATCCTAAGACATGGGTAATTTGGACAGGCACCAAGCATTTAGAAGTAACTTGCTGTGAGGAGCAGTTTTTAATCAGAAAATGAGGCTCTCATTTATAAATAAGATAAACCATTTAATGCCCTCATAAGCCATTAAAATGTAGAAAGAACACTTTCCCTGTTTCATTTTTATAAGCAATGTCAAAGTGAGTTATATGCACTACTTAGGCCAAAACAACCAAAAAATAGGTGGCATGGATGATCCAGGAAAGACCTGGATCTGGCAGGATTCTGATTAAAATCATAGATCATGGTGGAATGATTTTTCCTTCAAGATAACTGGTTGGAAGTTAAAAGCAAACCAGAAGTATTGTGTCTGTGGACTTTACCAACCACACATGAAAACACTTAGTTTTCCTCCTTCAAGTTGGTCCCAGTTGAAAAGGACAAGACAGAGAGGTGAGAATGTGGTGATGTGCATAGAAAAGGCTTCCCCTAGAGACCATCTTCCTGTGCTTAAGTAAATAATTATACGGACTGTTGGTATTATTTGAACATCATGAACTTTGCAGGTAAATGGATGGAACTAGAAGCCATTATGCTAAGTGAAGTAACACAGTCCCAGAAAAACAAACGATGTATGGTGGCCCTCATTTGTGGACCCTAGCACCAAATCTCTATTTGTAAGGCAAACTTTTTTTTCTTTCATTTTTGGTAATTATAATACCTGATGTTACCTATCAACTTGCTATGTAATATAGTGTAATATAGGAGTGCAAAGTAATATTTTTTTCTTTATCTTCATATAACTCTACTGTCAAAATGTGAATCCCTAAACGTGTTTTGGAATTAAACTATAGTTTATTTTCAGATGTCATAATCTTGGTGTATGTGTGACATATTTGTATGCACATTTTGGAGCAATACAAATTGGAAGGAACAACAACAAAAAAGACTGGGCCAAACAACTGACTGAAACAGTAAATTTCTGCCCAAAGCAGTAAACTTCTGCATCGAAAAATTTTAAAAAGACTGAGAGAAACATGAAAGACAAGTATGTCAGAATGCATGAGCTCTGGTGGGGTGAGGGACATGGAAGGGGAAATGGGCTAAATTTGACTAAGAAATGTATGAAATGCACAAAAGTTTAATAAAGAAAATTGGTTTTTAAAAAAAAATCAAGCAGCTTCTATTTAATTAATTAATATTTATTTGTTACTTTCGTGATTTCATACAATATAATTTGGTAGTATTTAGGTCCCCAACTCCCTTTATTGCCCCCACCCAACTTAATGTACGTGTGTGTGTGTGTGTGTGTGTGTGTGTATGTGTGTGGAGAGAGAGAGAGAGAGAGAGAGAGAGAGAGAGAGAGAGAGAGAGACTATAGAGTCTAATTTGTGTCTCCAAATGTCCTTTAGTGTGGATCCATCCTTTGGAGCCTGGTTAACCTACCAAGTGTTCCATGCTTGAAAAAGACTGTTTCTACCCCTCCCAGCAGCCATCTGTTACCACAATTTCCATAGGTGGACTGGAAGCTTCTTACCCATGTCCCCATGTCTATGCTGGGATTTTCATCTGGTTTGAGCCTGCATAGGACTTGTATATGCTGTTGATGTGTCGGTTTTCTTAATTGGGTTCTGGTACACCAGCAAATTAACTAAATTTCGTATTAATCTGTGGCCCCTTGGTTAATTTTGTGAGTGTGGCAGTTTGAGTCCAACATCTGGAGGTCCCACCGAGATTTGCCACCTCCACCTTGAGGGGACCCTGGACACCAGCTGGCCTAGGAGGACAAAGTGCTTTGAAAAGTACCGAGCATATGCTCCTGTTTTGGTTTCAGTTTTCTGTTTCTGTTGTTCCAGGGCTGCTGCCTTAGAGGAAGGTCAGACGCCACTAGTTCCTCTGGGCATGAGAGAAGGAGGACACTCTGACTCTCCAGTAGATGAACAGGGGGTTCGTCTGATACTAGACTCAGGGATGGTCTAGTATCCTGGTTTGGGGGCATGGACAGTGGGTCCGGCCCTTCAGTTCTGGTCACAGCAGACAGCCCCTGCTGTCTGAGTCCTTTCTGTGTCCTCTGTGTCCTCACTGTGTTCGTTTGATTTGTGGTCTTTGTGTTTTTCTCATTACCGCTTTTGTTTCTATTCTTCTGTACTTCAAATCTAACATGGGACAATCTTCTTCTAATCCCTTACTCCCCTCTCTCCTGTGCAGGCAAGCATTCACACAAAGGGCCCATGCTGCAAGCTCCAAGCAGCTAGAGCTGTTACTGCTCCACTCCCCTAGAAATACAAGATCCATCATACTAAGATACCAGGTAGCTGGCCCTCCTTAACAGGACTGTTAGTTAAGGTGGAACAGGCATCTAGTGAAATCAAATCAGCATTTGGGGGCATTGAGTACAAAAGTGTTTTAATGGAGCTAACTAAAAAATGTCTTAAACTCTAAATAACTGTGTGAAAATGTGACAATGAAAAATTAATGGTTCCATAGCCCTGCACAGCCAAGGTGTGCAGCAGACCAGAAAACTGAGAACTTCCTGTGCCTTGACATCAAGTTATTCTATGAGATTTTAAAAAGAAAAAGGAAATCTCTCATTATATTAAGTCATATGTCTGTGCAAGCTCTCTGTGTGTTAACTGTTCTTCCGTGTGTCTGAGATTTGTGTCATGTGTGTTCTTCTGTGTTGGTTTCTGTTAAAAGTGGCCACTTCAAAGTTCTTTCATTCTGTATTGTGCACATAAATTAAGTTTACTTTTGGCATGCCTCTTAAACTTTTTCAAAGGCCTAATTTGAACCCAGGTTCCTAAGTTCCTACAGAGAAAAATTCTAAACTGGTTATCTAAAGGTTTTATTTGTTATCTGTTAAGACTGGATTTGATCTCCAAATTAAAGTGTTATAAAGTTGCAGGTATTCTAACTTCAGTTTCCTTTCAACTTGTTTTCCAGACCTCTGAAGACCTGATTTTTAACCCCTATGGTTAAAACAAATATCTGTTTTCTTTTCTTCTACTTAGCCAGGCTTTTGACAACTGTGCTGCCATAAACAGTAGCACACAGCTATGAACTGCAATTTCTTCTCTCCAATGAAACATCCTAAAATGTTTTTTGGTATTGTTCATTGCTTAATTGTCTTGGTTTTGTACTGCCTTGGTAGGACTGAATGTTTCCTGACACCTTATTCTTTAGCTTCTTCCTTGGTGAAATTGTCTTTAATTATTGTATTGTGACTTTAGTTGTGGCTAGTCTTCAGTAGAAATTGGACATATAATTCTGTTTTTCATTATTTATTAAAATATTTCAATATTTCATAGTTTCAAAACCAAAGGTGTAAGACTTCAATGAGAGCACAATAGGAAAAACTCTATTAGCCACCTCAGCCTTGGGAATGCAATTGGGGCTGTATGCTTTAAATGACATCTCTGAAGAATGAAAACATGTCTGACAATAAGGTATGTGAGTCTGATCAATACAAACACTAGGATAAAAATCTTTTGTATGAATGTATGGATAAATTGCGTATCTATGTGGATGATACTGTTAATAAATCTGTAATAAACTTACAGCATATTAGGAATCTCTCAGACCATTGATAGCATATAGTGTTTTCTCTAATGTGTATATGTCTATATATGATAACAATGTATGCCTGTGCTTCTGCTCAGTACTAACTTTATAAACTGCCATCACCAAAATTAAGTTTTAAAACCTTATGTATGAGTGTAGGTATAAAGTACTGTTCACTTTTCAGAATTCTATAATATGGTTATAGCACATACAAGAAATTGTGTTCCACAACTGGAGATTCTCAGTACTATGCAACATGTGGACAGTCTATGCTAAGTCCATCCCTTTGTGGGTGCAACACACCTTGTTGAAGCCTCAGGTAAAATGGACATATATATAAATATTGAGTTACCCATACATACTGAAAATGTTTTATATATCCGTTGTCCTGTTGTAAATGATTTTAAAACTGAATGCTAGTTTTAAACCTGTCTCAAAAAAAGAAAAGAAAATTTAGTTTGTCTTTTGACCTTACTAATATTGTATTCAACATGCTAGTATGCTCTAATTATACATGGTACTGTGGCTACCAATCAGTTTGATATTCAAGGGTAAAATAAAAGTTTCTCAAAGTTTTTAAAAAATTGCCTTAGAGGGACTGGAGAGATAGCCTAGCGGTTAAGAGCACCGACGCTCTTGCAGAGGACCCGGGTTCGATCCCCAGCACCCACATGGCGGCTGAGAACCGTCTGTAACTCCAATTCCAGGAGAACTCCAGTTCCAGGGGAATCCGAGACCCTCTTCTGACCTCCGCGGCATTGCACGACACGGGTGCACAGACCTGCATGCAGACAGTACATTCATACACATACAAAAATAAATATAAAAATATTTTAAAAAAAATTGCCTTAGACCTGAGTATTAAAATAGATCATTTGGATTTCAGAGGTTCAAACTGCCCTTTGAAGGTTTGTTTGTTTATTTACACTGTTTGTCAACCCCCCCCTTTAAGACAGTTTAAAATTTGAGGTAAGGTAAAAAAAATGGTTAAAAAAATTAATGCATAATTTCTTAGTGAATAAAGGTGTAGCTGTTAGATAAAATATCCAAATTCACATATTGGTATTTTAAAAACAGCTTACATGAAAAACCATGTCGGGTTAATGGGTAACTGTTGAGTTTTGAGAACACTGCACATTTTTGCATGAACCAAAATTATTTACTTTGGTTTTTTTATTTTATTTTATTTATTTCTGTATGTGTATGAATGTTACTGTCTGCAGGCAAGTTGGTGCACCCATGCGTGCAATCCCACAGAGGTCAGAAGATGGGTGTCGGATTCCCCTGGAACTGGAGTTCCTCCTGGATTGGAGTTTCAGACGGTTCTCGTGCTGCCATGTGGGGGCTGGGGATCGAACCTGGGTCCCGGCAAGAGCGGTCGGCGCGCTAACCGCTAGGCCATCTCTCCAGCCCAAACCAAATTATTTTACTTTTAATTTATGCAACTTGGCAAGTGCTTTTGATCTGATGGGGTTGATAGCATGGAATAAAATTTGGGGAAACTTTAGGTCCTTAAAAGAATTAATAATCATTAGCTACATCATGATAAAAGTGTTTATTCTGGTTTGTTTACAAAATGCTACAGTTGGCAAAAATGATAAAGTGTTAACACCCTATGGATACAGTACATTAATAGAATAAACATTTGATAAAAATCACTTGGTAAGGATATAAACTCTATTTTTTTGCACTTAAAGTGAAATATACTTTGTGTTTCTTTAAATGTGTTACAGATCTAGTCTTTTTTATTTCTTGAGTTTATTGTGACTTCGGTTGGACATGGCTCTATAACTCTGCTTATATATCTGTTATACTTGGCAATGTTACTTTTTTAATATTTTTAAGAAAAAATTAGGTTCCACTTCGGGGGGGACCACATGAGAACAGTCTGAATGAAACCAATTCTGGTGAGCTTGATTTAAGCATTTCCTGCCTTCTGTAGGTATGTGAATGCCCTTCCCTCCTTTTCTTCTCAAAGCTGTAATTCAAAATCTGGGACAAGTAACATGGCCATCATTTAAGAATAGTCCTAGAAGGTATTGTTTTTACCTCTTATTATCTTGGTTTTGTTTCCTGGACTATGTTAAAGAACAAATTGTGGCCAGGAATGGGGGTGCATGCCTTTAATCCTAGTACGTGGGAGGCAGAGGCAGGTGGATCTCTGTGAGTTCAAGGCCAGCCTGGCTACAGAGTGAGTGTTCCAACAGGCCAGAGCTACAGGGGGACCCTGTCTCAAAAAGACAAAAAAAAAAAAAAAAAGAACAAATTGTGTGCTTCTACTGATAGGTTTAATGCCAACTTAACACTGGGCTAAGAAACCTCAATAATTGCCTTCCTTAGACTGGCCTAGACCTTGTGGGCAATGCCAACTTGGCCAGATATTTCTATATTGTATACATATAATAACTGAGATGGCCAACACAAGCCAGTAAGCAGCATCCATCCTACCTTTGCTGCAGTTACTACCTTCAGGCTCCTGTTGTGAGCTTTCACTATTAGTCAGAAACGTTTTCAATAACAATTAGAATTTATAAAAATATTTAAGCCAATGTTCAAGCTTTATTTATGTGTGTCATATGAAAACCACAACGTGCCCTCTTGGAGGTTAACAACTAACACAACCAACTACTTAAAGCTTCATCTCTGATTTGGCAGAGGGATTTAAAAGGACAGTTTTTGGCCCTTACCCTCTAAGGTCCTGGGGTCCTGAATTGGCACCTTTGTACATGTTCTATGGCAGTGAGTCACCAGTCCATCCTGGGCCAGGGAGGTCTGGAGATTCACTTAAGTGGACTTTTCTGGCCAGTGTCAGTCAAAGGAGAAAGTCAGTATAGAAAGAAACTTCTCACTTCAAAGGAAGCTCTGGTCAAGAAGACCTGACTTTGTCCTCACATAGATGGAACTGTAAAAAGAGCCAGGCATAAGGGCTGAATGACCCTTAAGGACCAGAATCTCAACTGACCTTAACACCAAAACTAATTTAATTTATCTGAGCTAACTGTGTGGTTTTAAACACCCCAATAGGAAACTATGATCAAAGAAATACCATAGAGATAGGTAAAAGATCTACTGTACCATGCCAAGAAAATAACTCAGAAATAGGTTAAGCTGGCTCTCATTCTGGAGCCCTGAGTATTCAAAATACTTTTTTCAAATTCCTCTCTTCCTCTGGAAATTCTAGACAGGGACTCTCCAATCACTAATGTACCCACTAGGCCCCTTGTTGGTACTGTAAAGTCTGTGCATTAGTACACTCACATAAGACTTAACCAGCTTGTCTTTTCAGTTGCAGAAAGACTGTACACTAACTTCTGGCCACTACTGATCTGGACCAGAATACCAGGCAACTGGAACAGCCAAGATAGGAGACTAGATTCTAACCCTCCAGCCTGACACCTGTTCCCTTAAGACTTCATCCCTCCTCAGCTCTGAAGCAGATACAGAAGAGAGAACAGCATCCCATTCCCTTATAATCAAAAGGCTGTAATGTTAGGTCCACGTTTCCCAGAATTCCAAGGGACACACAGGTATCCATGACCTCTTCCCTTTACCTGAGGTCCCACCCAGGCCCTATAAAGGAATGTAACTTAGTAGCCATCTTGTTTGCTGACTGCTTCACCAGGTGCCCACAGATGTCATGCCTCAGTTAATCTCTGCAGTCCAGCTCATAGTCCTTGGGCCCATTACTACAGATGAGTCCATGATTTGACCCATGATCCTAACTCAAAGGGGGGAATGTTAGGACCAGGTCAGAAAGAAGTTAATCAAAAGGAAAGGGTTAACCATGCAGGAGCAACTCTCTAGTTGAAGCAGGTCTGGTTCCCATAGTTACTCCTTCCCACCTTGAGTTCCTAGTTCCCACAGCTACCTGAGGTCAGGATGAACTTTCCCAGCCCTGTAGGAGTGCTTCTCACCCCCTAAGGAGCCCATTACTCCCCAAGGGACCTCGTGCTGTTAAACACAACCATTGATTCAAACAAAGGGGTGCAGAACAGGTGGACTGATCCAATGAAAGACTGCCTGGTCTGCCACTACCAAGGCCCCACCAATAAGAGAAAGGGTCACTGTAACTGTAGCAGAAATCCCCTAACTGGGAATAAAAGTGGGAGAGGCTCGGACCTTGGGACTGCTGCCTTCCAGTCCCATGGGAGTATGCTGGGTCCTATGCGTCATCTGCTTTATCTGTTCTGTCTTGGTTGCTGGTTGTTGTGGCTTCTTTTCTGTTTGCTTGTTATTTATTTATTATTTAATTTTTGGTCTTTATGAGACAGGCAACTAACCTTCAATTAAACTTATATCTACAACTATTTGTGTCCCCCCCCCCAGCATCTTCCTTGCGTGAGTTGGCGGATTGAGCCTAACACTGTCAGCATTGCTGTGACTTCATATGAGTAACTGATCGGCTGCCTAGAAAGCTGTTTTCTTGTGGTCAGCCACCACCTCTAGCTCTTAGAATCTTCCCATCCCTTCTGCAATGATCCTGAGCCTTTGGAGGCAGAAGTTTGATACAGGTGTCCTATTCAGGGATAAGTACTCTGCATGTTGGCAAGTTTTGAGTTTCTGTGTTAATCACCATCTGTTGCATGAATAAACTTCTTTTTTTTTTTTTTTTGGTCTTTTTGAGACAGGGTCTCCCTGTAGCCCCAGCTGTCCTGGAACTCACTCTGTAGACCAGGCTGGCCTTCAA
The DNA here is from genome assembly GCA_009823505.1 of Rhizomys pruinosus. Classification (NCBI taxonomy): domain Eukaryota; kingdom Metazoa; phylum Chordata; class Mammalia; order Rodentia; family Spalacidae; genus Rhizomys; species Rhizomys pruinosus. The sequence continues at coordinate 190,943 of VZQC01002218.1, forward strand.
CTCACAAATATCTGCCTGCCTCTGCCTCCTACGTACTAGGATTAAAGGCATGTGCCACCATGCCCAGCATAAATAAACTTCTTTGGTGAGAGTTAGGAGATGCATTAATCTATGGGTAAGACAAGAAGTTTTTAAGAGTCTATTTAATATGATAACTATTTTCTTTTAGACAAGGCCTTCCTGTAGCCCCAGTTAACCTGGAACTCACTCTGTAGACCAGGCTGGCCTTGAACTCACAGAGATCCACCTGCTTCTGCTTCCCAAGTGCTAGGATTAAAGGTGTGCACCACCACGCCCTGCATGATAACTATTTAATAGAAAACTATTATTAGATGACCTGTGACTAGTCTAGCCTCAGGGTCTGTAGTGTGATATCAACACCAGGTATGGGTTCTATCCTAGAAAGCAGACCTTAAATCCAATGAAAGAGCAGCTGGTTATCTCCATAATGTTTGTGCCACTATTGCACTGGTGGGCATATCTTCCCAGGCCAATTGTTACCATAGTTCACATGACTCCCCACTGAGAAATGGCGATAATTATTTTTTCAAGTAATTTGCATAGCACCTTCCACCACTACAAAAGCTAGCCAGTAGAGATGAGGGTCTGAAATCTGCACCAGCTTGATTTCTCCTTGTTCATTTTATAGTCCATGTACATAGTGTCTTCAGCAATAAGGCCTCACCTTCCAGTTCTGGGTAACCAAGAGCAGGGCCATGGCCAGCATGGTATTAGAGTCAACAGGACACATGGCTAACAGCTTTAGAGAGGTGGTCTTCCTGGCATTTAGTTAGTTTGTTTATTTTATTAGCCTATGATGTCTGTAAAAGCCAATGTGCAAAATTATTTCATAATTTGGGGGTTTTAAGAGCTTAATAATATTCTATTGTGTATGTGTACCAAATTCATTATCTATTCATTAGTTGATGGACATCTAGGTTGTTTCCAGCTCCTGGTGACTATGAACACATATTTCTGTACTAGGATATATTCTCTGGGTATATGCTCCAGAGTGGTATGGCTGGATCATAGGGTAGATCAATTTCAAACTGTTCGAGGAATCTCCACACTAATATCCATAGTGGCTGGACCTGCTTGTTCTCCCCAGAAGTGGATAAGGATTCTCGTTTCTCTACATCCTCAACAGCATTTGTCATTTTTTTTTAGCTTTGCCATTATGAGTGAGGTAAGATGAAATCTCAAAGTGGCCTTCATCCTCATTTCCCTTGTGACTGAAAATGTTGAACATTTTTTAAATATTTCTCAAGCATTTGTGTTTCATCTTTAGAGAACTCCCTGTTGGCTTATTGCCCTACTTTTTAATTGGGTTGTTTGGTTTTTTGATGGTTAGTTTTACAGGATGTTCTTGATACTAACCTTCTGTCTGAGGTGTAGCTGGTAAAGATTTTTTTTCTATTTTGTAGGTTGCCTCTCCACTCAAGTGGGAGTGCCCTTTGATGTGCAGAAGCTGTGTTTTGGGTGGTCCCATTGGGAAATTGTTGGACTTACTGCTTGCCCTATAGAAGCCCTGTTCAAAAAGTCATTTCTTGTGCCTCTAAGTTCCAATGTTTTTATTTATTTATTTATTTATTTATTTATTTATTTTTGAGGTAGAGTCTCACTGAGTAGTATTTGGTTGTCTGAACTCACTATGTAGATCAGACTAGTCTTGTAGCTACCTCTGCCCCCCAAGTGCAAAGATTAAATGCATGCACCATTATGCCCCACCATGAACTCCTAATTTTTAGACTATGTTTTAAAAAGTTTTTAATTGGCTTTTTAAGTAAGAGGTTTCCTTATTGGCATTTCAATTCACACTTAGTTGACTGACCCTTCCTCTCCTCACCCCTACTTCCCTGCTGCCCCAACATCCTTTCCACTTTCATGTTACATGTTACATGTTACATGTATTCTAATACTCTTCCAACACTCTCTCTTATCTCCCTTTTCCCCTCTCATGGGGCCCTTTATAGTTTCCTGAGAGAATGACCATGGGTACCCATCTGACTTGTAAGATGCAAAGAAAGATGATACTAATTGTGATTATCTCTACATGATGTATTTATCCTGAGGATGTTAGAGAAAGACTATGCTGGAGAAAGTCTGTAGGAGAAGTAAGCCCTGCTGCTCGACATGCATGCTCAATTATAACTTCCCCATGGAGACAACCTGAAATCTGCCTAGCAGCCTGGTGACAGATAATGCAACCTCAGCCGACAAGGCTGAACTTATGGGAAAAAGACACACCAACTGCCACCAACTGCCACCTGCCCTGGGACCAATGGGATGCTCAGAAGGGGGTATAAAGGTCTGCCTAATTCCTGCAATAAATGAGCCTGCTTTTGCCACTTACCTGACTCCCAGGATCTGTGTTGTTGACCTCACCCCCAAGGGTCCTACACTGGGATGGCCTGCTGCATCTGACACCCAATGTGGTCTCTTTACCTGTGTGAACATGGGCATTGAGCTTTCAAGGCTCCTGCTGTACGTTTTTGTTGTTGCAGGAATTTTGGGGGCCCTCATTTTCACATTTTGCTGTCAGTGCTGCATCTGACGTGAATAGGACACCACTACGCAGGACCCTTCCTCCTTCAAGGCATGGTCAAGTGTCCCCGTCAGCAGTTCTACGGTAGGTTGGCCCCTTGGTGTTCTTTGTTCTTGGTGAGCGCATTGACCTTTTCTCTTCTGTGTGTTGTATGTCCTAATAGGGAGGAACATTCATTTTGGTTTTGGTTCAACAAGTGACTCCAGACTCCATATAAAGACTTACCATCTAGGAGTCAAAACCCAGATTGGCCCCCCAAAGGGCCTCTCTCAACCAGAGACACTATGTGGCCTAAAAAACCATGGAAGTCCCCCACTAAGCACAAGACATTTGGTCCAACACACGATCTTCTACGTCTGCTTGTTTTACTTTCACTTCTGTTCGTCTCATCTCCCCTTAAGACTGCTGCTATGGGGGTGGGGGGGTTGCCTTCTAACTATAAGGAACCTCAAATAAAGGCACTTAAATCCCTCTTAATTACCAGAGGTATTAAGGTTGAATAACATTTATACACTGCTATTCATGTGCTACAACAGCAAATTGATCTCATGGCAGAGGAACTGGCCATAGTCAGGGATTTGCACTCTTAGCTTGTGACCCAAGGTACAAAACATTCTGTCTTACTCCTTATCAAGTCAAAAATATTACTTCAGAAAGACAAAAATTGGCACAATATATAAAAGGACATGGTCAGAAAACTTTCTCAACTATTCCATCCTACTCAGGGAATGAATCTCAGACCTCAATTCCACAAGGGCAGTAGCCCTGGTCTTAAATAGCTCCTTTGTGGGGCAAATTTGGAACAACATTAAAAAGCTCTGACCCCTCCTGGATAGCAACTTATGCCATACTAGCGGGTATTATCATTGCACTAATGATTCTGTTTAAGCGTCTCTTATAGTATATCTCCAGCCAGCGCTCCATCAACAAGACCATGCTCCAGGTGCTTATATGTCTCTTGAGCATTCTGACCACAGCCCACCGAATGAGGTGGTTAGAGCTTGGCTCACAGAAATATGTGGGACAACCATGTAGTCTTCCTCATACACCCTTGGCGCCCTCCAGGGAAACTGTCCTTTGAGGGCTGGTAGTCAATGATGGGTAAGACCCTGTAAGCCAAGGCAACCTAAGATAGGCACGGTCCAAAATACTGGACAGCCCTGAGGTGGGGACAACAATGCCAGAGCAAAGAACTCTGACTCCCACTGGGCAGTCTGAGAAAGTAAAAACAAAGGGTGGACATGTAGGAGAAGTAAGCCTTGCTGCTTGACATGCATGTTCAATTATAACTTCCCCATGGAGCCAACCTGCTATCTGCCTATCAGCCTGGCAACGGATGATGCAACCTCAGCCAATGAGGCTAAACCTATGGGAAAAAGTCACACCACTGCCACCAACTGCTGCCTGCCCAGGGATGAATGCGACATCAGGAAGGGGTATAAAGTTCTGCCTGATTCCCGCAATAAACGAGCCTGCTTTTGCCACTTACCTGACTCCCAGGGTCTGTGTTGTTGAATCTACACCTTCCTATCCTCGCCCGCAAGGGTCCCACGCTCAGATCGCCTGCTTGAAAAGTGCATGTTTTCGTTCTACTTAGTAGCATCCAAACCGAACAAATTTCAATATTTGTGGTAGCATCTGGGGTTCAGAAACCAAAGTTCTTAGAGAGACTTGACTTTTACTTAATTTAGCTGGTAATTTAACTCAACAATTAAGAAACACAGTAGGTCCATTTTTCAAGTCACTTTAAAAAAATTTTTTTTATTTCTTTTTTTTTGTATGTGTAGGAATGTACTGTCTGCACGTAGGTCTGTGCACCCGTGTCGTGCAATGCCGCGGAGGTCAGAAGAGGGTCTCGGAATCCCCTGGAACTGGAGTTCTCCTGGAATTGGAGTTACAGGCGGTTCTTAGCCGGCATGTGGGTGCTGGGGATCAAACCCGGGTCCTCTGCAAGAGCAGTCAGTGCTCTTAAGCACTAGGCCATCTCTCCAGCCCCTCAAGTTACTTTTCTTACCATCACCCACAGCAATAAGTTTATTTATAGACAGACTAAAACTTGAATACCTGCCAATAGTATGAACTATAGCAAATCTTAAGTGTGTGTTATATAACAACTTCAGAGAAAGCATGTAGACAAAACTGTGTCATCTGTTTCTTTGATCCTGCAAATCTGTAAAGAATCATATTGGTTCCAGTTTCGAGTGTCAAAACCTGGAAAATAAGGGCTCTCTACCCTCCAAGTTTCTTGTGTACAATGATACAGCATTTTTATACAGAACAAGTACCTCAGTCATGGGAAATATCCAGGGCAGGCCCGTCTTATCTTATGCCTCCTTTAGCACTGTTTGAACAGCACACAAATTTGAGATAGAAAGACAATTAAATAGATTTGTGTCCAGGTTCTCTAGCCTTATCTCTGACTGGAACAAAAATGACTTCTTAGGGAAACAGGACCAGTGTTGCAATATCTTCTTTTAAAATATTTAGCAATAAATATTTCCTGGCAATTTCCAAACTATCATGAATATACAATTAGTTGAAGTGAATCCAAGTGCTGACTTTTATGAAAAAGCAAGAATAGTCTTTGTAGTAAGGAGACTGCAGTGTTTCAAAATAGTATACACATATAACAAATGCTGACCAACCTCCTAACAGCATCTGCTATGAATACACTCCTTCTGAGATTTGTAGTGAAGTTCAAAATTTAAATTAACTTTCCTATCTAGATAGTTCAGTATTATATCCTAGAAGGATGAAGAGACTAAGATACAGTATAGGTGATAGAAAGTCAGCTACACAATCTGTGTGAACTCCAGGCAGCTATTAATTGATACTGACAATTGTCCATAAGGCTAATTTCATGAGTAAATTAAATGCAATAGACTATTCTTATGTGAAGTTTTAATAGTAAGTTGAAAAGCAAAATAGATATTCCATTAGGACAGAAAATTTGGCAAACAAGAGGTCTATGGTAAGATGTTGGAATCAATCAAATCTGTGAGATCCGATGGGATAAAAAGCCATCAAAAGAGAAAAAGAAGAAAAAAGTCACAGAATTAAGATGGTGTAGAATTTTCTGAACAACAGAATCCAGCCAGTACTGCCAGACATAGCCAGCACAGCCAGCCACAGCAAGATGCTCATGCAGAGCTGAGTCCATCCAAGAGAAGTATGGTCAAAGACGAGAGCACCAAAGAGCCGAGGAGAGATACTGGTTGAGCTGCTGGAAACTCAAACAGCCACTGAACTTAGTATGTGCCAAGAAGAGCATGGAGGAGAGTAATCTGTCGACAGAGCAACAGCAAAAGTGTCCAAGACTCTGTAGTGGAGATCTGCAACATGTACCAGCCTATGTTCCCACCATTGCCAGAAGAAACAAGGGACCAGACAGTGAGAACCGAGAAGAACTTGCAACAGTGTCGTCCTAGTTTGTTTTCTGTTGCTGTGACGAAACACTGACCCAAAATAACTGGAGGACAGAAGATTATTTGGCTTACACTTTCACACCATAGTCTAGCATTGGGGGAATTCAGGGTGTTAGAAATAAAATCTGAGGGTCAAAGGCCTTATCAATGTTATGCAAAAAACATGTGCACAAAGCAAAAGTAACTCAACAATATGGAATTTACTCTTGCAAAAGGGTGTGTTGCATCCTTATTTAGATCAAGCAAGCACATCCAACCTGAAAGTTTGATAGTTTTTTTGTTTTGTTTTGTTTTCCTAAAACAAGAGTACTAGATCTTTTCCCCATTGGCTTAGTCCCAATCTCATAGTCTTTTTCTGGTTGGCTAGTTTAAAAGAATATCTGCAGAGGATGAGGGAAGAGGGTTGGCCAAAGGTGTGGAAGGATCCCCAGGCCAACAGGATCAGAAATGCATCAGGGCATTTTCTTAAAAGTTCTATAGTGTTGGAGGAGATTAAAAGATTAGAATTCTGGGGGTGAAGAGATGGTCCAGCAGTTAAGAGTACTGGCTGCTCTTGCAGAGGATTCAGCTCCATCACCCACAGGAAAGCTCACATATGGTACTTACCCCAGTTCCCAGGTGATCGGATGTCCTCTTCTGGACTAATGTAGCATTGCAGGACATGAGTGCACCTACATACATGCAAGCGAAACACTCATACACATAAAATAAAATAAGTAACTTTTTTTTAAAAAAGTGTAGAATTACTTGTCATAAGCAAAATGTTTCACATTGTTTGAAAGGAAAAATTAATATTTAATGTTTCTTAGATGGCAGGAAGTCAGGCAGGAACTGAAACAGATCATGAAGGAACATTACTTCCTGGCTTGCTTCCCTTGGCTTGCTCAGCTACCTTTCCTCTACAGCCCAGGCTCACCTACCCAGGGATGGAATCACCCACAATGGCTTGGAGCCTCCCACATCAATCACCAATTGAGAAAAATGACTCCACAGTCATGCCCACAGGTCAAACTGATGGAGGAAATTCCCAAACCAAGGTTCCCTTCTCCCAAGTGTGTCAAACTGAGATTAGCTACCACAAGTATACCATAGGTCAGCTTTAACACACAAGTCATCAATTTTTTTAAATTTCCTGTCCCTAAGATCCCATGTTATTATCACAATAGAAAACACAGTTCAACTTTTAAGAGTTCCACAGTCTTCTTCTAAAAATTCCAACTCTTTAAATTCCAAGACTTTTAAAAATCCAAAGTCTCTTAACTTTAAAATAAAAACATTTAAAAAAATTTTTTTTATAAAATAAAAAAGAAGTTGTATTGTTACTTCATCAGTCAAAGCACAACCAAAATCCACGAGGATAAAAACTCAGTGTCTGACATCTGGGACTCACTCATGATCTCCTGGGCCTCAGTGGAATTGGTTAGCCTCACCTCCCCAGCTCTGCCATCTGAAGTACACACACACACACACACACACACACACACACACACGCACACACATACACACACACTATCTGATAGGCTCACGTCAGCTCTACTTAACACCTACTGTTGTCCTTGGTAGTCATTCCATGGTCCTGGCATCTCCAATATCCTTGGATTAGAACTGCAACTAAGATTGTACCTTCCCTGGCCTCTCAGGGTGCCAAGCCTTAGCTTCTCTCTATGACTCTTTCAACACAACAAAACCAGTACCACACAGAAGACTATTACACATTACCTAAGTTCAGCTGTCAGTTTGAGATACAGCCTTGCCCCCATCACCCACCCTGCCCCCCCAGCCGTGAATCACAGCTTCTATGTGATGACCCTGAGCAAATACTTCCCAGAAGTTTCACCTCAATGATGCTGGTCTCTTATTAATCACAGCTGATTTTTCAGTCCCAGCTGAGCAGCATCAATTGTCCCAGTAAAACAAAGGTTTCACTATCACAGAATTTTATTTAAAAATTATCACACAAATGTCCCTGATAGTCATTGCTTCATCTGAAACTTCCCAAGCCAGGCCTCCATCATCTGCATTTCTTTCAGCATTATTTGCCAAGTTTCCACAGAATAGCCTGTGAAGCTCTGAGTACTCAATAGCTATTTTAGTGCAAAGTTCTAAATCCCAATCCTTTGAGAAAACTTTTAAAAAGCAAGAAAAAGCAATCACTGCCATGGAACAGTAAAAGCAATGGATGCCAGGAGATAACAGTATCCTGTTTGAAATCATGAAAATAAGTAATTGAGAACTCTATGCCAAAATAAATTATCCCTAAAACTTGAGGCTGGAAAGATGACTCCATGGTGAAAATCAATATCTGCTCTTTCAAAGGACCTTAGCTCAGTTTCCAGCACCTACATGGCAGCTCACACCCATCTACAGCTCCAGTTCCATAGAACCTGAGATGCTTTTCTGACCTCATTGGGGTCATACGTGCCCATGGTGTACATGCTTACACTTAGGCACACAGATGCACACACAGACACTCATATGCACACACATACTAAATAAGCCAAGAGATATTTTATAAAAATAACCCTAAACTGTAAAGGCAAAATAAACACTCTTTTAGAGAAACCCAAAATGATCACACCTGTCAGCCCTCCACTGGGCAGAAGGAAATAATCATAGAGAAAAGCAAATGCAGCAACAGCAGTTGAGGGTAACAATAGTATGAATGTTAACCATAAATGTTAATTACTTAAAGTGATAATACTGGCTGTCAGCTTTAAAGTATTCTTAAAACTGAAATACATAGTAGAAAAAGCACAGATTGGAAGGTTAGAGGGAATTAAAGTCTTAAATTTGCCTGTAGTGTTTGGAAATTCAGGAAAAAATAATTTAAATAGAATTCCACTAAGTAATAGGTTCGTGTTGTAATATTTGGGATGTACAATAAAAGAAAATTGAAAGTATACTGCCAACAAATACAGAGAAAGCACAAAGGTTAAAAAATTAGTGGCTAATATAACCAAATAAAAATAACTAGAGAATATTATTAAGAAGGATATTAAGCAACAGGTAGGCTAGTAACTGTCAGGATGAGTTCCAGAGGCATTAAAATGCAGAGACACCTAAGACCAGTGGTGCCCAGGATCCTGCCCTACCAGGCCAGTCTTTAGCTATGCTAAAATGGGCCATCAAATCTTCTGCCTTTCTGGAAGCCAGATTCCAGACTCCGACCCACCCCCACTCCCCCTGAATCCCATCCTGACCCTGCCTTCGGGTCATGTAATGATAGGTACCCGAGGGAGACCCCAAAACCTGCAAGATAAGCGAGAGAAAGGAACGAGACCAGGCAAGCTCTTTGTCGAGGTCTCAATTTATTGTAGGGTAAACGTACAATTTATAGGGCAATGAGGTGGGAAGAAGCAGGAAGAGGGGAGGGGGTAGAAAGTAGCTCTTGTAAAAGTTAAAAGTTTATTGGGCGGGCTGCTTGCACCGGCAGAAACTGTTTGCTCGCGATAAGCTTCCTCCGCGGGCTGCCTGCACCGGCAGAAACTGTTTGCTTGTGATAAGCTTCCTCTGGAACATCAGGTGTGCAGGCAGGAGGCTTCTCTGCACGTCTGCACTTTTAGAAAACAGCTCTGAAGCTATTTCAGAGTTAACCCTTTATGAACAGGCTTACAGCTCCTCACATATCCCCCTTCTTTACATTAAGAAGGCTCGGGGAGATATCCAGGTAGAGTGGCACCATCAGCCGATTATGTGGCTGTCCCTGTCTTAGGTTCGACCTCTACAAGACCCTCTTCCTTACCCATCTCTGGACACCCTGTCGTCCTCAGGGCTCCTGTCTTAGGTTGGTAAGAGGGGAGAGGAAGTTGCCCGTCTTTGGGGTGGCCACCTGGACTGGAACAGGCTAGCCTACTCTATAGCCTGGGGA
>VZQC01002218.1:211780-230787 GCA_009823505.1 Rhizomys pruinosus
GGGGGGGGAGGGCGCACCATAACCTTACAGTAACATTACTCAGTAACATTAAGTGAATAATGAAAAACTTGGTCAAGTCACCTACTTTCCTTGGAAACATTTCTCATGTTTGTACATCTCAGCTGACCCCTTCATCACACTGAAATCTCTCCTCTCAAAGGAGCAATTCTCCACTACACCACAGACAAAGCATTTTGACTTTCGCATCTGCCTGCTTCTACCTGGAGGAAATTCTGAGCTTGTATTGTTTTGATGTACATTTACACATGAATAGAAAAAATCTAGGCATTAGAAAACAAAATTAAACCATTCTGAGTTTAGTTGTGTTGTAGATAAACCAGCCTGGGCTTTCTGAAGAACAGACTGAGCAAATAAATGGAGAGGGCTGATGTGACAGTGAATAAATGGATTAGTGAACAACTTCAAGTTATGCCATAAACATAATTAGGATGAATCTTATAACTTTGTTAAATTTGTTTATTCCAGCAAGCTCGTTCTTGGCTTTTTCATGGACTATTGAGGGTTTTTTTAAATATATTTATAAGAAGTCATTTTGAACAGACACAATTTTACTGCTTCCTTTCTATTTTAGATGGCCTTTAGGTTATTCGTTTTTAATAATTACCCAATTGTGTGGACTAGTAAGTCTAGTGTTGCCTGGAACAGAAAAGCAGGCAAAGTCTTAGTCATAACATTATTGTACTTAGTCATTTCATTATTGTATATTAACTAATTTTATTACTAGTTTGTTGAATTTTTATTTAATATTAAGAAAATAGGAATGGGGTGTTGAATTTTGTCAAAAGTCTTTTAACTATTTTTATTTTTCTGATAATGTGATATATATAGTTCACAGACTGATTTTCAGTTGTTAAACCATCCTTGAATCCCAGGAATAATCCCAATTGATGGAGTGTCCTCTTTCTAAAAATATTTTATTATTATGTTTTAATTTTTGTGTATGAGTATATCGGCTGCATGTGTATAAGTGCTCCTGTGTCATGCAGTGTCTGAGGAGGTCAGGAGAGGGCATCAGATTCCCCTAGAAATGGAGTTACAAACTGTTGTTACCCACCATGTGGAGGCTGGGAATTGAACCCAGGTTCTCTGCAAAAAGCAGCCAGTGCTCTAAACTGATGAGCCATCTCTCCAGCTCCTAGTGTCCTCTTTTTAATGTTCTATTGAATTCCTTTTGCTAGTACTTTGTAAAGAGTTCTGCATGTCAGTTTGGCAGGTATGCAGGCTGTTAATTTTATTTTCCTTATTTTAACTTTTTTCTAAATTTTCCATAAGTTAATTATAGCTTTATAAAATAAGTTTGGAAGTGTTTCTTCCTTTTAATATTTTTGAGAAAACTGAAAAGAATCTGAATTAATTTTTTTATATCCTTTGTTGAATTGACTAGTGGAACTGTCTTGTCTTGGGATTTTCCTTTCATAAAGTTTTGATTTGTGATTCAATCTCTTTACTAGTTATAGACATGGCCATATTTTCTACTTTTACATGATTCTCCCTGGATAAGCTGCATGTTTCTATAAATTTAGTCATGGCTTCTAGGTTATCCAACATCTTGGCATAAAATTGCTCATTGAACTCATAATTCTTTTAATTTCTGTGGCATTGACTGTAAGTTCCATTTCATTTCTGATACTATTCTTGTGTTTTTTCTTTTATAAAAATCTATTGCATTTATTTGTGGGGGAGGATCAGGAACAATTTGTGGGAATCACTTCTCTCCTTCCGTTGTATGGGTCTGGGAATGGTAGCAAGCACCTTTACCCACTGCCCACCAGTCCATATTTTCTATCTTTGGTAATGAGCTTATTTTATTCCTTATTAAAAAGACTTCTCTTGAATTCTTAGTCAAGTAAGTCATCTAAATCTATTTCTTCATGGTTGGTTTCTGGGAGATAATGTTTTTGTCTTTGGGCTTTGTCACCATATTTATTTATGTTTGTGACAACTGTGTTGGAATTAAATTAGTTAATGAAACAGTTACTCTTCCAGACTTTCTCCACTGTCTTGCTTCTTGTGTTTGGGGATATGCCACTGTTTGGTTGTGCAGGTAATTTTTCAGAGCAGTTGACCAGTTTCTTTTTCAGGAGCTCTTAATCTCTTGCTCTCTCTGGTGTTTCTTGACATACTGCAAAGTCATTCATTATGAAATGACAAACCATCTTGTTCTCCTTTGTTCTCAGTGACTATCAGACATTTAATCTATGCCAATTCACTCTCAGAACCTCAACTCAGGAGAGACAGATACCAGTCTATAGAGTACCCTTCCAGGAAGTCAGAACACCAGACTTATACTCTGGTGGGTTTTTTTTCCCCTCCCTTCTGACAGAGAAGCAGCCAGTCATCCCCCCCACCCCCAATCATGCTAAACTGTGCCACTACTCCAGCTTTTCCTAATGCTCTGTTCCTCTGATGCAACCAAACCAGGCCTCTTCCCTCAGCATCATGATTGAGGTGCAGTTAAACCAACCCCCTCCCCCAGATGTCCTTTAAAAATGCTAAAATATTGAGTGCATGCTGCCAAGATGTTTTCCAAAGCTGAGCTAGTTTGGGGGATGGTCTGATGCAGATAAAGTGAAATTGCAATTTTAACCCATTTTGATGTGTTTATGTCCTGTACTTATGCTTGTCTGGGGGACGATAACCTAGATTCTAGAACCCTTATAAAAGTTTTTTTTTTTTTTTTTTTTTTTGGCCTTTTTGAGACAAGGTCTCCCTGTAGCCTCAGCTGTCCTGGAACTCACTCTGTAGACCAGGCTGGCCTCAAACTCATAGAGATTCGCTTGCCTCTGCCTCCTGAGTGCTGGAAATAAAAGTATCTTGATCCATCTATCAAGTCAGTGTCTCTATAGGGAATAAGGGCAGGCCATTGTTATGCCATCACCTTACTGACATCAATCCTTCCATGTGTTTTTAACCAATATTTGAACAGTTAAATACTTTGAACTCTAAGTGTGTATCCTACTAATGAAGGTAGAGGTTCGGAAACATTACTGGAAGCTATAAGTGCTTGCTTCTAGAAATGTTCAGGAAGAGGGTCAATTCCAAAAAAAACAGAAGGGATGACCACAGAGCTTTAGTCCTGGACAAAAGACCAGGGGTCGAGAAGTCTATTTGATGTAATGATGTAGGCTTTTCTTCCCTACCAGAAAATTTGGAAAGGATTCAGCCCTGGACTGTGATAGAAAGTCAGCACCAGCCGGGCGTGGTGGTGCATGCCTTTAATCCTAGCACTCGGGAGGCAGAGGCAGGCAGATCCTTGTGAGTTCAAGGCCAACCTGGTCTACAGAGTGAGTTCCAGGACAGCTGGGCTACAAGAGACCCTGTCTCGAAAAGACAAAAAAAAAAAAAAAAAAAAAAAAAAAGAAAGTCAGCACCATTCTCATCCTAAATGATATTTATTCTGATAACTGGAATGAGATAATGGATTCCTTTAAAATGCATAGGCAGAGGTATCTCAGAAGCCCAGAGATATTTGTTCTCTACTAGTGTAATCACTAATTGCTGGGAGATAAATGCTGTCGTTAAGAGGGATTGCTGGTACTTTTGTAGTTAATTCTAAATTTCTCCGATAATCCCGTATGACATCCGATAACTCTTTTGGTAATAAATTGTTATGCTTTACAGTCCTAGAACCCTTAGCCATTGTCCTAGTTAGCTTTAATCAGCAATTTGACACAGCTTAAAGGTATTTGAAAGGAAAGGCTCAACTGAGGAGTTGCATAGATCAGACTGGCCTGTGGGCATGTCTGCAGGTCATTGTCTTGAAGGTTAACTCATGTAGGAAGGCAGTATCCCTGCAGGAAGACCGTCCCTGGGCAGGCGGACCTAGAGAGCCAGCAGGAAAGCGTTGTTCCCCCATGGTTTCTGGTTCCCACCCTAAGTTTCCTCAGTGATGGGTTGTGAGCTGGAAGTGTAAGCCAAACACACCCTTTCCTTCCTAAACTGGTTTTGCTCAGAGTGTTTTATGACAGCAACAGAATGAAGCTAGAGCACCAGTGGTAATATCTGAGCTGAGATGTTGGCACACCATGTCAAGAAAGAGGACGGCATTATAGCTGCTAGGGCTGTGAGAGATGGAATCCTTAGCTCTCCTCCTACAGACTCATTTGTGAAGAGTAGAAGTAATGAGAACAGCTTTTTACAACATATGGAAGACTAGGAGGACTATTTTTTTTTAAGGAAAGTGGCACTTAATTGGGAACTTTTTATTATTTTTTATTTATTTATTTTTTAAATTTTATTTATTTCTGTATGTGTATCAATGTACTATCTGCATGCAGGTCTGTGCACCCGTGTCGTGCAATGCTGCGGAGGTCAGAAGAGGGTCTCGGATTCCCCTGGAGCTGGAGTTCTCCTGGAATTGGAGTTCCAAACGGCTCTCGGCCACCATGTGGGTGCTGGGGATCAAACCCAGGTCCTCTGTAAGAGTGGTCGGTGCTCTCAACCACTAGGCCATCTCTCCAGCCCCAGAAGGACTATTCTTAAGTCTGTATGTAGGATACCAAATAGGTCTGTTTTTCCAAGACAGAAGTTTCTCTTAGAGCATGAGAAAAATGTATGCGAAGGGATTTCTAGAAAATATTGTGCAATTTTTTCTTGTCCTTTCTCTTTTTTTCTCTCAACTTGGTCAAGAAATTAGTGCATTGATTTCATTTCCCAGAACATCCTCGCTTCTTTCCCCTGAACACTCATCCCTTGGCAAGAAAGAATTGACACAGATACAAAACCTGAAGCAGAATTTTTTTTTTCTGTTTTGCTTTTCTGTTTTTGAACCAGATTGAATTCATGTTCCTTTATTTTACTTAAACAAGTTAGGAGTAGGAAAATTAGGAACTTTTCACTTTTTATTTTATTCTCCTGTTTTCAGTGTAGAGTTTACCTCTGTCTGCTTCTCAAGTGAAGTATCACATACGTGGTTGGAGGGTTATTCTCTGCCATCAGCTCACCAGCTTAACTCAGGCTGTGTGTTCTACACTCTCACCAGGAACAGCAGTGTTCTGTAATTAACACTTATGGTGCATATTATACAGACCCAAACCTTTAGAGGCATTGTTTGGAGCACACACCAATGCCTAGACAAAGAAGGATGCTGTAGTGGAGTTCACTCTAAGACCAAGAGAGTTGTGGGGTCCCAGCAACATATGCAGTAGCTTCCAGACCCCTTTGCTTCAATGAGCTTGTCATCTTAACCATCAAAGCTCATTAGCCTCCAGCAAATAGAAATTAAAGAAAAATTAACTCAAAAGATATTTTTCTCTTTATTTGTTAAGGAGGTACTAGATGTTTTTAAATGTCTGGAATCTGTTTTTTGTTTTGTTTTGTTTTGTTTTGTTTTTAGTGAATCCCCTTGGGTTAAGTTCACACTCCTCTGTGATTCATCCGTCCCCAAACCAGTTTCTTGTCCTTCCCCCACCTTCCTTTGTATTGGCTCCAGTCACTAGCAATTCTCTTGCCTATTAAGCATGGATCTCATTTCTTTTTATATTTTATTTATTTTTATTTATGCATATGAATGTGTTGCCCACCTGTGTGTAAGTGCACCCCCCATGGAAGTCAGAAGGCACTCAATCCCCCAGAACTGGAATTACAGAAAGTTTATTAGCCACCATGTGGGTGCTGGGAATTGAACCTGGGTCCTCTGCAAAAGCAGTCAGTACTCTTAACCACTGAGCCATCTTTGAATCCCCTCATTTCCTCATTTTTATAAGCTGGTTAACCAACCAAGTTTCTTCTGAGGATTGCATTGGGTGATGTAAAAGCAAGTCATTTAAAGCTCTGCTTGGTGGAATTAACAGCAGACACCCAACCCCAACTTGGCAGGCCTGGTAGCAAAACTTGGGTGAAAAGCTGTCTCTACAAAAGATAAGGGTTAGGCCTGGAGAGATAGCTCAGCATTTAAGAGCACTGACTGTTGTTGCAGGGGACAGCTTTAATTCCTAGCACCCCACATGGTGGCTAACAGCCATTTGTAACTCCAGTTAAAGGGGATTCTATGCCCTCTTCTGACCTCTACAGGCATTGCACAACACGGGTGCACTTACATATATGCATGCAATATACTCATACACATAAAATAAAAATAGTAAATAAAATATAAAAAAGTTGTCCGATTGGTTTTATCAGTGTCTAGAAGCCTATATAAAATATAATCTCAATGACCCTAAGAAGTGTCATCTTATACAAATGAGTAATAAACAAGAGGAAAGACAAATATGGCCTTGTATGTTAGGAAAAGACAAATGAAGAAGAAGTGGGCTCTAGAGTTTGTTGTCCTCCGTGTGAACATCTCCACTCCTTGCTCTGCAGCCAGAGAAATTTCCTCAGCCGCAACTGACCTCCACATCCTATACCCTGTGGCAGCTCATCTTCACTCTCAACTTAAACTGCATTTATAATCATCCAGAAGGAAGTTTCCAAAAAGGTTCAGCTGAGGAGGCGAAGGCCCACATTGACCGTGGGCAGAAGAAAAAATAAAAAGTGAGCTGCGCACCTGCGTTCATCTCTCTCTGCTTCCTGTCTGTGGATGGAGTGAGGCTGGTGGCTTTGTGCTCTGGCTGCCTGCCTCTCCCACAGTGAGTCAAAACATACCCTTCCTTTCTTAAGTAGTAGGAATGAGAAAAGTTTCCCACTAGAATGGGAATCACAGCTCAGCCTTCCTCATGGAGTTAGTGGTTATGGAGATTACACTGTTATGCAGGTAAACTACACAGTCCAAGCAGAATATATGATGATGACTTAAGTATTAGTTGCGCAAGGAAATTATTTTTACACCAACAAAGTTTCCTTGACTCATGCTAATCTATGTAAGAATCCAGACCCAGGAAGCAGTCTATACACATGGATACAGATAACCCTGGGCTTCCTGGTTCTAACTGTAGTCTTGAGGATTACACGAGTTGCACAGTACCTGAGGAACCTCTGCCGTAAATTGCAAGGTGTATCTGAATGAATGAACTAATCCCTTAATCTCGGAGATATAAATGGTGACATTTTGACTGCTCACACTTTTACTCTGGCCTTAGGTACAGTCTTGTCTGAACCTTGAATAACAGGTACACCCTATATTCTGTGGTCAAAGAAATGGAAGTTAAGAGCCTAGGGTCAGTGGCCTGGGGGGAAGAAACAGTATAGACAACTGCATATGTCACTGCCACCATGCTTCCACATGCCACCGACACATAAATTCAATGTAAACCCAACAGATGACTCAGGTCTGCTCAGAAGACTTGGTTGGATATTGATTCTATCTAGAATTTCTGAGCTTGGTTCTTAGCCTGTACCTACTTCTAATTCTTTCTCAGTGACCTACTAACATTTCTCTGCTTCATTTTTGTCTTTGTAAAATGGGAATTATAATATTGTGTACATCAGAAGCTAGTTTAAATTATATGGTGCATGCTGCCTAGGACACAGTGTACAGACATTAATAAATATTAGCTATTGGCTTTATTTATGTTTTGATTTTAGAAAAAGAAAGACCTATCACAAGTCCAATCTGGAGCCCCATGGCAATGTTTCTTTTGTTCAAAGACAAAACAATTATATTTCATTCAGAAGTGTGTTTCAAAATATCCGTGAGATATTAGTAAAAGTCAAAATATAAATACTCAAGCAACTAAAAGAAAATAACCACAAATTCCATTGTCTGTCTCCTAGTGATGGGCTATGAAAAAATATTTTTTTTCTATTTTTCAAGACTCCAAAATTTCTGTAATAATAGTACTTTTATAGTCTAGAATGTCATTATTTTTAGAAATATTCATACCCACCATGGACCTCAGTTTCTGTCCTAAAAGTCCTTATTCTTTTTTTTTCCTCATTTCATTTTTTATTGTGGTAGAGTGTACATAGTGTAAGTATATCATTTAAAACATTTTAAGTTGGACAATTCAGTGGCATAAAGTAATAGTATACAACCAACACCATATCTGTCCTCAGAAATGTTTTTGTCACTGCTTTAAAATTTTTTCAATATAGTCCTAGAAGTGGGATTATGGAATCATATGCTAATTCTCTATTTAATGATTGGGGGACACTCCAGATTTCACTGTTTTGTTTTGGTGGCATTTTGAGACAGGGTCTCACTATATAGTCTGGCTTGGGCAGTCCTCCCGACTCTATGTGGTCTGGCTTGGGCAGTCCTCCCGAATCTGTCTCCCAAGTGCGGGATTATAAGCATGCCCACCCTGCTTGGCTCTCAATTTTATTGCTGTTTGTTTTAGACCAGGTCTTGCCCTATAGGTCATGCTGGCTGGGAACTTACTATGTAGTCCAGCCTGACCTTGAACTCATAATCCTCCTGCCTTCAGCATCCCAAGTATTAGAATGACAGGCATGAACCACAATGCCCAGCCCTCCATTTTAATTTTTTTTTTTTTTTGGCCTTTTCAAGACAGGGTCTCCCTGTAGCTCCAGCTGTTCTGGAACTCACTCTGTAGACCAGGCTGGCCTTGAACTCACAGAGATCCGCCTGCCTCTGCCTCCCAAGTGCTAGGATCAAAGGCGTGCACCACCACTCTTCCCTGAAAGTCCTTATTCTAATGTCTACCTCCAGCGCTGTCTTTGCTGGAAACTCTGGCTGAAGAGGGTATATGATTGTAAGACCAGTAAATGCTTATGCAAGCTTGTGTATGTTTGTATGGTTTTTATCCTAAATTTATTGCTTTTTGTAAAAAAAGTTGCAACAGGGTCTACCTGTAGCCATAGCTGGCCTGGACCTCACTATGTAGACCAGGCCTTAGACTCACAGAAATCTGCCTGCCTTTGTATCCCAAGTATTGGGATCAAAGCCTTACACCACCACACCCATGAGCACTTTTTAACTTTTTTTTTTTTTTTGGTCTTTTCAAGACAGGGTCTCCCTGTAGCCCCAGCTGTCCTGGAACTCGCTCTGTAGACCAAGCTGGCCTTGAACTCACAAAGATCCATCGGCCTCTGCCTCCCGCGTGCTATGATTCAAGGCGTATGCCACCACGCCCAGAGCATTAACTTTTTTTAAGTAAAATATCAAAGTGTACAAAAATGCACTCTTAAAAATAATCAAAGGATACTAGTCATTTTTATTTCAGATATTTTGGTCATATAAATAAAATAGATTACAAATAATGTTCACCTTCCTTTGAGTCCCTCTCCAGTGTTCACATCCGTATCTCTTTTCAGGGAGCTGCTATCATTAGTTTTATGAATTTGGAAGATTCCATTTTTGTTCTTTTTCTGGTGTGAGCTACTGGGAATTGAACCCAGAACCCACACATGCTGGGCAAGCATTCTGCCCATATTTGTATATTTCATTTTTTCTTTTGTTTGGTTATTGTTGGTGGTACAAGGCATGAACTCAGAGCCTCATGCATAGTAAACAGCCACACTCCCTAATTGTGACCATTATTGTGTTGCTGTGCTTGCAAGGCTCAGACTCTGGGCTTCGTGTATAGCAGCTCTCCCACCGAGCTCCATCCCTAGCAATTATCCATAGTTTGTATTTCTTTTTTTTTTAATTTTTATTTATTTTTGTATGTGTATGAATGTACTGTCTGCATGCATGTTTGTGCACCAGTGTCGTGCAATGCCGCGGAGGTCAGAAGAGGGTCTTGGATTCCCCTGGAACTGGAGTTCTGGAATTGGAGTTACAGACGGTTCTCAGCCATCTGCAAGAGCAGTCAATGCCCCTAACTGCTAGGCCATCTCTCCAGCCCTGTTTTCATTCTTTAAAAATTGTTTAGTCTCTTTAGTTACAGTTTTTCCTTCTTTATTGAATTTTCTCAAATGTCATATATTTGAATTGTATATAGATAGATATCTTACCCATCTTCATCCCTCCCTTAATGTTCCTGCCAAATTTCATGTACCCTATTTCTATCATCTATCTATCTATTTATCTATCTATCTATCTATCTATCATCTATCATCTATGTCTGTCATTCTACATCTGTTTCTATGTATCTATAGATATATAGAGAGTGTCTATGTCATTCTATATCTGTTTCTATGTATCTATAGATATATATAGAGAGAGAAAGAGAGAGACAGAGACAAAGAGAGAAATTTGTGTCCCCAAATGTCCTTCACTGTGAGCTTGATACAGATATCACATTTGGGGATAAGCACTCTGCAGTCTCTTTTTCTCTACATGTTGGCTGGTTATGGGTTTCTGTGTTAATTGCCATCTGCTGCATAGGAAACTTCTCTGATGAGAGTTGGGAGATCCATTAATCTATGGAAACAACCCCAAGTCATTAGGAGTCAGTTTAAAAGCATATCAATTCAGCAGAATAAAAGTAGGGATTCTCCCCTATGGTCTGGGGCCTGTTTAGTGACATGCTTCTAGGCCTGTTATCAATGTCAGGTATGGGCTCTGTCTCGTGGAGCAGACCTTAAATCTTAAATAAGTGATTGGTTACTCCCATAATGTTCATGCAACTATTACACCAGAGGTCATATCTTACCAGGCCAGTTCTTGACTCATGCAGGATTCACAGATGAGGAAGGTTGATGATTAATGTTTTTTTTTCTGGTAGCATGAAAGCTAGCAGGTATAGATGAAACTCTGAAGACAGGACCAGCTTGATTTAGCTCAAGTATGAAGTGTCTTCAGCACTGGACTCTTACCATCCAGGTCTGGTGGGTAAGAGCAAGGCTAATGACCAGTACTGTTTCAGAGTCCATGGGATCCCTGGTCAACAGCTGAAAAAGATAGAGTCCATTTCTGGCATTGGACTCTTTGCTAGACTGTGGTGTCTAATAGGGGTGGAGATTTCATCTTACCCCATTCAGAATGGCTAAGATCCGAAACACGAACAAGGACAAATGCTGGTAAGGACATAAAGAAAGAATTATCATACATCGCTAGTGTGAGTGCAAACTGGTACATCCACTCTGGAAATCAGTGTGAAGATTCTTCAAATATCTATAAATCCATCTACCGTATGAACCAGCTATACCACTCTTGGGCATATACCTAAAAATCTCTATATTGTACTATAGAGATACTTGTTCATCCATGTTCACTTTTCGCAATAGTCAGGAAATGAAAACAACCAAGATGTCCACCAACTAATACATATTCAGAGATGGTACATTTACACAATGGAATATTATTCATCTGTCAAAAAAATTATAAAATTCTCAGGTAACTGGGTGGAGTTAGAAACAATCATCCTGAGTGGGCTCTTCTTAAATATACACATCCATATCATACAAAAAGATTAAAATGAATTACCTTAATTATTTTTATTTTATGTGTCTGAGTGTTTTGTCTCACACCCATGTGTATTAATACACCCAAGGTCCACAGAGCCCAGAAGAGGGCATCTGATCCCCTGAAACTGGAAGTATGGGTGGCTGTTAGCTGCTATGTGGGTGCTGGGAACCGAACCCAGGTCTTCTGAAAGAGCAGTAAATGCCCTTAACTGAAGAGCCATATCTCCAGCTCCTTGCCATCTGCTTCTCTTAAAAAACTTTTTTAATTCTTTGAGGACTTTGTATAATGTACTTCATTGATATTAAGCCCTCATTCTTCCCCCAATTCCTCCAAGATCTACATCCACCTCACCACTCCTTCCAACTTCATGTCCTCTTTTATTTAGTAACCCATCTAATACAATTGGTGCTGCCCTTATATTCCTGGGTATGGAGCCATTCACTGAAGCATAGTCAACCTACAAATCAGACTCTTCTCCTCCCGGCACCTGTCAATGGCCAGTAGCTCCTCAGCTAGGACCGAAACTTTGTGGACACTGCCCCCTCCATGCTGGGATTGTCTGGCTTGGGCTTGCACCAGTCTTGTGCATACTGTCACTGTTATCAGTTGAGTTCATATGTGCAACACTCATGTTGTTTCCGTAAAACATTATTCCAAGGTAGTTCATTCATCATTTATGGCTGTTATGATTAACTTTCTGCCTTCTCTTTCTTGGTGATCCTTGAGCCTTTGGGGACAGAGGGAGAAGAGGTGTAATAAAGATTCTTAACAGAATAATATTACACTCTGTACCACATTTTCATTATCTACTCATCAGTTGATGGACATCTAGGTGGTTTCAATTTCCTGGCTATTGTAAATAGAACGGCAATGAACATGGGTGTGCAGGTATCTCTGTAGTAGGATATGGTGTCCATTGGTATATGTCCAAGAGTGGTATTGTTGGACCATGTGCTATGTCTGTAGATTTTTTAGTAACCTCCATAATGATTTTCATAGTGTTCCTACCAGTTTCCACTGTCACCAACAGTGAATAACTATTTTCCTTCTTCCTCCCCCAGATCCTCACTGATGCCATTTGTAGTCATTTGAATTTTGGATCCTAGCCATTGTGACTGACCAGGGTAACATGAAATCTCAGAGCAGTTGTAATTTGCATTTCACTGATGGCTAAAGATGTTGATCATTAAAAAAATGTTATCAGCCATTTGTATCTCTTCTTTTGAGAAACCTATGTTTATTTTCATGCCCTAAATTTGAATTGGGCTGCTTGATTATTTTTATGTATAGTTTTTTTAGTCCTTTGTATCTTCTAGATAATAATGTTCTGTTGGATGTATTGCTGGTCATTTTGTTCCATTCTGTAAGCTGCATCTGCACTTGAATGATGGTGTTTTTCACTGTACAGAGGTTATTGGTTTCATGATGTCTCATTTGTGAATTTTTGGTCTTAATGTCTGTGCTATTCAGGTCTTTTTCAGAAAGTCCTGTCCTGTGTCTATAAATAGAAGTTTATTCCTTACTTTCTCCTTTATCAAATTAAGAGTGACAATTCTAATTTTGAAGTTATCGATCCATTTGGGGTTGAGATTCTAGTTTCATTCTACATGGTGTTCCTAGTTTGACCACTCTTTGTTGAAGATGCTGTGTTTCTTTAATGTGTATTTTTTGACATCTTTGTCAGAATTTAAGTGGCTTATAAGTGTGTCCTCAGTTCTATTCTGTGGATCAGTTGTATGTTACCATGCTGTTTTTATTACTCTAGTTCTGTAGTATAACTTGTAATCAGAGATGACAATACCTCCAGCAATGTTTGTATTATTCAAAATTGTTTTGGCAATATGTAGTCTTTGTGCTTCCATATGAATTATAGAATCGTTTTTCAATTTCTGTAAAGAATTGGATTGGAGTTTTGATGGAGGATTGCATTGAATTTGTAGGTTTTTTTTCAGTGAGATTGCCATTTTTCATAATAGTAACCCTACCAATCCACATGCATGGGAGATCTGTGTACTTCCATATCTTTCTTCAGCACCTTAATCTTTTCCTTCTATAGGTCTTTTACTTCCCTGACGAGATTTATTCTAACTTTCTTTGGTCTTCTTGAGACAGGGTCTCCCTTTAGCCCCAGCTGTCCTCGAACTCACAGAGATCCACCTGCCTCTGCCTCCAAATGCCCAAGGTTTGTTTTAAGATACCATGCAGTAGACTGATTCCCACATTTTTTTCTTCATTTGTTTGCTATCTGTATATAGGAAGGTTATGGATTTTATGTTAATTTTGAATCATTCTACCTTGTTCAGTGTGTTTGTCAGCTCTGGGAGTTTTCTGGTAAAGTATTTGTGGTCTTTTATGCATAGAAGCATCTCATCTGAAGATAAGGATACTTTGGCTTCTGACTTCCCAAATTGTATCTCCTTTATCTTCTTCCCATTCATTATTGTACGAGTTAAAACTTTAAGCACAGGAATAGAGAGAGTGAATATCTTTGTTGTATTCCCGTTTTTGTGGAAATACTTGGATTTTTCTCCATTTATCATGATGTTGCCTGTGGATTTGTTGTATATGCCCTTTATTATGTTGATATATGTCTGTCTCCTCTATCTCTAGATTCTCCATGACTTTTGAAAGGATGTTGTATTTTATCAGAGGCCTTCTCTGCATCTAATTATCATGTGGCTTCTGTTCTTGAGTCGATTATGTGCTGGATCACATTTATTGATATATATTTTAAAAAATAATTTTGTTATATGCATGAGTGTATTTCCTGTGTGTATGTATGTGCACCCATGTTGTGCAACTCCTGCAGAGGCTAGAAGAGAGTGTTGACCCTGGAACTGGATTTATAGACAGTCATTAGCTGCCATGTGGGTGCTGAGAATTGAATCCAGGTCCTCTGCAAGAAAATTTGGCTTATAATGTTTTAATTGGGTCTTTGTCTAGTTTTCTTATCAGAGTGATATTGGCTTTGTGAAAAGAATTTGGAAGCAATCCTTCTTTTTCCATTTTACAGAATAATTTTCTGTTGCTGTGATAAACCACCATGACCAAGGGAACTTATGAAAGGAAGAGTTTATTTGAGTTTACGATTGATGGTTCCAAGGAATCAGACTCCATTGTGGCAGGAGGCTTAGTGGCCAGGGCTGGAGCAGAAAGCTGAGGTTCACATCTCACAATGAGCACAGGAAATCAAGAGAGAGAGACTAGATACTGGCAAGGGCTGTTGAACTCACTAAGCAGGCCCCCAATGACATACTTCCTCCAGCATGGCCACGCCTTCTAAGATCTCCCAGAACAGTGCCACCAACTGGGGACAAAATTTCTTAATTCTTAAAGCCTATGGGGTGCACTCTCATTCAAACCTCCACAACTGGCATTAATTTTTCTTTGAAGTTCTGATAGAATTTTGTACTGTATCCATCTGGTCCTGAGGTTTTTTGAGTTAGGAGTTGTTTAACAAATGTTTCTACCTCATTAGTTCTTATGAATCTATTTAAAATATTTACTTCGTTTAATTTAATTTTATTAGGTTATCCAGAAACTCATCTATTTCTTTTAAATTTTTCAGTTTAGGGTAACATGGATACTTAAGGTCTTTTTATGATTCTCTGACTTGCCTGCAGTATCTGTTGTAGTGCTCCTTTTCATCTCTAGTTTTGTTAATTATGGGTCTTACCTTTTCGGTTAATTTTTGCTAAAAGTTGGTTGATCTTGTTACTCTTTTAAAAAAATTAGCGGGCTGGAGAGATGGTCTAGCGGTTAAGAGTGCCAACCGCTCTTACAGAGGACCCGGGTTCGATCCTCAGCACCCACATGGCGGCCGATGTATGAAACACTTGCACACTTGTAGGAAACACTTATATGAAGCCGCAACAACAAAGCACCTCTCGCTCGTTCTTCTCAAAGCGGTTTATTATTCAGGCAGGCAGGTCTTGTCAGAATGGTTTATTCAGGCACATCTTTTCTCCTTCTCCAAGCTTCTCCCTCTAAGCCTTCTCCTTCCTCAGGCAAGCAAGCTTCTCTCTCAGACTAGAAAGGAGAGAGAGAGTCCCTCTATCTAGAAAGTCCCTCTATTTATCCACCTTCCCAGCCCAGGTTGTGTGGCCTTAGTCTATTGGTATCATCTGGCCTGATCTTGTATGCAGGGTGCACCTGCACAGCTCAAACGGTGAGTGTGACTTTACTTTGAGGTAGGAGGGAATCAGGTATTAGTCATAAGACTCAGGTGTTAGTCATAAGCTTTTGCTAAAGTCTCGGGTGCCTTCTTAGGACTGTCACCACACCTGCTCTCCACAGGCTGAGAACCGTCTGAAACTCCAGTTCCAGGGGAATCCGACACCCTCTTCTGACCTCCGTGGCATTGCATGACACGGGTGCACAGACTTGCATGCAAACAGTACATTCATACACATACAGAAATAAATAAAAATTAATAAAAAAATAAATAAATAAATTAGCTGGGCTGAACTCCCCAGTCAAAAGACATAGACTGAGAGAATGGATTAGGAAACAGAACCCATCTATATGGTGTCTACAAGAAACCCATCTCACCCTCAAGGATAGGCACTAACCAAGCAAATGGTACCAAAAAGCAAGCATGAGTTGCTATTCTAATATCAGACAAAATAGACTTAAAAGTAAAACTAAGAAGCGACAAAGAGGGCCACTACATCCTTATCAAAGGAACTATGAATATTTCACAATCATGAATATATATGAACCAAATTCCAGTACACTGGACTTTATAAACATATTTCTACAGGACTTCAAGGCACAGATTAATCCCAGCACACTAATAGTGGGGGATTTCAATACCCCCACTGGCACATTAGACAGGTCAACTAGACAAAGAACAAACAGAGAGACATCTGAACTGAACTGAACAATACAATACACCAAATGGACCTCACAGATATATACCAAATATTCCACCCAGACACCAAAGAATATCCTTTCTACTCAGCACCCCACGGAACATTTTCCTAAACTGACCACATACTGGGACACAGAAAAAAATTCTACAAATGGAAAAGGATTTAAATAATTTCATGCATTCTATCAGACCACAATGCAATAAAGCTCAATATCAAGACCAGAATAAGCCCTAATATCTACAGGAAGACATGGAGACCAAACAACACTCTCCCGAATAATGAATGGGTCAAGGAAGAAATTTTAAAAAGAAATAAAAACTTTCCTGGAACTAAGCAAAAAAGACAATATTACAAACAAAACCTATGACATACTTTAAAATCAGTTCTAAGAGTGAAGTTTATAGCCCTCAGTGCCTACATTAAAAAAGCAGAAAGAAGACAAATGAACTAACACTACAGCTAAAAACACTTGAGAGACAACAACTAATGAACCCTAAATCCAACAGACAGGAAGAAATCACAAAAATCAGAACAGAAATCAATGAAATAGAAAAAAAGGAAACAATGCAAAGAGTCAATATATCCAAAAGCTGGTTCTTTGAAATGATAAACAAGATAGATAGACTTATAGCCCAACTGACCAAAAGAAAGAGCAACTCCAAATCAATAGAATTTGTGATGAAAAAGGAAATATCACAATAGACAACAAAAAGATCCAGACAATCATACAAGAATACTTCAAAAACCTATACTCTACTAAATTTGAAAACCTAAGAGAAATGGATGAATATCTGAAATCCTGGAATTCACCAAAGCTTAACCAAGAAGAGATTGACAGCCTAAACAGACCCATAATGTGTGAGGAAATAGAAAATGTAATAAGGAACCTCCCAAATAAAAAAAAGCCCAGCCCAAGATGGTTTCATGGCAGAATTCTATAAAATATTTAAAGAAGTCTTACAACTATTATTACTCAAACTGTTCAGAAGAATACAAGCAGAAGGAAATCTCCCAAATTCCTTCTACGAAGCCAGCATCACTGTAATACTAAAACCAGGCAAAGATACAACCTAAAAAGAAAACTACAGACCCATCTCATTAATGAACAGAGATGCAAAAATTCTCAACAAAATACTTGCAAACTGCATACAGACCCACATCCATCATGACCAAGTTAGAGTCATACCAGAGATGCAGGGATGGTTCAACATACATAAATCAATAAATATCATAAAACACATAAATGGACTGAAAGACAAAAACCACATGACCATCTCAATTGACACAGAAAAAGCCTTCAACAAAATCTAGCATCCCTTCATGCTTAAAGTCCTAGAGGGAATTGGACTGGAGGGAACATTCCTCAATGTAATCAAAGCCACATACAACAAACCCACAGCCAACATCATTCTAAATGGAGAAAAGTTAGAAGCAGTCCCCTTAAAGGCAGGAACACAGCAAGGCTGTCCCTATAGCCACTTCTCTTCAATATAGTGCTTGAAATGCTTGCTAAGGCAATAAGGCAAGAAAGGGAAATTAAAGTAGTACTAATTGGAAAATGTGGTGTCATTCTACCACACATGGGAGGTTGAAGCACGAACCTCTTCCACTGGATTACAGGGAAAAGGAAAAACACAAGACAGCCACCAGCAGCTGTCCTAAACCCTGGGGCCAAAGGCTGATAACCTTTCCACTGCCCACCTGTCTCATCTAATGCCTACACCAGTCAATGTCCTATTGGTGCTCCCAGATCCTCCAGGCTGCTGTCTGTTGGACACTCTACAGCCTAAATTCAAGCTGTCACCTACTCAGTGCTCCATAGCCTGATCTGTACCAGCAGTCACTCACCCAACACCAGTGTCCGTGCTGCTGGCACTCACAGATCTCCCAGACTGGCATCTGCTTGATTTTCCCCAGCCAAATTCTGCTAGCCAAGACCACACTACCCTGATGGACTAAAATTGCACACACAATAATAATGGCCAGAGGTCCTTGTCTAGTGGTAAAAAGGACCCACTTATTCACAGCATTCTGTTTATATACCCAGAGTGATATCATATCTCAGGGCCCAGTTTCAGACCCTGTGCCTCAAGTTCCATAACATCACAAGAACCCAAGAGTGCCTTTAATTCCAAAGCAGTGTCACGGGTTTACTGATTTGGGCAAATTCTGCCTGAGGCCAGGTTTCAGTGTATAGAGACAAGCAAGTAATTTAACACAAAGAAGACATAGGTGTCTCTTTTTTTTTTTTTTTTTACCTACAGGTAAAGAGGAAGTCAAACTATTCCTCTTTGCAGAAGACATGATAGTCTATCTAAGGGATGCTAAAAACTCTACCAGAAAACTCCTAGATATGATTAAGAGTTTTAGTAAAATGGCAAGATACAAAATTAACCTAGAAAAATCAGTAGCATACCTTTACACAAACAACAAGCAACTGGAGAAGGAATATAAAAATTCCTCCCCACTCACAATAGCCTCCAAAAAAAATATCTAGGAATAAACATAACCAAAGACACCAAAGATCTCTACAACAAAAATTTTAAACACTGGGGAAGAAGGAGATTGAAGAAGACATCAGAAGATGGAAAGACCTCCCATGCTCATGGATTGGAAAAATTAATATAGTAAAAATGTCAATTCTACCCAAATAAATATATAGAGTCAATGCAATCCCAATTAAAATCCCCAAGAGTTTCTTCACAGACTTGGAAAAAAAATCCTTACATTCATATGAAAAAAACAAATGACCCCAAATAGCCAAAGCAACCCTGAGTGAAAAGTGCAATAGAAGAGGGATCACTATACCAGATTTCAAACTATATTACAAGGCTATACTCATAAAAACAACCTGGCACTGGCACAAAAACAGACCCATTGACCAATGGAACAAAATTGAAGATCCAAACTTGAGCTCA
>VZQC01002218.1:246422-389366 GCA_009823505.1 Rhizomys pruinosus
ATATATATATATATAATAAAGTACAGGTCCCACAGTAATGGTTCCTAATGAAAACAACATGGAAGAACTTGTACTCAAAGAATGATCATAGCTAAGATCAAACAACTTTAAGATAACAAAATAAAGAGATGAATAAAATTAGGACATCAATCCAAGTAATTCAATTTGATCCAGAGTGAAATGCTGATTACAAACAAAACTGAAATGATTCTGAAAATGAAAAACTGAATAAGCCAATTAAAAACTTCAGTGGAAATCCTCACCAAAAGAATAGATGATGTTGAAAATAGAATCAGGGACAGACGACAAAGTAGAGGAATTGGATCATTTGGTAAAGGTCAATGAGAAATTTTAAAAGAAATAGGATAGGAGTATAAGAGAGTTTAAAATAACATAAAAGGTCATAACTTTAGAATTATGAACATAAAAGAATGAGAAAAACACCATAGTGAAAATCATAGATGGAAATTTCCCAAATCTATAGAAAGAGATGCCTAGCCACATGCAAGAGGCCTACAAAACACATGTATACAGGACCAGAAAAGAAAAGAATTTCTCCATGATGTAGTAGATTTAAAACTTAAAAATGCAAAAGAAATGGTATTGAAACCTGCAAGGAAGGTCAAGTCTCTTCTAAAGGCAAATTCATTAGACTAATACTTGATTATTCAAGAGAAACTTTTAAATCCAAGTGGGCATAGGAAGATGTATTCCAAATCCCGAAAGACTACAACTGTCAATCTAGATTACTATACCTAGCAAAACTACCTATTAAAATTAAAGGCAAAGCAAAACTTTTCTGATGATAACAAAAGAATTTATGGCTACCAAGCTAGCTTTCTAGAGACCACTAGAAGAAATAATTCAATCTGAACACAAGGACCAAAAGCACTTAAGAGATCATAGGAAACAAGCAAACCATGCTAGGACAGGTACCCAAAAGAGATGTGGGAAAACCCTACAAATTCAAGAAATGATAGGAATGACCAACATGACACATCTCTCAATAACAACTGAATAGTAATGGCCTCAATTCCCCAATAAAGGAACACAGACTGATAAACTGGATTAGAAAATAAGATCAGGGGCTGGAGAGATGGCCTAGTGGTTAAGAGCACCGACTGTTCTTGCAGAGGACCCGGGTTCGATCCCCAGCACCCACATGGCGGCCAAGAACCGTCTGAAACTCCAATTCCAGGAGAACTTCAATTCCAGGGGAATCCAACACCCTCTTCTGACCTCCGCGTCATTGCACGACACGGTTGCACAGACTTGCATGCAGACAGTACATTCATACACATACAGAAATAAATAAAATTAAAAAAAAAAGAAAATAAGATCAATCTTTTTGCTACCTCCAAGAAACACACATCACCACAATAGACACTTCCTTAGAGTAAAAGGATGGAAAAAGGTATTCCAGGAGAATGGAACTAAGAAACAAGCAGGTATGACTAATCAAATATCTGACAAAACTGAAACTAGTCAGAAGAGATAAGGAGGGACACTTCACAGTTACTAAACAAAAAGTCCCCAGCTACAATCCTGAATACATATGCCCCAAACACAGGGGTAACCAATTTCATAAAATGAAAACTATTATGTCCAAAGGCACAGATTAGTCACAACACAGTGATATTGGGTGACTTTAACATCCCACTGTTACCAATAGATAGATTATGAAGGAAAATTTAAACAAAGACATTCAGGAGTTAAATGGCATCATAAATCAAATGAATGTAACAGATATCTACATAACATTCCATCCAAATGCCAAAGACTATACATTCTTCTCATCAGTTAATAGGACTTTCTCCAGTCCACCTTGTATTGGGATTCAAAGCAAATCTCAATAATTATAATTATAGGAAATTGAAATAATATCTTGTATTCTATTAGACTACAAATGAATAAAGTTGGATATCAATAGCACTAGAAAACACAGAAAATACACAAATACACTGAAACTAAACAGCCTATTATTAAATAAAAATTGAGTCAAGGGAGAAATTAAAATTTTAAATTCCTAGAACTGAATGAAAATGAAACACAACATACAAAACTTCATGGGACACAAAGAAGCACATCTAAGAGGACAGTTTCTGGCACTTAGTGCTATACATCAGTAAATTAGAGACATCTCAGGTTAATACTTTATAGTACTCAGTGCTATATATTAGTAAACTAGAGACAGCTCAGGTTCATAATTTATAGCACTTAGTACTATACAATAGTAAATAGAGATTTCTCAGGTTAATAACTTAATGATACCCTAGAAGGTCTCAGAAAACCAAGAATATACAATATGTTAAGAAAGAAGGTGGATGGGGCTGGAGAGATGGCCTAGTGGTTAAGAGCGCTGACTGCTCTTGCAGAAGACCCAGCTTCGATCCCCAGCACCCACTTGGCGGCTGAGAACTGTCTTTAACTCCAATTCCAGGGGAATCCGACACCCTCTTCTGACCTCTGTGGCATTGCACAACACGGGTGCACAAACCTACATACAGACAGTACATTCTTACATATAAAAAACAAATAAAATTAAAAAAAATAAAAAACATTAAAAAAAGAAAGAAGGTGGAAAGTGATAAAATCAGAGCTGAAATTAATGAAGTAAAAATGAAAAACAGCATAAAGAATCAAAGAGGGGGCTGGAGAGATGGCTCCATGGTTAAGAGCACAGGCTGTTCTTGCAAGAGGACCTGGGTTTGGTTTCCAACATGCACATGGCAGCTAACAACCATCCATGACTCCAGTTCCAGGGAATCTGATGCCCTCTTCTGACCTTAATGGGCAATGCATGACAGGAGTACACATACACATATGAGGCAATACACTCAAAAACATAAAATAAAAATAATTTTTAAAAAAAGATTCAAAGAAATGACCCAAGTGGATGCCTTTTATCTGAGCACTTGGGAAGCAGAGGCAGGTAGATCTCTGTGATATCTGGGCCAGCCTGGTCTACCTAGTGAGTTCTAGGCCAGCTGTGATTACAGGGATACACTGTCTCAAAAACAATGAAGAGTTGATTCTTTTCAAAGATTAACAACATTGACAAACTTTTAGGCAAATTAACAAAAAGAAAAAGAGAGGACACAAATTCATAAAATCAGAGTTGTAAAGGGAAACATTACAACAACCCTAGGGAAATTCAGAAGGACATACTTTAAAGTCTATATTCCACTAAATTGGAAAATCTAAAAGAAATAGATGAATTTATAGATATAGATATAAATGGCCTGCCAAAGTTAAAGCAGGATGAGATAAATAATCAGACCAGTAACAACCAGTGATATAGAAACAGTAATTAAAAATCTCTCAATTAAAAAGAGCCTAAGACCAGATGGATTCAGTGCAGAATTCTATCAGACCTTCTAAGAAGAACTACTATCAATACTCTTCAAATTATTCCATAAAAGGGAGGATCATTTTCAACTTTGAAACCAAAACCATACAAAGACCCAGTCAAAACACAATTATAAGCAACCTCCCTGATGAAAATAGACATAAAATTTCTCAATAAAGTACTTGCAAACAGAATTAAAACACACATCAAAATGATCATCTACCATGATCAAATTGGCTTCATCCCAGAGATGTAGGGATGTTTCAACATGCATGAATCAATAAATGTAATCCATTATATAAATAGAGTCAAGGACAGAAATCACAAGATTGTTATTACATAAAGAAAAGGCCTTTGACAAAATCCAACATTCCTTCATGATAAAAGTCGTGAGGCTCTAAAGATACAAGGACTTAATATAATAAAGGCAATATGCATCCCATAGCCAACATCATGCTAAATAGAAAAAAGCTTGCAGCACTTCCAGTAAAGTCAAGAGCAGAAAAAGATGTCCACTCTCTCCATTCCTGTTAAGATGTTTTAGATATACCACATTTTTGTCATCCACTCTTCAGTTGAGGGGCATTTGGGTTGGTTCCAGCTCTTCCAAAGCCATTATGCTAAGTGAAGTAACACAGTCCCAGAAAAACAAAAGGTGAATGGTCTCTCTCATTTGTGGATGCTAACACCAAATCCCCAAATGAAAGGCAAGCTGAACAACATTACTATTATATTTCTGTTTATCTGAAAGCAACTATGTTGTTATAATGTAAATCTCTTAATGGGCTCTAGAATCAATGCACCACTTACTCCCAGACTCTGTAATTACTGAATATAAGTGGAAAGTATATATGCATATTTTAGAGTAATATAAAATTAAAGGAGGAAAATATGAATTCCTAAACATAAAAAAAAACTGAGAGAAAGATGCAGGATAGTTAAAGCAGAGTGCATGATCTGGGGTGGGGTGGGGGTAAGGGAAAGGGAAATATGTATAAACTGAACTGAGAAATGATGTCTGTCTGAAATACACAAAATATCAATAAAAGCATAAAAAATGTTTTAGACATATAAGTCAAGGAGATAAAGGAAATACAAATTGGGAAGGAAGAATCCAAAGTATCCTTGTTTGCAGATGTTATGATTCTAATACATAAAGACCTTAAAGACTCCTCCAGAGAGCTAACAAACACATTCAGCAAATTAGCACAAAAAATTAACACAAAAATCAGTAGTCTTCAAAATATAAACAACAAATATACTGAGAAAGAAACCTGGAAAATGGTCATATTCAGGATAGCATCAAACAAATTTTTTGTGATAAATCACACCAAGGAAGTAAAAAAAAATTGTCTAATAAAAACTTTAAGACATTGAAGAAGAAAACTGGAGAAGATACCATAAGGCAGAAAGACCTCCCAGACCCTTGAATGAGTAAGATCAGTACTGTGAAAATGACCATCCCATCAAAAGCAATGTACTGATTCAATACAATCACTATTAAAATGCCAACAAAGTTCTTTACAGAAATTGAACATTAGCCTCAAATTTCACATGGAAACACAAAAACCCCCAAGAGAGCCAAAACAATCCTGAACAATAAAATAAGAGGCAGAGGCATCACCATCCCTAATTTCAAATTATAATACAAAGATATAGTACTGAAAACAGCATGGTTCTGGCATAAAAACAAACACATTGGTCAATGGAATAGAATTGAGGACTCTGATTTAAATCCATGCACTCACAGATAACAGTTTTTTGACCAAAGACCCAAAAATACACATGGGAGACAACCCAACATCTTCACCAAATGATGCTAGGCAAACTGGATAGGCACATATAGAAGAATGACACTAAATCCTTATCTCTTACCCTGCACAAACTCCAAACTGATCAAAGACCTCAACATAAGGCCCAAAACCCTGAATCTAATAGAGAAGAGTGGGGAATACACAGAATCTATAGGCACAGAAGACTCTATGAACAGAACCCCAATAGTGCAAGGAATTAATACCAACAATTGACACATTATCTCTTGAACTAACAAGCTTTTGTACAGCAAGTGACACCATTATTTGAGTGAAGAGGTAGTGTACAGAATGTGAAAAAAAATTTACTAGCTATAATCTGACAAAGGGTTAGTATCCAGAATATACAAATGACTTAAAAACTAAACACCAAGAGCTGAATGATAGCTCATCTGTTGAGAACACTGGATGTTCTTGCAGAGGACCTGGGTCCAATTCCCAGGACCCACATTATGACTAACACTCCAGTTCCAGGGGATTCAACACCCTCTTCTGATCTCCTCAGACACTGCATGACACAGGTATACTTACATACATTCAGGCAATTCACTCATACACATAAAATAAAAATAATAAACATTTAAAAACTGAGTCAAGAAACTAGAGTTCTCAAAAGATGAAATACAAATAGCTAAGAAATGTGCAAAACTTTTTCAATATTTTATAGAGTTCTCAATAATATTCATTTGCTAAAATTTTGTTTAAAATTCTTTTAACATCAACTTATGACTTTGGAGAATTTTCCACATAATATTGTTGTTGAATCATAATTTAAGTTCATAACAGTTAAAGAACATGCCATGTACAATTGGAATCATTTGAAATTGCAAGTTTTGCGGCCTTGCATAGTCTTTCTTGATAAGCGTTTCATGTAGGTCAAAGGAATGACATTGATATTTTAAAGCAAAAAATATATTTTTAAGAGGTACAATTCAAGAATTTTATACCCTTAATTATAGTCTGTTCTGTCACTTATTGAGAGAATATTCAAATCTCCTACTCTAATTATGGATTTGTCGGTTTTTCTTTGCAGTTTGCTATGCTTTCACCATCATTTGTCTTCTGGAACTCATACAGGAGTTTTGATTCTTGAAGTCTTATGTTAAGATTATAACTTGGGGCTAGAGAGATGGCTCAGTGGTTAAGAGCACCAACTGCTCTTGCAGAGGAACCGGGTTCCATTCCCAGCACCCACGTGGTGGCTAAGAACCATCTTTAACTCCAGTTCCAGGGGAATCCGACGCCCTCTCCTGACCTCCGCGGCATTGCACAACAGGATGCACCAACCTACATGCAGACAGTACACTCATACACATAAAAAATAAATAAATAAATAAATAAATAGTTATAACTTAAAATGATGATGGTGTATAGAGCCGGGAGCCTCTGGGACATGGTTACATTAGACTGGATTATGTAATTGGGGTGGAACTCCACAACTGAATCCTGGTGACTTTCTAAGGCACGGAAGAAGATGGCAGAGTGAGAGGCACAGATGTGTTCCTGTGAAGATGTGACGTAGGCGAGGAGAGGGACCCCAGAGCTGGGGCTGCTCTGTGAGGACTCCCACCTTTTAAAATCATGAGTAGATATTTTATAGCCGGGCGTGGTGGCGCACGCCTTTAATCCTAGCACTTGGAAGGCAGAGGCAGGCGGATCTTGTTGAGTTCAAGGGCCAGCCTGTCTCAAAGTGAGTTCCAGACATGGCCTGGGGGCTACAGGGAGACCTGTCTAAAAAGACCAAAAAAAAAAAAAAAAAAAGAATTAAATTATAAATATAATTAACTGCATTAAAAAACCCTGCCTTTGGTATTTCATTCAAGTAATGAAAAGCTAACTGATACACAGTTTGGTTTTGCTTTATGTTCTTTAAAACTGTGTTACTTGGTAACCGTGATGACTGCTTAGGAATAGTTTTGTTTAATTAACTCCTTCCTCGTTATGAGATGAGCTTAATTCTCTCTAGTAACATTTTTAGATTTTTCAGTCCATTTCATCTCATAATATGGCCATCACAGCTTTCTTGTGACCCATGTTAGAATTATGCTTTTACTTCCTTTATTTCTATCTATTTCTATGGGCAGTTGACTCCCTTTTAATCATGTCTGCCAATACAACTTTTAATTTTAGAACTCAGTTTGCACTTGATTTAATCATCAAATGTGACTATGTTTTAAACTATAATTGTGCCATTTGCTATTTGTCATATTTTTATTTCATCTTTTCTTTTTCTATATCATTTTAATGATTCTACTGAACTATTTTGTTGATGTGTTTCAGGGTTTAAAGTATATCCATTTTAGTGAACAGAGTCTAACTTCAAATAGCACTGTACTATTTCATCTCTTGTGTGAGAACCTTCCAAAAAATGTAGTTCCACTGCCCCCATCTTAGACTTAATGGAATTATGGCTATATCTATTTTACTTATACATATTATAAATAAGGTATTTATTTTAACATATGCTATTAACCCCATACTACATCCATATTACTTTTATTTATATAATTCAGTACAATTTAAGGAGCTTTAAACACTATGTTGTTGTGGTTAATATTGTTCCTTGACAAGCTTTAGAATCACTTAGAAGACAAGGCTTTAGGACACCTGTGTGGAACTATCCAGATTATGTTAGCTCTGGGCATAGCTGTGGGAGATTCCATTACTGAGGTGTGAAGCTCCACCTTAATTGTGGATGCCACCATCCCATGGACTGAAGTCTTAGACTGAATGAAAAAGAGAAAGTGATCTAAGTACTAACTAGAAGTCACCATTGTTTGCTTCCTGACTGTAAAAACAGCCTAACAAGCTGTGTAAGGCTCTGTCTACCATGATTTCCCTGCTATAATGGACTGTGCCCTTGAACTATACACCAAAATGAACCCTTCATTTCTGTCTTAGGTTGCATTTGTCAAACACCTTGTCTCAGCAGTGATACAGGCGAGTTAAAATTGCCTGGCATGTGCCTTTGTAGAGATTAATATTTCCATATAGTGGTATTTTCTTTCTGCGTGAAGAACCGCCTTTAAAAGTTATTATAGTGCAGGTCTGGTGGCGATGAGTTATTCTAGTTTTTTTTTGCGTGTATAAAATAATCTTTCTTCTGATTTTAATTTTGAAAGCTATTATTACTAGGTACAGAAGTACTAGGTTTCTGAGTTGTTGTTTTTGACATTCTGTACCTTAGGATATTGCTGTGTGGTCTTCTTATTTGCATTGTTTCCCAGGAGCAACCTATATTCATCTTTTACTTTTCATTTCTGTATTTTTATTTTTGTAGTTACTTTAAAGATTTTTCCTTTATTATAGGTTTTGAGAAATTTGATTTTGATGTTTTTCTGTATTGTGTATTTGTATTCATGCTTATGTAGTTGGGTATAATTGGGCTTCTTGGGTCTGTAGATTATAGTTTTTAGTAAACTTAGGAAATTTAGGCTCATTAGTGACACAAGTATTTTCCTGTGTCCTCCTTTAGTAGTCCAATTTCAAGTATCTTTGACCATTTAAATTGTCTCACAGAACACTTAAACTCTGTTCATTTCACCTTAGTTTTCTTTCTCTGTTTGGTTTTTGATAGTTTATATAAAATATCTTTGAGTTCACTTACCTGTTCTTCAGTTTCTAATTTGGAGTCAGTCCCCTTCAGTGTATTTTTTAATTTAGGAAATTATAGTTTTCAATCCTTAAGAGTTTTAAGTATGTTTGTATCTTTCATATCTCTAGTTAACTTTTGGAACATATAAAATATAGTTATAAAAGTCAGTTTCAGCTGGGAGTGGTGGTGCACGCCTTTAATCCTAGCACTTGGGAGGCAGAGGCAGGTGGATCTTTGTGAGTTCAAGGCCTACCTGGTCTACAGAATGAGTTCCAAGACAGCTGGGGCTACAAGGAGACCCTGTCTCAAAAAGACAAAAAAAAAGTTGCTTTCATTCCCTTGTCTATTTCTTAATTTGTAGGAGTGTACTGCCTACATGTCTATAAGTATACCCATGTCATACAATACCCACAGAGGTCAGAAAAAGGAGTTAGATTTCCCATGGAACTGGAGTTACAGATGCTTGTTAGTTGCCATGGCCATGTGGGTACTGGTAATCAAACCAGGTCTTCTGCAAAAGCAGCCAGTCCTCTTAACCACCCAGCCATTTCTCCAGCCCCCTTGTCTTAATTGCATGTCTGTGTTAGTTCTTGGCTTGCTTACATTTTGTTTTCTTATTCTTGTTATTGGTCATAATTCCTATTTTTAAAAATACCTGGTAGTTATAATTTTATTATAGACCTTGGGGAAATGATCTTTTCTTGGACTCTGGATATTTTTGTAATTCCATAAATATTATTCTGGGGAGTATTTAAATTACATGCAGATGAGTCTTTTCTTGTTTCTGTGATCCACAGCTAGAACCAAGCAGTGCTGATCATATATGACTAATTATTTCACATTACTGAGACAAGGCTCCCCTGAATACCTATTCTCAGTGAATTAGGAGGTTTTCCAGTATTTCCAATACGTCTCTATTTGGTGAACACTTTCCTCTGGTTCATTTGTGGACATTCCCCTGACATCAAGTAGTTTTCTCACATAGATTTATTAATGAGTATATGTGACAATAGCTGTGACTGGCACCACACACTAGATCCAAGTTTCTCTAGTTCCCTACAAATCTAACATTGATTTATATGGGGTGTTTTTCTCATGGCTGTGACAGTGTGCCTAATAGAAACAAGTTAAAGGAGGAAGAATATATTTTGGATTACAAATAGTTCAATCCATCATGCTTAGCCCTGTGACTTGAAGATGGCATCGAGGTAGAAGGAACAGATGGAAAGGCGCTTCTTAATGTGGGCAGTGCCTACTTCCTGGAGAACTTGTTTAGAGACTCTATCAGGGGAGCAATCCATTCTTATATCCTTGACAGAAGAATGGTCTTCTTCCTGGGAAGGTCATCCTCTTCCACTGAGCATGCATTCTTAGAAGAGATGCCCAGGGAGTAGTGAGGGAGGAAGAGGACATCTGCCCAACTGACGGCATGGAATAGCTGAGAAGATAGGCCTGTAGGACAAAAGGAAGCCTGTGCTAGAGTTTTGCAAACTCACCCCTGCCCATCGAGCAAGGGAGGCTAGTTTCCGCATACTAACATGATAATTAGGGGCTATGCTA
Organism: Rhizomys pruinosus; assembly: GCA_009823505.1. NCBI lineage: Eukaryota > Metazoa > Chordata > Mammalia > Rodentia > Spalacidae > Rhizomys > Rhizomys pruinosus. The sequence goes on from VZQC01002218.1 coordinate 256,738, forward strand.
AGAAGGGAAGGGATTGGATTAATTAGGAACTTGTAAATTAAGCCTCCTAAAAGGACCAGTTGGGAAGAGACACATGCCCGAGTGGGGAAGCCAGCATGGCTTATAACCCTCTGTGAACCTGCAATAAAGTGAGTTTTGAGCTGTAACACTCTGACTCAACTCCCTGCCGTGGTTGCTTTCAGTTCAGCAGCGCACTTACTCTCCCCAGCCCCACTCCGTCGCGGGCCGACAGAGTGAAGATTTTCGGCGGCGAGGAAGCTGGAGAGGGTGGTCTTTGCCAACCACCTCTCTATGACCCCCGCATCTGGCGCACCAACGTGGGGCTCGAAGACCCCCCCCCCGAGACCCTAACGGCTAGCAATACAGCTGGGGCCAATCGGTCTTTCGGGTAAGTGAGTCCTCGTGATGGGAAACACAACAGGAAAAGATAAGGACCCAGCACTTAAAGCGCTGAGATCGATGTTAAAATCCACGGGGTTAGAACTGACCAATGTGGTCACGGAGCCTGCCTAGGACCACATCCTCTTTCTGGCCCCCTGGGTAAGAGGGGCCAACCTTTTCTCCTGGGAAGTTTGGGGGCGAATAGAAAAGCTGGCAAGAGAAAGAGAAAGGATTCTCGGAGCAGAATCCCCTTTGGGCTTTTACCCCATGATTGTGGCGCTTAAAGCCACTTTTCACCCTGACTCCCTTCCACCTCCTGGGGGTGGAATTTCAGCTTCGGAAGAGGTTGAGAGATCCCCTGGTCTCAGGGAGGAGGATACGGCCTGGGACGCCCCTGAGTGTCCAGACTCCACGGGCCCCATCCCTTCCCCCTACTCGGCTTTGAGGCAGGAGGCCAGAGAGACAGAACAATGCTTCTCTGAGGAACTCTCCCCACCACCGGCTTACGCCGAGGTGCGAAAAGGGGGGGTCACTCCTAAATTAGTTCAAGCCTTTCCGGTTAATGTCAATCCCACCCCTGTCCGACCCTTGGACTGGTACCCCTGGGAGGCCAAGGACCTAAAAGAACTCAAAAAGGCTGTGGCAGAGGATGGTCCCAACTCCCCATGGGCGACCACCCTCCTACAGGATGTCGCCTATCATCCCTGTGTGCCAAAGGACTGGATGGATGCCGCCAAAGCGGTACTTCCTAATCCCATCTTTATTAGATGGGTCGCTCTATTCCGGGAGGAATGCAGGGAACAGGCTGAAGCCAATGCCGCTGCTAACCCCCCAGTAGCCATCACTTGGGGAATGCTGGTAGGAACCCAAACTGGGTATACTACCGGGCTTGAACAATCTCGGGTACAGATTCCCCAATATAGGGAGCAAGTTCGAGACTGCGGAATTCGGGCGTGGGCTAAGCTAGACACCGGGCCCACGGAAAACCCCATGGCGGGGCTGCGGCAGAGGTCCGAGGAGGATTTACCATCATTCATCGACAGGGTAGAGCGGAGCATAAAGCGTAAGTTGCCCCCTGGGGACATAAGAGATCAATTCATTAAGCTGACCGTTTGGGAAGGTATGAATGGTGACCATAGGCAGGCCTGTGCCGGCCTCAGGGACCGGACAATGCATTCCTGGATAATAGCCACCCAGGACGTGGGAACTCAATCTCACAAGGTTCAAACCCTCACGGTGGCTTTGGCCCAAGCTTTATCTCTCCAAAAGGAAGCAAAGACCACAGAGAGGGCCGAATCAAGAGGGAAATGTTTTGCCTGCGGTAAGGAAGGTCACTTTCACAGGAAATGCCCAGAAAAGGAAAGACCCGATAAAGGGCAGAGAAATCAGGGATTGCCCCCCGCTCCTTGCCCTAGATGTAAGAAGGGGTATCACTGGAAACGTGACTGCCAGTCCAAGTACGATATCAATGGGAGGCCTTTAAACTAGAGAGGGGGCGGCCTCTAGCCCCGTTACAACCAAGGAGGCAAGGCCCTGATATGGGTCCTATTAGACCAAATCCTTGCCCGGTCAACTGGACTGTTCCTCTATGTGACTTTACCCATCCTAAGACAGTCATCGCTATTGGGGGACAAAGTTTCAAATGCCTCTTGGATACGGGGGCTGATAGAACTGTCTTAAAAAAGGAAGAGGTTCCCAGTCATTGGGAGCTAGTCCCTGGACCTCACGTATCTGGAGTAGGAGGGACTTCCAAAGCTCAGGAAACCGCCTCTTATCTCCCCTGGGTGGGGCCTGAGGGTGAACGAGGGCGTATTCGCCCCCTGGTAGTACAAGGACTAAAGGATAACTTGGCCGGAAAAGACATAATGGCCCAGATGGATGTAGTTCTTACCACCGACCACAACAGGTTCTTTGAAGACCCATTAGAGAGTATACCCGGCCCCTCGGACGGGGTTAGGAAAGATCTTGTTAAGATGTACCCCCAAGTCTAAAGGCCACTGCCCCCCGCGTTCCACCAATTATATGGAAACCGGGTAAACCGGTCTGGGTGGAGCAGTGGCCCCTCAAGGAAGAGAAGCTGATGGCCCTCAAGGGCATTGTCGATGACTTGTTGGCCCGAGGGCGTATCTGTCCCTCGATGAGCCCATGGAATACCCCTGTGTTCATAATAAAAAAAACCCTCAGGCAAATGGAGGATGTTACAAGACTTGAGAAAAATAAACGACAGGATGGAGATCGCTGGGGCCCCCCTAAGGGGAATGCCCTGGGTTCCTGCAATACCCACTGAGTTCCATCTAGCAGTAATAGACCTTAAGGATTGTTTTTTCTCCATCCCCCTCCATCCAGAAGACTGTCACAAATTCGCATTCTCTGTCCCCTCAACTAACTTTGCATGCCCTGACCAAAGGTACGAGTGGGTGGTCCTTCCTCAGGGGATGGCAAACAGTCCGGCCTTTTGCCAAAATTATCTGGCCACATTACTACAGGACTTTTTCTATGGTGACCCTGACGTCCTTATGTACGCATATATGGACGATCTTATCTTGGGTCACAGGGCCTTACCAAAACTCCATCAGTTAATGGACAAAATTTCAGATCGCCTTGGGGAGGCTGGTTTTGCCATTGCCCCTGAGAAGGTACAATGGGTGCCCCCGCTCAAGGTACTGGGCGCGGAACTTCACCTTACTGCTGTCAGACCTCTCCTCCCCTCCATCTCTATCCCTAAGAACCTTGAAATCACCCAATTACAAAAGGTGTTGGGGGAGATAAATTGGCTCAGGCCCTGGGTTGGAGTCTCTACTGAGACCCTCCTCCCCCTCTTTTCCCTCCTCGAGAAAGGGGGGCCCTGTGGAGGGGAGGTTGAGCTCTCAGAGCAACATTTACAAATCTTTGATCAATTCTCTAGGGCCCTATTTTCTGCCAAGCTACAGAGGTTCGATAAAAGAAAAGACCTTACGTTTTGGATTTTTCCGGGGAAGGAGCTTGCCATGGCCGTGTTAGTCCAAGAAGGAAAACCATTGGAATGGGTGCATACCTCTCTTGGCAGAACACCAAGGGTATACACGGTCTTAGATCAAATAACTGATGCTATAAAAAAGGGCAGAAATTTAGCAATCAGACACTATGGTAAAGACCCTGATACTATAGCCATACCCCTCCGAATGGAAGATATGGAATGGGCATTAAATACCCACCCTCGGTTACCGCTAGCCCTGGAGGGATTCCTGGGTAGTCTGGACTGCCATTTCGGCCCTTCTCCATGGGCCACACTCCTCCAACGACTACCCATTAAATTAGTAGCCAACAACCTCTTTTCCAAAAAGATTCTGGCCGATGCCTTGTATGTTTTCACTGATGGAGGAAGAGGAGGGGGGGCTTACATTGCCTATTCCCCAGAAAACCCTGATGTCCCAGTAAAGGTCCGGACCCAAGACGTACAAGGGTCCGCACAATACAAGGAATTACTAGCGGCCACAATGGCCCTCCAGGACTTCACCCAACCCTTTAATCTTATATCTGATAGCCTATATGTGACAAATCTTCTGCCAGCTCTCCCAGGAGCACATATAAGACTGGACAGAAACCCCATATCAGCTCTCATGATACAAGCTCGGTCTCTTTTGGAGGGCCGGGCGGAGTCCATTTATGTCCAACATGTAAGGAGTCATTCTCATCTGCCCGGGTTCCTCGCCAAGGGGAATGCCATGGCAGATAGATTAGCTTCTCAAATTAATATTGTTGATGTAACTGAACCAAATAAACTTCATGAGTTGACCCATCTAAACTGGAGGGGATTACAGGTAAGATTCCCCCATATACCGGTCTCAGAACTTAAGAAAATTGTACATACCTGCAAATCTTGTAAACCTTTTCTCAATGTTCCGCCTCTGCAGGGGCCCGGAGTAAATCCCCGAGGCCTTCAACCCAACATCATCTGGCAGACAGATGTCACCCACTACCCGGCTTTTGGGAAACTCAAATTTGTCTTTGTCTCAGTAGATACATATTCAGGAGCATGTTGGGCAACGGCCCACTCTGGAGAAAAAGCCGCCCATGCTAAATCACACTTTATACAATGTTTTTCAACCCTGGGCCTACCTAAACAGGTCAAAACAGACAATGGGCCTTGCTTTACATCTCAGTCCCTAAGCCAATTTTTTAATAGATGGAATATCAAACACATCACCGGTATTCCTTATAACCCACAAGGACAAGCGATCATTGAAAGAACTCACCAGACTTTAAAACAACAAATACAAAAACAAAAAGGGGGAGAGGACTGGTACCGCAGTCCTCACCTGCAGCTGGCAGGGGCATTATTAAACATAAATATTTTAAATTTTTCCAAAAATGTACATTACAATAGATTTCAAAAACACTGGGGACAGTTACCCCAGACACCAGCAATACAGGTCCGGTGGAGAGATCCTCTAACCCAGCAATGGCGAGGCCCGGACCCGCTTATAACCACAGGCCGAGGATTCGGCTGTATTATGCCAACAGACTCGAATACACCTATCTGGGTCCCGGCAAGGAACATCAAATATGACCTCCCGGAAACTTCTTAACCCCCAACCTAAGGATGAACTCCTTAAGGTAAATCCCCTTGTTCTTACAGAAATGAATCTGATGCTCCTGGCCATCGGAATTCTACCCCTATGGCCCCATGGGAAGACTGAGTCATCAGACGAGTCACACAGGCCTCGCACCATCATCTGGTCAGTGATGAACGTCGCTACTGGAAATGTCAAGGCCAAACCGATTTCTGCTCGTTAGCAGCCGGTTACTTCAATGGACAATGGGAACAGTGCCGAAGGGGAAGGGAGGTGGAAATGCTAATGTATGCCCCGGGACTAATCCCTTGTGTCAACCTAGAAGCTGTAAAGACTCTTGTGCATTATACCACCCAGCAGGAGGCCTTTCAGTTCCTAGACATAAAAGAGAGAACCGCCCTTGCCCTGGCGGGCATAATAGGAGTGGGAATCGCAGGCGCAGCTACTGGAGGAACAGCTCTCTGACAGATAGAAAAGGTAGAAATAACTCTGAGACACATGAAGGCATCATTGGATTCTTTAGCAGAGATGGTCCTTCAGAATAGAAGGGGGCTTGATCTCCTTGCACTAGAACAGGGAGGGATATGCCAGGCTTTAGGGGAAGAATGCTGCTTTTACGCAGACCACTCCAGTGTACTTACAAAGAATCTAGATGACCTTAGGAATAGCCTTGAAAGAAGAAAGATAGCTAATCAACCAGGATGGTTTGAAGGATGGTTCAACACCAGCCCCTGGTTTACTTCATTGATAACAGCAATAGCCGGACCTCTTATTATTCTTTAGCTTTTGTTCACGGTAGGCCCTTGCTTGCTCAACTTGGTTATAAGGTTCGCTAGAAAACAGGCAGAAGAAGTCCAATTAATGGCCTTACGGGCAAAGTATAAGCCCCTCCCCCTCGTCAATACCTACAAAAGGCAGCATCAGACTCCAAACACGGGTAAGGGCTTTTTTGGGTCGGCCAACCTAAGACAGGGGGATAGCCAACGCTGCTATCTACTCAAAGACGGGTAAGAGCTGAGCCCAGTAAAAGCACCAACCTAAGACAGGAGCTATGCCAAATAAAACAAAAACGGGGAAATGATGGCATGGAATAGCCGAGAAGATAGGCCTGTAGGACAAAAGGAAGCCTGTGCTAGAGTTTTGCAAACTCACCCCCGCCCATCGAGCAAGGGAGGCTAGTTTCCACATACTAACATGATAATTAGGGACTATGCTAGGAAGGGAAAGGATTGGATTAATTAGGAACTTGTAAATTAAGCCTCCTAAAAGGACCAATTGGGAAGAGACACATGCCCGAGTGGGGAAGCCAGCACGGCTTATAACCCTCTGTGAACCTGCAATAAAGTGAGTTTTGAGCTGTAACACTCTGACTCAACTCCCTGCCGTGGTTGCTTTCGGTTCGGCAGCGCACTTACTCTCCCCAGCCCCACTCCGTCGTGGGCCAACAGAGTGAAGATTTTCGGCAGTGAGGAAGCTGGAGAGGGTGGTCTTTGCCAACCACCTCTCTACGACCCCCGCACCCAACCAGGCAAATGAACCGTAGTGACCAGGGTGACAGATGTCATAGACAGATTGCCCTCAAAACCCCACCCCCAAACCTGTGCCCTCCCTTAGTTAGCTTCCACCAGCTACAGTTCCCACAATCTCCCAAAATAACACTGCCAGCTGGACATTAAGCTCAATGCTTAAGACCTTTTTAGAGGGACATTTCATATCCAACCCATAAAAAGATTCATCCCTGAGGGGCCAGGTGTAGTGGTGCTTGCCTTTCATTCCAGCACTCAGGAAGCAAAGGCAGGCAGCAGATTTCTGTGAATTCTGGTCTACAAAGCAAGTTCGAGGTCAGCTTGAACTTTGAATCAGGGAGATATTGATTCAAAAAAGCAAAAACCAAACAAACCAAATGAAAATATTCATCACTGAAGCAGCACATTTTCATGATTTACTTTAATTTGATACTTATTCTCAATTTACTGATAGATTTCATAATGTAATTTTAACTAATGGTTAAGCCTTTTATTTTAGGGAGAAAGATCATTCTATTGTGTCTCTTTGCCCTAGATTCTGAAAAAATTCTGTTCGCCTAGTTCATATAGTTTGTAAGCTGGATTTAAGATTTGGAACTGAAAATTGAAGACAAGGGAAGTATTCAATAAGGGCACATGAGTTGGGAAATAGAACAGAGACAAGGAAGATCTTCAGTTTAAACTTTATTGGGCCTGGAGAGATGGCTCAGTGGTTAAGAGCACTGACTGCTCTTACAGAAAACCCAGTTTGATACCCTGTACCCACAAGGTGGCTAACAACCATCTTTAACTCCAGTTCCAGGGGAATCTGACACCCTCTTCTGACCCCCATGGCATTGTACAGCACAGGTGCATTCACATACATGCAGGCAATACATTCAGACACATAAAATAATAAGTAAAATATTTTTTAAAACTTTGTTACTGAGCAAATTTTAATTTTTGAAATAAATATTTTATTTTTGGTCATTTTGAGACAAAGCCTCCTTGTAGTGCCAGCTATCCTGGAACTCACTATGTAGACCAGGATGACATTGAATTCAAGGAGATCTGCCAGCCTCTGCCTGCCAAGTGCTGGGATTAAAGGCTAGTGCCACCACACTTGGCCTTGAAATTAATTTTTTTAGGTACATGGTATAATGATGAGTCTGAATTACAGACTGTGTTGGAAATAAAGGCTTTCCAAGTCACAGTCTAGTTTTATTTTTCTTCAAAATAATTATTATATATAGGCAAACAACCACTTTTCTGAAGACTGGAAGAAATGGAGTTGTATTTTCTTTAAAAACTGGGAGGGGAGGTCTGGAAACCAAGAGAACCAATAACAAAATTAAGGAAACAACTGGTTATTCAATAAATTGTGCTAAAAAAATTATACTCCACTTCCAGAACATTCTAGACTATTGTGACCTCATTTTTCAATGGATTCAAAGATTCTGATAAATCTGGAAGTCCTAGAGGAGTTTCCTACAGATGATCATAGAGTTCTTGAACAAAAAAAACAAGGTTACTTGTCATCACCCTACTACAAAGATCATTGGTCAATAGATCCTACATAGACACAAAGAACTTCCCTCTAGCCCCAGAAGATGATCAAATAGTTTCAACATGAAAAATAAAGATGGAAATCAAAACAAAAAAACAAACAAAAAAACAGAGACAACCCAGAATGCAAAACTATAATTAATATCTTCAGAGGGCAGTAAGATGAAATATTTTACCTCTGGTATAAAAGCAGAATGCAGTGAATCAGTGCAAGAGAGTGTCTTGATGTGGTGGTGCACACCTTTAATTCCAGCACTGGGAGGCAGAAGAAACAGGTGTATCTCTGGCCTTTATAGTGAGTTCCGGGCCAGCCGGGGCTACAGGGAGAGCCTGTCTCAAAATCAACAAACAAATAGGTAAAAAAAAGAAATGATTTGAGAATAAAGGAAGGAAATCAATAAAAATTGAAACAAAGAATAAATATGGGGGTATTTTTTTGTCTTTTTGATACAGGGTCTCTTTGTAGTTCCAGCCAGCCTGGAATTCTACATGTAGACCAGGTGGGCCTTGAACTCACAGAGATCCATCTGCCTTTGTGTCTTGAATCTTGGGGTATTTTTATGAAAGATTTATAGCTAAGGTAAAAAGCAAACATATTAACATAATAAAAATGTCCATTCTACCCAAATTAATATACAGATTCAATGCAATCCCAATTAAAATCCCCATGAGTTTCTTCACAGACTTGGAAAAAAATATCCTTAGATTTCCCTCATATTGAAAAACAAAAGACCCTGAATAGCTAAAGCAACCCTGAGTGAAAAATGCAATATAGGGGGGATCACCTTACCAGACTTCAAACTATATTACAAGGCTATAGTCATAAAGACAGCCTGGTACTGGCACAAAAACAGACCTGTTGACCAATGGAACAAAATTGAAGATTCAAACTTGAGCTCATACAATTTCAGCAACCTCATATTTGACAAAGGGGCCACAAAAGCTCAATGGAGGGAAGATGGCATCTTCAGCAAATGGTGCTGGCAAAACTGGATCACCATATGTAGAAGAACAAATTTAAAACCCAACCTCTTACCCTGTACAAAAATAAAACTCTAGATGGATCGAAGACCTCAACATGAAACCTGAAACTCTAAAAGTGATAGAAGAAAAAGTTGGCAGCAACTTACAAGACATAGGCATAGGAAAAGACTTTCTACAGCTGCACAGGAAATAAGGTCCACAATTGACAAGTGGGACTTCATTAACCTCAAAACCTCATTAAACAGCAAAAGAAACAATCAGAGAAGTGAAGAGAAAACCCACAGAGTGGGAGGAAACCTTTACCAGTAATACATCTGACAGAGCATTAACTTCCAGAATATATAAACTCCTCAAAAAATAAAGAAGTAAGAAAACAAATGACTCACTCATAAGATGGAGTAAAGAGCTGAAAAGAGACTTCACTGGTGAGGAAGTAAAGATGGCTGAAAAAAAATTTCAAAAAGTGTTCAACATCATTAATAATTAAGGAATGCAAATTAAAACCACTCTAAGATACCATCTCACTCTGATAAAACTGGCTAAGAACAAGAAAACAAAAGCCACCAAATGCTGGAGAGGTTGTGGGGCAAGAGGAACACTCATCCACTGCTGGTGGGAATGTAAACTCATACAACCACTGTGGAAAGCAGTGTGGAGAACCCTCAAAAAACTCAATGAGCCTGCCACTTGACCCAGCCATACCACTCCTGGGTATATACCCACAAGACTCATCCTACTGCAAAGATACATGCACATCTATGTTTATTGCAGCCCTCTTCACAATAGCAAGAAGGTGGAAGCAGCCCACGTGCCCTTCAACTGATGAGTGAATAACAAAAATGTTGTAAATCTATACAATGAAGTTTTATGCAGCAGGAAAGAAAGATGACATCATGAACTTTGCAGGTAAATGGATGGAACTCAAAGTCATCATGCTAAGTGAAGTAACACAGTCCCAAAGAAACAAGTGGGGATGGTTTCCCTCATTTGTGGATGCTAGTACCAAATCCCCCAATTGAAAGACAAACTGAGCAATGTAATTGTTATATCTCTTTCTATCTGAAAGCAACTGTGATGTTATAAGGTGAATCTCTTAATGAGCCCTAGAGTTAACTTACCACATACTTTCAAACATGGTAATTAATGTATATGTGTGAAAAGTATATATCCATATTTTAGAGTAATATAAAATTAAATGGAAAAATGTGAACTCCTAAACATATATTGGAGTTAACATACAGTTTATTCCTGTATGATTCATGGTACATGTATGACATTTACATAGGCATATTTTGGAGCAATACAATGGGGAGGAAACCACAACAACATAGGGACTGAGTCAAAGAATGGACTGATATAGTTAAATTCTGCCCCAAACAATGGACATTTACAGAGAAAAACTTTAAAAAGACTGAGAGAAAGTTGAAGGACATGTATGTCAGAATGCATGATCTGGGGTGGGGTGGGGAAAAGGGAAGGAGGAATGTGCCTAAATTGAACTAAAAAGTGATGTCTGAAATATACAAAACATCAATAAAAGTATTATTTTTAAAAAGTAAAAAAAAGCAAACAGAATCAAAGAAAACAAGGAAAAGTTTTTTTTATTTGTAAACAAGCCAGAAAGTTCAACATATGACTAATAGGAATTTCAGAGAAAGAACATGATATTATATAATTTTTGAAATTTGCAGGACACCAGTTTCCAGATGAATAAATTTGTTATGTTGCTGCAATTATGAATGAAAGGGGAAACATTCACTAAGGAATATCACAGTGAAATTTCAGATGCTTAACTTTCTAAAAAGAATGAGACAGATAAACAGCCTCAGGTACAAGAGGCAGAAGCTGAACATTGTGAACGGAAGAGGGATGTAAAGTATGGAAGAGATGTAAGAAGGAAAGGAAAAATCCTCATTTCCCACAACATGAACACAATGGAGGATGTCTACAGTACATAGCTACAAAGACAGGAGTCCAGACACAGTACTTCAAATAAGATAAACCTAAGAGTGCTGGTTGGGGTAGGAGGGTTTAGATAGACCACGGCATTCTTAGGTTATCCTCAGAGCACTACTTAACATTTTAATGGCATGCTTATGATTTTAAATAAAATTTTAAAATTTTTTTTAATTTTATTTATTTTTGTATGTGTATGAATGTACTGTCTGCATGCAGGTCTGTGCACCCATGTTGTGCAATGCCACGGAGGTCAGAAGAGGGTGTCGGATTCCCCTGGAACTGGAGTTCTCCTGGAATTGGAGTTTCAGACGGTTCTCGGCCACCATGTGGGTGCTGGGGATCGAACCCAGGTCCTCTGTAAGAGCGGTCGGTGCTCTTAACCGCTAGGCCATCTCTCCAGCCCTAAAATTTATTTTAAATAGATGACACATTATCACTAATCTCTACTAGTACAATAGACTCGTTATCACTAATCTGTCCTAGTATGTTGTGGTATCACACTACCAATTAATATTTTTTCCTTACTTATATGACAAATATCTGAAGGTTCCTAGCTCAATACTAGTATTAGACAGCTACTGCCATGTGTTAAACCACCCTAAAACAGTGAGACCTTGTTGTTCCATCTGTGAATCAGCTAGGTGCTTCTTTGCTCTTTCAGGCTCACCTGGGGGTTTGTGATTAGTTGTGGGGCAGCAGGCATTCCTCTGCAAGCATGGCTCTGATATGTTTTTTGGAAACTGTTGGGTCTTGGCCATTCTAATAGCATTGGTTGGAACATCCAGATCTCTTCTATGCAGTCTCATCCTCCAGCATGTTAGGTTCGCACATGGCAAATGACCCAAGATCCCAGAAAATGAAACTGCAAGACCTCTTGATTTCTCATCTCAGGAATCGTACACCATTATTTGTATCTCATTCCATCAAAGAGTGCTATCACTGGGCTTGCTCAGGGAGTAAGAGAATGAACTCCATCTCTTGACAAGAGGTGCTGCGTCCACCTCTCAATGGCTGTGTGTATGAGGAGGACCAAAGAATTGTGTCTAAGTTTGGACCCAACCTCCCCTCCATGCTCCAGATCCCATTTTGACACCTAGGTAAGTCTTCTCCAGTCCCTATACATCCGGCTCTATATCCTTGCTTCACCTAAATGCTGTTGTGTACTTTCATGTGACACACAGAAAGTGTTGCATCCATCCAGATTATAGGTCAACTCTCTTTCTCTAGTTTAAGCCTTCCCTGGCCTTTCCAAGATTTTTATGATCTCCTATAATGTCAGTGTCTATCAGCATTTGGCAATTTAACTTTACAGAGATATTAACCCTGATCTAGGTCAGACTTTCCTTGATGACAGGAAATGTATTTTATGTTTTAAAGCCACTACCGCTGTATAGAGGAATGAATGGATGAAAAATCGGCCTGCATGTGTCAGAAGAGGGAAAGAGAGATTCCACAGATGTCAAGATTAGTATATGAAATAAACCAATAGAAGAAGACTGGCACACACACACACACACACCCCAGTCACCTTTACCTCCATCCCTAATCATGGTGATGTTGTTTAAAAAACACAGCCCTCAGGCCAGGTGTGGTGGTGCAGCCTTTAATCCTAGCACTTGGGAGGCAGAGGCAGGCGGATCTTTGTGAGTTCAAGGCCAGCCTGGTCTACAGAGCGAGTCCCAGGACAGCTGGGGCTACAGGGAGACCCTGTCTTGAAAACACACACACCAAAAAAATACAAAAAAAAGAAGAGAAGTTCATGCTCTTAACCACTGAGCCATCTATTTGGGCCTGGGGAGATGGCCTAGCGGTTAAGAGTGCCAACTGCTCTTGCAGAGGACCCGGGTTCGATCCCCAGCACCCACATGGCGGCTGAAATCTGTCTTTGACTCCAGTTCCAGGGGAATCCGACACCCTCTTCTGACCTCCACAACATTGCACGACACAGTGCACGACACAGGTGCACAAACCTACATGCAGACAGTACATTCATACACATATGAAAAAAAAAAAAAACAGCCCTCACCTCAAAGGGAATTAGAGATAGTTTATTCTGGAGCCAAATATGAATGACCATGGTCCAGGAACATAGACTCAGATGACCCAAAATACCATGTTACAATGAGGTAACTGATCCATGAAGTTTACATAGTAACAAAATAAAGAAACCTATAATTCATGGGTCAGCAAAATGGCTCAATGAAACAAGGTGTTTAGCCCTAAGGCTAATGACCTGAGTACAATCCCTCGGCATGTGGAAGAAGAGACCTGATTCCTACAAATTGTTCTCTAACCTCCACACACACCATAGTGCACACACACACACCATAGTGCACACCACACACACACACACACATATACACACGCACATACACACACACCAAATAATTAAGATACCAAGAATGTTATAAATCAAAACACTTTACTATCATGATTTTTAAAGTTTTTATCAAATTTTTGCAAATTTTATACAATATATTTTGATCATATTTAGATACCGTCAACCCTAAACCCCCTCCTTACTAACTTCAGGTCAAGTTTATGTACCCGACCCTATTATATATATAATAGGGTAGGGTACATATATATATATATATGTATATATGTACATACATATAGATAGATATTTTATATATATATATACATATATATATATATATATCAAGGCCTATTGAGTCAAATTTGTGTCTGCAAATGCCTTTCAGTATGGGTCCATGCATTGGAATCAGGTTGATTCCCCCCAAACCCCCCACCCCCAGTAGCCATTGGTCACCAAAAGCTCCTCAATTAGGAGTGAGGTCTCTCACCTGCTTTCCCACTTCTGAGCTGGGATTCTGTCTGGTCTGAGCTTACAGGCTATTTGTGCATGCTGTCACCATTGCTGTGAGTTCATATGAGTAACTGACCCTCTGTCTGCAGAACTGTTTCCTTCTGGTCATCCACTACCCCTTTCTAAATGACCTCTGAGCCTTAGGAGCTGTATGAGTCCCATTCAATGCTAAGCACTATGCGGCCTCTTGTTCTCTGCACCTTGGTCAGTTATGAGTCTCTATGTTTATCATCATCTACTGCTTGAGGAAGCTTCTCTGGTGAGAGTGGAGAGACACATTAATCTATGGGTTTAACAATAAGTCATTAGGAGTTGGTTACTCAGGGGTGGCTCATTCCTCTCTCTCAATCTTCAGTCAGCAATAGGCGTACAGGTAACAAAATAGAGAATACATGAGAAAAATCTCGTGATCTCCAAACGTTGAAGAATAAGGGTACTTTGTAAACGACGCTTGTGGCTGAGGGGACTATTAGTGGCTATTGGGACTATTAGAGGTTTTCACCTTTCTTTCCTCTCTAGCCCACTTCTCTCAGAAGAGTCTTCCTCTTAATAAACTGTATTTATTTATACTGTTATTTACGTGAATCTGAAACACAAGACACTGGAAATGCCCTCTAAACTCTGACTCAAACCTATAACATTTTCTGTAGCTCAGAACAGAATACTGCATATAGAAGAGTGGATGGGAAGAGAAGTGTGTAAGCATGTAACTCCACAGTGCGTAAGGTGTTATGTTGGAAAATATCATTTTTCTGGTTGGGTTCAACTCTGGACCATATGGAAAGGGGATTGCCTGGAAGAGTAGTAATATTCTGCCTCTCCCTGGCTTTAAGGCAGGGGTATCAAGAGACTACCCTGCCTTTCCTGTTGCATCAGTGTCTTGCCCTAAGGCACATTGAACAATCTCACACTAGCCAGACACCAGCCATCCAACATGTCTTTTATTGATTATTATGGAAAGTTGAGTGCCAATCTTCAGAGAAATTGGCCCTTCTGCCTCGCATTGGCTTCCCTTCAGGACGAGATCCTTAACTCCTCTGCCAATCTGCTGTTGAAACTCCTCTTTGGCCCATCTGTATTTGATCTGTAATATATTTTGTTGCTCATTTTCTGGTAGAAATATTTTAAAACTTAGACATTTGTTTTTTAATGGTTCTTTTGTGAATTTAATTCTTCCTCTAAAGGTACCAGCTTTTCTATTATCCAGAATTTGTTGCTGGATTTTTTTGTCACCACAAAATGTTCTGACAATTTTTCTTTTCCTATTTAAATGCAGTCTGTCAGATGCTGAATGGCTTAAGATTCTTAGGACTAATAATAAGACCAACCAATTCAATCCCATTCTGTAAGATTAGTATTCCACACAACTCTTATCAGCCTAGAGTTTTGGCTCCATTTTTGGCCAGCCTGATTTATTTATTTATTTATTTATTTATTTATTTATTTATTTATTTATTCATTCTTTCCTTCCTTCCTTCCTCCATCCCTTCCTCTCTATCTCCCCATCTTTTCCTTTTCCTCCTCCTCTCCTAACCTCCCTTCTTTCCTTCCTTCCTTCTTTCCTTCCTTCTTTCCTTCCTTCCTTCTTTCCTTCCTTCCTTCTTTCCTTCCTTGACTGGCTCTTTTAAGAGTGTAGTATTGCTTGCTTGCTCACTCTAATTAAACTCATAACTTTTTGACTTGTTGCTGTGTCCCATCTGAATTCTTCTCTTTAAGAACCACAAGAAGCTAGACCAAAGGAAACTAGAGACTTCTCTAGAGCCATCCCATAATTTGGGAGCAGGGTAAGGAGGACCAGAAGTACAAGCACTCCCTGGCTGCACAGGGAGTTAAGACCAGCCAAGGATACAGGATACCCGTCTCAAAAAAGGAAAAATTCCAATGTTTAAAACTTGAAGTGTCTTGGAAATGGCGCTTTTTATTTTTTTGTCTTTTTGAGACAGGGTCTCCCTGTAGCCCCAGCTGTCCTCAAACTCACTTTGTTGATCAGGCTGGCCTTGATTTTGAGACAGGATCTCCCTGTAGCCCTGTCACTCTGGCTGTCCTGGAACTCACTCTGTAGACCAGGCTGGCCTTGAACTCACAAAGATCTGCCTGCCTCTGCCTCCGAGTGCTAGGATTAAAGGCATGCGCCACCACGCCTGGTGGAAATGGCTTTTAATTTCCCAGTTGCAAAACAGCGCTATCTGGTAGTTAAGAATCAATCTAGATAATGAGAAAAGAGGTTGAGGAAAAGAGGGAGGAGGATAAAGAAGAGGAACAGGAGGATGACCTACAGATTTTGGTGGCTGTTTGTGTTGCCTGTGCTTAAGATTTATGTTATTAAATAAAAGTAGAAACCAGAGGAGAGACAAAAAGCAGCTCCAGCCAAGACACTGTGGAGCCTGGTCTCCCCGTCCAACTACCACCTGGCCCTGGGTTCTCCACATTATCTTCTCAAAGATGACCTTGGGTTATAACCCAAGTGCACTGATCTCTGGGAGAACTGCCCTGTCCAGCCAGCCCTTAGTCACTCCTTTCCTTTGCCTTTCCCACCATGACCCTCCATCTCTCAGTGAAATCTTTCAAGCTCATGTGTGTATGTTCCCAACTAGTGGAGACATTTTTTTAACAGAGCACGAGAAGATGCTCTCTATATATGTAGCACACACATATATACAAATACATTTCAAAAAGAAGCTAATGCATTTCAGCCACGTCCAAGCCTTCATAGATTTGGGGGAAGGGGGAACTATGGATACAATTTTTTTAACAGATGAAATGGGGAATAAAAGTTACAGAATGGATAGGAAGAGAGATCTTTTCCAAACTTTATTTGTGCACATTCAATTAAAAAAGATAACTTTTACAGGTTCTTTGGTGTCCATATTCAGCATACAAAAATGTAAAAGACAGCTGGGCGTGGTGATGCACACCTTTAATCCTAGCACTTGGGAGGCAGAGGCAGGTGGATCTTTGTGAGTTCAAGGCCAGCCTGGTCTACAGAGTGAGTTCCAGGACAGCTGGGGCTACAGGGAGACCCTGTCTCAAAAAGACCAAAAAAAAAAAATTGTAAAAGACTATTCACAAATAAAACACATTAGCTCAAACTGGAAAAAATGACAACAATAAAACAATTTTAAGATAGTGCACACTGTGACAGCTCTGCTTGTGGGACATGAGAGTTACTACGGAAATAAATAAAATGTCCTTTTGTAAAAGCAGCAATGACATGTCTTGTAAACTACCTTCTTATATTACAGCAAGTTTGAAGTAAAATCCAAAGGGACTGGAGCTTACACTGTAGCCAATAAGAGTCTATTTCCTCCATTACTGTTGGTCCAGTTTTCCTTATGTTTTGAGTCCAATGTGCAGCAGGTTTCAGAAGGTGCTCGGTTAGAGATTCTAACCAACTGATGAGTTATAAAATTTCGTTCCCGCTTTGGAACACAAATGGGTAAATCCGTTCTGCAGCAGTTGCCAAGGCCTTTCCATTGGGTCCTGTTAGTGTGCTACTTCCTGTTGAGAATATCTGTAACGTGGCTCTTAGAGACTTTATCCACTAGCACAGCAGGGAGAAGTTCAAGTTCATACCTGGCGTGAGATCTATTGTTCTCTGTGAACTCTGGCAAACGGATTTCAAATGGCATGTTACAAACTGCCAAAACATTCACAACCTTAAAATCTGTAAAAATTACCTGAAAACCTGGTTTCTGCAGACTACAGGCTAAAGGTCTAGCACCAAATTTAGCTTCTTCTTCACTTGTTGCTCCAGTGCAAATAATTTTTCCTGAGGACCAAATTGTATCTGTAATTCTAGGTTTTCTAAGCTTCATTAAAACTTTTCCAACATCATGCTTATAAATGACATTTGCCCCCTCCAAAGCAATCTTCCTTAAGTTCAAATGGCATCTTGTTCTAAAAACACAGGCTACATTTGTAATTAAAATGTCCAATGCAACATCACTGTCTGCATCCATTGGGGTAGTTTAAAAACTTGAGTTTCCCACCACGAAGATTGCATCCCTGGGAAGACAGGTCGGTGGCAGTGGCCGGTTATGTCGGATGCTGAGCAGAAGCTGGAGGACAAGGATGAAGATGAGGCGGGCCCACTCCCCAGTCTCCATGGAACTCCCTCCCCAGCCCGTTGCTAGGAGCCCCTGAGGTTCCAGCTCCGTCTTTTGTGCTTTGTTGTTCCGTGTACCTAGTGGAGACATTTTTAAAGATTGTCTCAAACACAGGATTTCTATGATGACAGTTGGGCTTCATTTCAAGATTCCTCACTTGCACAGGCTTCTAAGGTTTTAGACCTAATTTTGTGCTTATACTTTTATTTTTCTTAAAAAGTATTCTCATAGAACATAGAATTCAGACCCCATAAAACCCATATGTGCCCCTGGTCTCTATTTACTCTTAGACTCTTTCTTGCCCATTAATCCATTCACAATTAGAATAGAAGTCAAGGAGCTGGAGAGATGGCCTAGCGGTTAAGAACACCGACTGCTCTTGCAGAAGACCCGGGTTCGATCCCCAGCACCCACATGGCGGCCGAGAACCATCTGAAACTCCAATTCCAAGAGAACTCCAGTTCCAGGGGAATCTGACACCCTCTTCTGACCTCCACGGCATTGCACGACACAGGTGCACAAACCTACATGCAGACAGTACATTCATACACATACAAAATAAATTTTAAAAAATTAAAAAATATTAAAAAAATAGAAGTCAAACACCAACTTTCTTTTGTCTTAAAGTCTCTCTATCAATTATCTAGTATTCTTTTTACACAATCCTTTCTTTCCATGTTCTATGTCCCATCATGTTTTCATATCAACTGAGAAAGTTCTGGCCCATTCTCCCTTTTCCCTGTCATGTGATTTCATTATTTCCAAGAGAAGGGTTGAGGGAGCTCATTACTTATTACCAGGACCCAGGAAACTCCTGGTCTTCAAATAGAAACATGCAGAGCAGCACATGAGATGCATGGCTTTTTAGCTCCTGAGAAACTGCCTATTTTCTATAATGTATCCATTCTTTTTTCCTTTTCTGGGAATTGAAGTTCCATAGGATTTTGAAATGAAATCCTCATTCTTGGCCAAGCTTCTTTTCAGTGGAGAATATGCTTTGTGGCCAGTTTCATGTTAACTTTGGCCAGTCTTCATTCACAATATGAGTATCCACATACCTGAATGAATGATACAGAGACACAAACTAGAATAACAGGGCCAACAGTCTCAACTCCACTGTGCTGGATAGCTTTAGTGTCAACTTGACACACCTGGGTCGAGGGAGCCTCAATTGGGGAATTGGCTCCATTGGATTGGCCTGTGGCCACATCTATGGAGTATGGCCTTGATGGTCGAGCAGTGTGGGAGGGCCCAGCCCACAATGAGTAGTGCCACCCTGGGCAGGTTGTTTTGTACTGTATAAGAAGGTGGGCTGGGCCTGAGCCAGAGCAAGCAAGCCAGTGAACAGCATTCCTCCATGGCTTGTGCTTCAGCTCCTGCCTCCAGGTTCCTGCCCTGAGTTCCTGCCTTGGGCTCCCTAAGTGATGAACTGTGACCCAGGAGATGTAAGCTGAATAAACCCTTTCCTCCCCAAGTTGGTGTCAGTCAGAGTGTTTTGTCATAGCAATGGAAGACAAACTACAACATCCACCATGACCTGCCATACTGGGTTTGATTGTTAGAGTGACTGGGTTCAAGGCTGAGTCAGAAAGGGGTTCTCATGACTGCAGAGCTTAGTGTGCGTCTCTCTTCTGAGCACTCCAAGTTTTTCTTTAACTAAAAACTTGTAAAATTACATTTTCACCTAATCCTTCCCATCTAGAAGCTTTTGTTTGAACTACTTCTTTGATTTCACCTTTGTTTTAATACCTCTGGAGTTAGAGATTAGAAGCACAAGGGTCTCAAGAGTAGATCAGCTCTGAGATTGTGTATCACATAAACTGTTCTTCAATAAGATGATATCTGTAAAGTCAATAAATATTTATGAAGTAGGCCCAGGTGATAATGACCCCAAAAACAAGTCTCTGACCCACTAACTCTGTCCTTTTCTTAGCCAGTGAAGAATTGAAAATAGGGAGAGGAGTGGAAAATAGAAAAGGAAAGAGAAGGACAAGTTGCTGAAAGACTAGGACTCCTCAAAGGCTGGAATGATCTAGTGGCAGACTGAACTGTGGGTTTCCACTAGAGGAGAAACCTTGTCCTCTCCTCAGCACTTCCTTCAACCCCATGGGACGTTCTTTCTCCAGATGAGTTTGGAGGTCAACATCTTACAAATGCCAGCAGAGGAAAATATCAACAGGGAAAGAAAAGTCTCAAGAAGTCATTCTTCTTTCTATTTGCAGAAAATTCCTAAATCAAGTCAGATTATGTAAATATACTTATTCAAACTAGCGGGTTATTTTTCTAGTTAGTATATGAATTTCTTGCTCATGACAATATAAGTCCTTCAAATTTACAGCTATAAAACAATTTTCAAACCTTTTTATTCAGTTCTACTTATCAGATAAAAAAAAAACTCAAGTTCAGAAAGGCTGAACATCACAAGTTGACCAGATAACCTGCTGTGTTACCTTTACCTGGGGAGATATGAACATAGGTATGTTCATCCCAGATAGGGCACTGAGGAGAGACCAGTGTAAGGAATCCAGCCAAGTCAGCTTCATAAAACAATGAATTTACTGGGTTTTCTTGCAGGAGCATGGGTGAGAGGAACCCCACAAAAACCTATGCCACTGAAAAGCCCAATCCCCTCATAGATGATGTCTTCACAGAAGCTATGTCATGGTTCTCCACCTTCAGTTAACTGTGGCTAACTATCTGCCCTAGCATCTCCCAAGATCACTTGCAGGTGGGGAGACCGGTCTCCCTGGTGAGTGTCCTGTGACTCTCCCACCTCTCTCTACTACTGGGTGTTAGTATCTCAGTCACCCACTCCATAGATCTAGCTAACATTGTTTTGCTCATTTTTTATAATGAGTATAGAATAAGGTTTCATCTCGCCTCAAAACAGTTATGGGTGAAGGGAAAAATAAATACTCCAGTATAGCCAAAATAAAGTCAATAGATCATTAACTTGGCTTCTCTCCTTCCCTCCCACCTCCCACTGGAGATTAACCCCAAGGCTTTAAACATGCTAGGTAAATTGCTCTAGTTCAGAGCCATATTCCAAACCCAGAGTGACTTTTAACTTAGTATTCAAGAGTTGAGCATCAAATTGGTTTATAATTGTAGGTAGACATTTGAAAATGACCATATTTATATGTATATTTATATATGGAAGCCTTTTTTCAGTCTTTTTGAGACAGGGTCTCCCTGTAGTCCCATCTGGCCTGGAACACTATGAAGACCAGTTTGGCCTTGAACTCACAGAGATCCGCCTGCCTCTGCCTTCCCAGGGCTGAGAGTAAAGGCGTGCGCCACCATGGTCAGTCTATATGGAAACTTTTAATTGACTGATATTTTCACTGATTTTTCCCTTTTGCCCATGGCTTCTGGCCTCCACTTCTGCCATTCTCCTACGCTCTCTGCTTGCAGGTAAAGGGTCCGCAAAACCTCATCTCTCGCACTCACTTCTGCCAGCCTCTTAGCTTCCAGTGCCATCAGGAAAGGGATCCACATGGTGGCTGAGAACCGTCTTTAACTCCTGTTCCAGTGGAATCCGACACCCTCTTTTGACCTCTGCGGCATTGCACGACAAGGGTGCACAGACCTGCATGCAGACAGTACACTCATACAAATAAAAAAATAAATAAAATAAAATAAAGTGTTCAACATCACTAATAATTAAGGAAATGAAAATTAAAACCACTTTAAGATATAATCTCACTCCAATAAGGCTGGCTAGGATCAAGAAAACGAATGATAACAAATGCTAGAGAGGTTGTAGGCAAAGACCACTCATCCACTGATGGTGGGAATGCAAACTTGTACAACCACTATGAAAATCAGTGTGGAGAACCCTTAAAAGACTCAAAATGAGCCTACCACCTGACCCAACCATACCACTTCTGCATATATATCCACAAGACTCATCCTACCACAGAGATACATGTACAGCCATGTTTATTGCAGCTCTCTTCACAATAGCAAAGAGTTGGAACCAACCCAAGTACCCCTCAAATGATGAGTGGATAGAGAAAATGTGGTACATCTACGCAATGTGGTAAAGAAAAATGACATCATGAAATTTGCAGGTAAATGGATGGAACTAGAAGATTTTATGTTAAGTGAAGTAACAGTCCCAGAAAAACAAGATTTATGGTATCCCTCATCTGTGGATGCTAGTACCAAGTACCTAGTTGTAAGGCAAACTGAGCAACATTAGTGTTATATTCATCATGATCTGAAAACAACTGTGCTCTTATATTGTGAATTCTTAGACAGGTTCTAGAACTAACCTACCATTTATTTTCAGACTTTGGACTTTTGGTATATGATGGTGGGTATGTATGTATCTTTTAGAGTAATATAAAATTAAAACTAAAATTAAATGGAAAAATGCAAATCAAGAAATATGATTTGGTAATAACATACAGTTTGTTTTCTGAAGATACAATTTTAATATAGGTATCAGGCTGGTAACTTAGCTTTTCTGGGTGCTTAACGACCATACTTAATGCCCATACCAATTTGGCCAAAGGACCTAAGGAATAACTTTGCTCCTTGCCCTCAGAGGTTAACTAATTCCCAGGGGACTATGCATGGGAGCATCTCTTGAAATGTCCTGCAAATGTTGGTCACCAGTCTTCCTGTGCAGGGAGGTCTTGGAGATCCACTAATGGGACTTCAGCCAGTGTCCAGTCTATAAAGAGGAAAGTCTGCTCATGCTTCAGAAAGAGAAGCCTGGTCTAGCAAGAGCTGATTTTGTCCTCAAGTGGATAGAAATGGAAATGAAAAGCTGAAAGGAACCAGGGGCTCCCACCCTACCCCACCCAAAGAAAAACCCTGAGTGACCCCTGAGGACCAGATTCTCAACTAACAAAACAAAACAAAACAAAAACCTTGGTTAATCTGGGCTATGTGGCCTTAAGCATCCAAAAGGAAAGTAAAACCAGAAATAATCAGTAAAAACTGTACTTTGGATCTAAAACTTGAGGTCTTAGTAAAAAATCAAAAGAAAAAAAAGAGAGAGCACCGTTGTTTTGCCTATCTTCAATTCTTACTGGCAAGTATATCCACTGCTTTTGCCATTCTTCAAAGACATGAGACACAGGTTTTTAACCCTCCAATTTGGACTGAATACTCATGTCTCTCCAAGATTCCTCCAAACCTTCAATGCCAGATGGGGACTACTGAGATATCCAGCTTGTGGACTGAGCAGCTACTGAGATTTCAGCCTCTTCAGAGTATAGACTGCCATTGTTGGACTACCCAGGCTGTATCACAGAGGCCAGTACAGGAAGATCAAGGCAGGATGTGCTTACTGGACCTCATTTGGGTGACCATGGGCAGGAAAGACCCCAGTGTGGAGCACAATTGCAATATTGATGATTGTTTGGGCTTGCCCAGGAGGAATCTTCAAACACTTCAAATGACATCTTTTAGCAACAACAACAAAAAAGAAAATTCTCCAATTCAGGTGATATATATATATATATATATATATATATATATGTAGTACAAGTTAGAACAACAACAAAAGAACTGGAAAAAAATCTCTGGAAAGACTCAGAAAAAAGATGCAAGACATTTATGGCAGAGTGCAGGAACTCAGGTGGGGTGGGGGTTATGGAAAGGGAAGTAACTCTAAATTTGATTGAGAAATTACGTATGATGTATGGGAAAAGTTTAATAACAATTAAAAAAATAAATTAAAAAAAGGACAAGAAAATTCTCTTTATTATAGTTAAACACTAAATATACAGAATAAAGAAGAGATATTGAAAGCCATAAGAGATAATGCCCTTTACATCACATGTAAAGGCAGCCTCAGTCAAACAGAAGACGATTTCTCAATGAACACTTTAAAAGCCAGAAGAACTTGGAGCAATGCACTACAAACCATGCAGGACCATAGATGCCAGCCCAGAAGGCTATACACAGCAAGACTGACATCATAATAGAAGGAGAAAGAAAAATTTTCCATGACAAAAGCAGTGTAAAGCAATTTATATTCGCTAAGCCAGGTCTACAGAGCAACAAGAGGGAATGCTTCAAACAGAAAAGAATGCTGAACACGTTTGAGAATCCACAGAAAATGATAAAAGAAGCCAAGACATCTGACAATCAAATGAAAACTAAGGAAACAGCAAACACTACAAAATCAACAAATGACAGAAATTAATACACACATTTCAATAATCTATATCAGTATTCTCCACTGGCCAATCAAAAGACACAGGATAGCAATTTTGATCAGAAAAGAGGATTTTTTTTTTCTGCTGCCTCAAGAACACACCTCATCACCAAATACAGACACCACAAGGTTGACAAAAGTATTCCAAAACAAATGGAAACCAGAAATAATCAGGAATTGCTATTCTGATAGCTGATAAAATAGACTTCAATCAAACACATGACAGAAACAACAGTCATTTCATATTGATTAAGGTAACAAATCATCAAGAGGATTACAATTCTATACAGACCAAGCAGAGGTGAACCCAATTAAAAATTATTACTAGATTTAAATTAATAATTTAATTAATTAATTTAAATCTAGTAATAATTTTTATTAATTATTAATAAATTTAATCCCAACACCATAATAGTACATGACTTCAGTGCCCACTGTCACCAATGGATAGGCCATATAAGGGAAAAATAGAGAAAGACTGGTGACAAATGACACTATAAATCAAAGCAACATCACAGACATTTACAGGACATTCAACTCAAGTTTTACGGACTATACATTCTTCTCAGCAGCGGATGGGACATGCTCTAAAACTGATCATGTATTAGGACACAAAGCTGGTCTCAGGAAATATAGGAAAGTAAGCAACTCCCTTCATTCTATCAGACCATAATGATACAAAGCTAGAATTCAAGAGTGGGAGAAAAAAAACACAGAAAACATACAAATTCATGAAGACAGCATACTATTGAATAATGACTGGATCATCAAAGAAAAGAATTTAAAAGTTCCTGGAATCAAGTATAAGTGAAAATACTACATTAAACCCTGTGGGACACAATGAGGCGTTCTAAGAAGTAAGCTGTTATCTCTATGTGCCTACATTATATAATCAGAGAGATTTCAAGGAAACAGCTAAATGATATATCTCAGGTCTTGGAAAAACAAGAATAAACCAAACTCAAGAGTATTAGAATGAAATGTTAAGATCAAGACTAAAATCAATGAAATAGAAACAAAAGGTTTTTTTGTTGTTTGTTTGTTTTTTTTAATGTGTATGAATGTACTGTCTACATGTAGGTTTGTGCACCCGTGTCGTGCAATGCCGCGGAGGTCAGAAGAGGGTCTCGGATTCCCCTGGAACTGGAGTTCTCCTGGAATTGGAGTTACAGACGGTTCTTAGCCGCCATGTGGGTGCTGGGGATCGAACCCGGGTCCTCTGCAAGAGCAGTCGGTGCTCTTAACAGCTAGGCTATCTCGACCAGCCCCAGAAACAAAAGTTTTTAAACAATGAAATGAAGAGTTGGTTCTTTAGAAAAAAATTAATGAGATTGATAAACCCTTAGCCAAACTAACCAAAACAAAGAGAGAAAAGACCAAAATTAATAAGATTAGAGCCATAAAAGGAAACATCATAACAGATATCAATGAAATCCATAAGAAAGAGCATATATTAAAATATATATTCCACCAAATTGGAAAATCTAAGATTTTCTAAATTCTGGATGAATTTCAAAAGGCTTATGAAAAAAAGGCTTATGAACTACCAAAGTTAAACAAAGAAGAGACAAAACAAACTGCTCAAACAGCAATAAAAATTTTCTGACCAAAACATGCAAAAGGCTAAGGGGATTCACCACAGAATTTTACCAGACCTTTAAAGAGGAGCTAAAACCAAATTATTTCATAAAATATAAATAGAAGGGATGTTCCTAAAATATTTTTACTTGCAAACCAAATTCAAGAGCACATCGAAAACATCATGTACCATGATCAAATCAGCTTCATCTTAGAGATGCAAGGATGGCTCAACATGTATAAATCAATAAATGTAGTCTGTCATAGAAATGGACTCAAGGACAGAAACCATGCAATCATCTCATTAGGTGCAAAAAAGACTTCGAATAAAATCCAACATCCTTTTATGATAAAAATCCTGGACAAACAAGGGATATAGGGAAATATCTCAAAATAATAAAGACAATATAGAATAAGCTGATAGCCAACATCATACTAAACAGAGAAAAACTTGAAGCACGTCTACTAAAACCAGGAACAAGAAATAATGACTTTCCACATATTTTCAATATAGTTCTTGAAGTCTTAGCAAGGGGAGATAAAAGAAATACAAATAGGAAATGAAGTCAAGGCACCATATCCTTATATATAAGTCTACATATAAAGACCCTTAAAGACTCTACCAGAAAACTCTGAGAGCCATTTATTTTCAAGATAGAAAATAAACACAAAAATTAATAGACTTCTTTATTTTTTCTTGGTCTTTTTTGAGACAGGGTCTCCCTTTAGTCCCAGCTGGCCTGGAGCTCACTCTGTAGACCAGGCTGGCCTTGAACTCACAGAGAACAGCCTGCCTCTGCTGGGATTAAAGGCGTGCACCACCGCACTCGGCCAGATTTCTTATATACCAATGGCAAACTTGCTGAAAACAAAATTAAGGAACAATCCCACTTACTGTAGTCTCAAAACCTATTTTTTTCAAAGGAAATAAGAGTTTATTCTGGGGTCAAATAAGAGTGACCATGGCCCAATGTGGTAACAGTCTCATGAAGTTTAGAAACAGAGCAAAGAAAGCCACAAACCAAGACACTTTTCAAATGCATTGCAGAGACATCAGAGAGGTATGTTATAGCCAAGCCAGGAGAACTCTGCTGTCGGCCTTAGCTGCTCTCTGCCACCATCCTTAGTCACTGGGTTGGTAGAACTGGAGGTCTGCTAAGTAAATACATCTCAAAATGTTTTTGTTAGTCACAAGTTGTTAGATCAGATGCAGAGGTGGACAAAGAATGGCTATTGAGGGGACGGAAGATAACCCGGGATAAACTCTGAAGAGGCTCTGCACCTGCAGCATTCCAAACCCTCCACAATCAATGAGGTTCCAATCAGTCGATAAGCCTTGCAGGAGATTGGTGATGAGGCAGGGATTTTTCTGGAATTTTCATTCATTTACCAACATGGCCATTTGCCAGGTGAGCCCTGGAAGGAGGAAAGTTAGGTTCAGGTGTGCTGGTCAAACAAGACATGGAGATGATCACATAACACAAGGTAGTAACAGAAGCAGCTTTCTATTAATTACAAATTGAAGGAAGAAGAGGGAAGCACACCCCTCAGGACCAGCTGAAGAAAACTCAATTTTTAAAAATAAACTTAACCAAGGAAACAAAGTACATGTATGATGAAAACAATGAAAAAAGAAATTAAAGAAGAACCAGATTGAAAGACTTCCCATGCTCATAGATTAATATTGTAGAAATGGCCATCCTACCAGAAGTAATCTACAGAGTCCATACAATGCCCATAAAAATTTGAAGATAATTCTTCACAGAAATTGAAAAGGCAATTTTAAAACTTATATGGAAGCATAAAAGGCCCCAGAGAGCTAAGGCAATCCTGAACAATAAGAACACATCTTGAGATCTCATCACTCCTGGTTTTAAGTTATACACAGAGTTATAGTAATAAAAATAGCAAGGTACTGGCATAAAAAAAGACACATTCATCAATGGAATAGAATTGAGGGCCCATACATAAGTCCATGTACCTACAATTGCCAAATAGTTTTACAAAGATGCCAAAAATTTCACATTGGAGAAAAGACAGCATTTTCAACAAATGTGGAATTCAAAACCATGTAGAAGAATAAAACTAGACCTTTGTCTCTCGCCATGCACAAATCTCAGGTGTGGAACTGTGGTCTTAAAGTTGTTGCTCAGGGGAGTTTCCATAGATACCCAGAACAAAACTGGCTATTGTCATTGGTTTTGGTTATCCACAAAATTGTAAGATTATTACTTTATAATTGATTTGGGGGTATTTTCATACTATATATTTTTATCATATTTATATCTCCTCTGCACCTCCCTTAATGACCCCTGCCCAAATTAATGTACTCTATTATGCACATATAGGTCTCTGTGTAATATATATACTTTAATTTGCATCCCTAAGTGTCCTTCAGTATGGATCAATCCACTGGAGCCTGGTTAACCTACCAAGAGTCACACGTTGATAGAGACTGACCCTCTCCCTCCCAGCAGCCATTGGTTACCAATAGTTCCTCACCTAGGGCTGGGATTTCTTACCTACTTCCCATGTGTGTGCTGGGATTTTTGTCTGGTTTGAGCTTGTATGGGTCTTCTGCATGCTGTTACCATGGCTGTAAGTATATAAGTAACTGACCAGCTGTCTGGAAAACTCTGTTCCTTTGTGCTCTTCTACCACCTCTGGCTCTTAAAAGCTTTCTTCCCTCTCTTCATCAGTGATACCCAAGCCTTGGGTGGCAAGGCAGAAGTTTCTCTTTTTATTTTAATTTTTATTTATTCTTTGAAAATTTATACAGCATATCTTGCTTGTGACTGCCTCTCAGTCTCCCCTTCCACCTCTCCCCAAGCTTCCCCATCACATTTCCCTCTCAACTTTGTTTTCCTTTTAGAATTTTTCATTAATTTCTTTTTATCTTCTGTTTTCAGCGGACAGTGATTAATACAGACTCTCACAAGTGGTCAGAGTGCAGAGAATGAGTATCCGTGGAGTGCTCGACTGTCTACATCACAATGCCCTCCCCATACGCCTCAGGGAACATTGCAGAAGAGGGGGTGGGTTGACTGTAAGAGTCAGAGATTGGGGAGGAAAGACAAGGCAATCAGTCTTTTCGGAGCTCAGTCTTCCCCTCTGGTCAGATGGTCAATCTTTTCTTTGAGGTTTATGATGTTGGCACTTTTCTCCTCAGGTCTCTCTGAAGAAGGGGAAGTTGGGCAAACACTGAGGTCCTGAGTCTTGCATTCTTCCTGAGGCAGTCATCTGGATAACACCTAGACTGAATGTTAACTCAGAACAAACCAACAGTTAGTGGTGTGTGCCTCTACATTCCCACCTATGGAATGAAGTACAAATGAGCCTCATAGAGGCTGGGAAGAGCCCCATCAGTTTCCCTTGCATAGTTCTTTTTTTATAATGCAATTCAATTTTATTAATTCCACAAAAGTCTATTCTTTTTTTTTATTATGCACTTTTATTATCCACATTTTTTACCACAAAACACTTTTACTTAAAAAATATTCTTTTTTTTCCTTTTTTTTTTTAACATTTTTTTTATTGATGCTTTGTGCATTTCATACATCATTTTCCAATTCAGTTCAGGCATATTTCCCTTTCCCTTCCCCCCCACCCCCACCCCAACCTAGATCATGCATTCTGCCATAACTGTCCTGTATATTTCTCTCAGTTTTTTTTTCCATTTTTTAGCTATAAGTGATAATCCATGTTGATCACCTGACTCTTACAAAATATCACAATGGTCCACATATTGATATGTTATGTTGTTTGGACCCAGTGAACAGGAGGGAGCAGCTAGTCTAGACTTGTTTGTAAAGCAGATGCGCAGGAGAGGATGGGGAAAAAAATCCAACAAAAGTTCAAGAGGCATCTACCTCGGTGAAGTTTTAGGGTTGTTCAGTGGTTGTGGAGCAGGCAAGACATTGCCTTCTAGGGTAAAGAATAAGTTTGTTGCACCTGGCCCCCTCCCTCCACCAAAAAGAAGCACAACGTTTGGTGGTCTCTTTTTGGATTCTGGAGGCAGCACATTCCTCATCTGGGTGTGTTACTATCACGACCCATATATCAGGTGACCTAAGCGCAGCAAACTTTGAAGTGGGGCTTGGAAAGGAAAAGGCTCTTCCAACAGGTCCAGGCTGCAGTTCAGCTGCTCTGCTGCCCCTAGGGCCATATAGACCAGCAGACCCAATGGTGCTTGAGATATCAGTGGCAGATAGAGATGCTGGTCTGGAGTCTGTGGCAGGCCCCATAGGGGAATCAAAGCGGAGCCCTTGGGATTTTGGAGCAAGGCTCTACCTTTCATCTCAAACCTATTCTCCTTTTGGAGACAGCTCTTAGCGCTGGCTATTGGGCCTTAGGTGGAAACTGCGTTTGACAATGGCCACCAAGCTCACCATGCGACATGAGCTGCCCATCATGAGCTGGTTGTTATCTGACACCACCAGACCAAAAGAGGAGGTGCACAGCAACAGTCCATTGGTCAAATGAAGTGGTACATCATGGGACAGGCCCCAGGCAGGCCCTGGGGGCACAATGCAAGCTACATGAGAAGTTTCCCAATGCCTATGGTTCCCACTCCTGTGTACAGAGTGTCCCGTGCTGGCGGGTTAAGCAGCACCTATGGCTTCAGGGGTTTGCCCTATGATCGTGGTGACTGAGGAAGAGAAGACTAGGGCCCTGGTTTACTGATGGTTCTGCATGCTATGCAGGCACCACCCAGAGATGGACAGACTGCAGCATTACAGCCAATGTCTGAAACACCCTAAAGGACACTGTTGAAGGAAAGTTCTTCACAGTGGGCAGAACTTCGGGCATGCACATGGTTGTGTCTTTTGCCTGAAGGAGAAATTGGCCAGAGGTTCAATTATATACATGATTGCCATGGGCTGTAAGCCAATGGTTTGGCTGGATGGGTCAGGGGACTTGGAAGGAGCATGCTGGTAAAATTGGGAGAAAGACTTTGGGGAAGAAGTAGTGTGATAGAGCTCTCTGAATGGTCAAAAGATGTGAAGTTACTTGTGTCTCATGTAAATGCTCATCAAAAGTGTGATCTCAGCAGAGGATGAGTTTAATAATCAAGTATGATCAGATGATTCCTCTCTGTGGATAGTCAGCCTCTTCCCAGCTATCCCTGTTGTTGCTCAATGGGCCCATGAACAAAGTGGCATGGTGGCAGAGTTGGAGGTTATGCATGGGCTTCGACAGCATGGACTTCTCACTCACTCAAGCTGATCTGGCTACATCTGCTGCTGAGTGCCAGATTTGCCAACAGCAGAGACCAACAGTGGCCCTATGATAATGGTGCTATTCCCCGGGTGACCAGCCAGCAACCTGGTTGGCAGGTTGACTACATTGGACCATTTCTATCATGGAGGGGACAGCACTTTTTCCTTACAGGAATAGATACTTATTCGGGTTATGGATTGCCCTTCCATGCATGGTAATGCTTCTGACCAAAACTACCATACCAGGCACTTACGGAAATGCCTTATCCACATCTGGTATTCCTCACAGCAGCGCTTCTGACCAAGAACTCAACTTCACAGCCAAAAAGTACGACGGTGGGCCCATGGTCATTGTATCCACTGGTCTTACCATGTTCCCCCACACCCAGAACAGCTGGCTTGATAGAACGATGAATGGGCCTGCTTGAAGGCACAGTTACAGTGCCAATTAGGTAGCAAAATCCTGGAGGGCTGGGCAAGGTTCTCCAGCAAGCAGTATATGCGTTAATCAGCGTCCACTATATGTGTACTGTTTCTCCTATAGCCAGAATGCATGGGTCAGGAACCAAAGGGTGGAAGTGGGAATGATTCCACTCACTATCACCCCTTAGTGATCCGTAGGAAAATTTTGCTTCCTGCTGACCCATGACCTTGCGTCTGGTGGTCTAGAGTTTTGGCTCAATGAAGAGGGGAGTGCTTTTGCCAAGAATACGGCAAAGTTCCTATTGAACTGAGAAGCTAAGACTTCCCCCTGGCCACTTCGGGCTTCTATTGCCTGTTAAGCCAACAGGCTAAGGAAGGAATAACATAGTAGGAGGAGTGATTTGATCCAGATACCATGGGAAAAGTGGACTTTTTCTCCATAAACAATGGTGGCAAGGAAGGTTGTATGTCTGGAAGGCAGGAGAGGTGCTGTAGGGCGCCTTCTGGTCCTACCGTCCTATGATTAAGTCAATGGAACTCAACTAATCCCAAACCAACAGATGACCAAATGGCCAACCCTTCAGGGAAGAAGGTTAGTGTGTCACTCCTCCAGGGGAAAGAGACAGAACCATGCATGAGGTGCTTGCTGATGGTGGAGTGAAAGTACAGAATGGGTAGTAAGGGTAGAGAAGAGTAGTCTAATATCAGTGGAAAGCCACGGGACCGTTGCAGAAACGTGGTTATAATAGATATTAACTTTTGTCCTATTTGGTAAGAAGTGTGCTTGTTCATAATATATATATATATATAATATATAATAGTATATTCATAACCATCACAAGTCCACCCCTGTTCAACTTGACACCCATATAATAGCCTCTCCAGTTAAATGTCAATTGCAAACGATTGCAGGGTCATAATTCCACCTAACTGTTTATAAGTATCTCATGTGCAATAGCAAAGCATTATATTCTTAGAGTAGGTGGTAAGTGTCTTGAGAAGAACTTAGTACTTCAGTATCAATAACCTAATATGACAACACTTACAAAACACTTAGCTCAGTCTGCACATTCAAAAGGAACCACAAGTATCCACTTATAGATATATATATAGAGATATATAATAGATAATAGATATATAGCCACTTAATATATATTTAATAATATGATTAAGTGGAGATATATAATAATTTATAGATATAGCTATATATATTCTGGGTGTCAACTTGAACTGGAGCTAAGGACAAATAGAGAAAAGATTGTACCGATGATTGAACCACTCTCAACCCGGATGGCCCACCCCAAATGTGGTGCTAACCTTCTGCCAGCAAGGCAGTATTGAAGGCCACTATGGCCATGGCAGGGGATCTGGTCCCTTTTTTCTCTTGTGGCTTGCTTTCTCTCATCTGGTGTGAGTTTGTCTGCTGCTGTTACACTTCTTGGATCCCAGCGTGTACTGAGATTGCAGATCTCCTGGAATCCAATCATTCGGGCCTTCAGCACTGAACTGGTCCTACTGAGACAATCCAGGCCTTGCGGACTGAGCAGGTTCCCGGCGCCTCTCCAGTTCGGCGCTTTGTTGAGCTCCGTCACGTGATGCAAATCAAAATTGTATATAGTCTGTATATATTCATCCTGTTGCTTCTGTTTCTTTAGAGAACCCTGACTAATACAATGTGAAAGTGAAATTTCTCGGTTCAGTGAGTAATCTAGAAACCGTTCTTGTCTAGTCTTTCATATTTGTATTTTGTTTTGAGGCAGGATTGCACAGCCTAGGCTGGTCTTGAACATGTGACCCTCCCGCCTTAGCCTCCCAACTGATGGGATGTGGCTTTTTCTTGTCTGGTCTTTTGAATTATTTTGACTTGAAATTTCTTTTGCTACAATTTCCAACAAATAAGATGTCAGATATCAATTAATATCCAGGGAAAGGGAGGAAAACAGCAAATCAAAGCTATCATAATTTTTTCTCAAAGAACATATGTAATAAAGATTTTTTTGTTTCTTTTTCTAAATTTTATATTATTTAAATATATTAATTTCAAATAACAATGTAAAAGGATGATTGAGAAACATAAGTAAGTTGCATGTTCTGGTTCCCACCTTAGTCTCAGCACTTGGAAAGCAGAATTCAAGGCCAACCTGGTCTACAGGAATTCCAGGTCAGCTGGGTACATAGTAAGACCCTGTGTCAAAACAAAACGAAATGAACAACACCAACCCAACACTGCTACCAATAATTTATAATAGAGTTTTTACAAGGGGGTTTTACTTACCTTTGAATTGATAAATGATATGATAGTATTTGTTGATCTAATATTGCCTTGTGAAAACCAAGAGTGTGTCCATAATCACCACTCAGAACATAGTGGGTATATAATGTATATTACCAATTGTAACTGCCATGTCTGGCTATTATACTGTATGTAGCAAATTCTAAGTCTCGCCACTTTCATTTTTCTATGAAGTCACTAACTAGTAACTAGTCCTCTGCCTGCTCTCTGTTAGCTGCTGAAATGTAGATGTGCTGAAGCCACTGACTTGGGGACTTTCTATACAGGGCGCTTGCCCCTTCAATAATAGATCCACTCTGAATTCTCATTCAGTAGATGTCTCTAATCAGAAATAGTGGTCTTAGTACCAGTAGTGAGGGGCACTGAGAACAGTAGCCTGAGGTCCCTAAAGATTAGCCTGAGCCTAGCCTTTTAGGGACTTTGATCTAAGTCACATGGGGATTCTGGCTTCAGGGAGAAGAGAATTTCAGGACTATTAAGTATGAAGCAGAATTGGAGTTTTATAAAGATATTGCAATATAGATTTTAAGAATGAGAGTTAGGAAGAACAGCACTCTGAAAGAAAGACACGCCCAGTATCAAGGGCACAAGCTTCACTGGGAGGCATACTTCATTGTCTCTACAACAGTCATATATGGAGTTTTAGTGGGTTTTTCATAAGGGAGACGATAATTATTTATTCTGGAGTCAACAATATAGGAGTGGACCCTGGCCAGGAATCAGATTCATGTTTACCGCCAACAAGTCCATGTTCCAATTTAGAAGCAGTTTCATGAAGTTTCTACAGTAACAAAACAAAGTCATGAATCAAGACACTTCTCAAATACACTGGTGGAAACAGTAAGTAGGCAGATACAGGCAGAGAGAAATCTCAGCTGTAGGCCTCAGATGCATCTGATGACACTCAGCCTTTTAGTGATGGAGCTAGGACTTTGTTAATAGAGTCCAAAAGGTTTATATCTGTTAGTCACAGGCTGTTAAGTCAAAAAGAGAGGTGGGAAAGGAGTGGCTACTTAGGAGCTAAAGATGGCCCAATATAAATGTAATCAGGCTCTGGGCCTGTAACGTTTCAAACTCGCCACAACCACTGAAGTTCTGACCAGCTGAGCGGCCTCTGCAGGGGTTCACTCTCAACATGCAGTTTTTCTGGGAACTTTTGTCTACAGTTTTGAACCTATTATCTTCAAAGTCTTGTCAGGAACCTAAATGAGATCACAGGACAGCTTCCAAGGGACATCTGACAGGGTGTCATCCAAAAGACATAAGCTCTACCCAAGGTCAAATACATACAAACCCTGAGTCTGTATCTTTGCTACTTTAATGTAAAACATCTAGGAATATAATCTCTCTGTCAACAACTTCTACAGCTAGTGTTAACTGTATTGGAATTCTTGTTTGCCAAGTGAGCAAAGAGGCTTCAGATGACTCCAGAGTGAAGAGTCTCCTTCCCCCGCACATGTCTCATATTCTCCTCTGTCTTTCTATCCAGCCTCAGAAGGACCATTGGTCAAGGGACCTTGGTAATAGTTAGCCTTTGTGATCATCAAGGCCATAACATGAAAGTACTTGCAAAAATGTAGGTACGAATATCATCATCTGTGTTGATGGTTCATTCTTCACCTCATTCTGCCTCTTGCAGAAATTGGTTAGACATGTTTTCTTTTCCTCTAGTTTTGTTTTGAGGCCCCTCTGTGGATAGTGGCTATAAATTCTAGCCTCGCCCTGATAGAGGTCCTGGCGAGGTAGTGATATATGCTTAAAACATGTCTTTCACAAGCTATTTCTTTGTCCTGATCAACAGCCTGACACCTAAATGTCTGATCAGAGAGTGACCAGCTGTCCCTTACATAGGACATTTGTTTATATTCGCAGACACCTCGTGGCTCTTGTCTGCTCTGTGTCCAGTTTATTGTCAATACAAAAGCACAACTCTCATATCAAAGGAAATAAGAGATAGTTTATTCTGGAGTCACATATGAGTGACGATGGCCCAACGTGGTAACGGTCTCATGAAGTTTTTATAGTAACAGAACAAAGAAAGCCACAAACCAAGACACTTTTCAAATGCATTGCAGAGACATCAGAGAGGTGGTTTATAGCCAAGCCAGAAGAACTCTGCTGTCGGTCCCAGCTGCTCTCGGCCACCGTCCTTAGTTACTGTGCTGGTGGAACCTGGTGGCCTGCTAAGTAAATACATCTCAAAGTGTTTTTATTTGTTAGTCACAGGGTGTTAGATCAGACGCACAGGTGGACAAAGAATGGCTACTGAGGGGATGGAAGATAACCCAGGATAAACTGTGAATAGGCTCCAAACCCGAAACACTCCAAACCCTCCACAATGAATGAGGCTCTAATCAGTGGATCAGCCTTGCAGGAGACTGTTGATTACGAAGGTTTTTTTCTGGAATTTTCATTCATTTACCAATATGGCCATTTGCCAGGAGAGCCCTGGAAGGAGGAGAGTTAGGTTCAGGTGTGCCGGTCAAACAAGACATGGAGATGATCACATAACACAAAGGTAATAACAGAAGCAGCTTTCTATTAGTTACAAGTCAAAGAAAGAGGGAAGCACAGCCCCCAGGCCCAGCAGGATGGAGAACAGCCGAAGCAATGAGAGAGACTGGAGGACCAAAGCCTTCCCGGGCTCCAGGGTGTGCCGTGGGGAGGTGTAATGGAGGCCTATAAAGCAAGCAGACCCCAGATCCATGATGTAGTCGTGGATGTGGCCATGCACCATAAAATGAAGTGTACAATATTTAAAATAAGACACAATAACAACAAAATACCTAAACTGGACAAAATGGAAGGAAGGAAGGAAGGAAGGAAGGAAGGAAGGAAGGAAGGAAGGAAGGAAGGAAGGCCAGTGTCTAAATTAATGAGAGAATAAATGCTATAGAAAAAATGCCTCTTCTAGAGCAGGAAGTGTCATCATCTGGGAATTCTACACTTCACTTATTGAGGAAGCACTCAGCTGTTTCCACAGTGCTGCACAGCTCTTCGTTCCTATCAGCATCTAGGAGGGACTTTCATTTCCTGCTCCGGGGACCTGTGAAATAGTGTTCCTACGACTTTAAAAATATGCTTGGTAAATTAAGCTGTAACCTTGAGCATGTATGCCTGGATAGCTTTGTCTCATGAGAAAGTTTGTGCAAAAAGGCTTTCTGAGTTCTCTGGGGTGCCAGCGCTCCCTCGTTTCTCAGGAGACACTGCACTCTCAGGAAGGCATGCTATGGTGCTAATGCTACCTTGCTCATGTTTCACTGCGCTACGACATTTCGACCATTTTATTATTATTCATTGTTCTATAAATATTCATCTTTGAGTCTAATGAGTATGAGTATAAAAGCAGAGCTCTCTGTGTCGTTGGAGCTCCTGTATGGATGGAAAAACAGAAATAAACCAAAGACATAAAACTGCACGGGCCCTTGGTTCCTTTTTTTAAAGCTGTGTAATCTTTTCAGGTCCCATGGCACCTCCTCGGTGGCTGCACTCTGTATCTTCAAGACCATCACCACCTCTTCCCTAAGGTTTTTGCTTTTTTTTAAATGGTGGTAACTAGGCCAGGGAAGGTGGTCATTGGCGACCTTAATAATTAAGTTTAGTTTTCTTTCATGTGTTTTCTGAACATTTGGATATAGTCTCTAGAGAAATGCCCATTCAAGTTAATTTTTTATTAGGCTTTTGTCATTGAGTTGTGAAAGTCCTTTATATATTCTAGATATGAGACTTTAATCAGATATGTGATTTGCATATATATTTCCTCCCATTCTATGGCTTTGCTTTTCACTCTCTTTCGTTTGTGCTTAGCCTTTTTTTGGTTTTTAAGTATGTATTGGTATTTTTTAATGTGTATGAATGTATGGCTTCCGGTGTAGGTTGGTGCACCCGTGTCGTGATGGCCGTGGAGGGGGGGGGTGGCGGGAAATGAGGTGTTTGATTCCCTTGTGCGAACGTGAAGTTTCAAAGATGGTTTCTTAGCCACCATGTGAGTGCTGGGATGAACCCAGGGTCCTCTGTAAGAGCATCGGCACTCTTAAGCACTGAGCATCTCACTCTGGGCCCCTTGGTTCCCTTTCTATTCATAAAAGTGTATTTGAATTATTGTTTTTTTTGTTCTTAGTCAGGGGTCTCTCTGTAGCCCCAGCTGAAAGGTTTAAATGTTAATGAAATATGACTTACTTATTTGTTTTGTTTCGCTGCGCCATTTTTAGCTTTATATTTTAATTGAAAAAGAAAAAAGGACACATTTTCAACACAAAATAGCTTTCTTTAATATTTTTAAAGAAGCAAAGAGAAAGCAACATTCTCTTGAAGACTTCTTTGTCTTGGGTTGCTGTAGACTGGGAAGCACTGTGTATTTAATCATGGGTGTGCTTGCTTAATGGGATCTAAAGGAATAAGGAAAGAAATGCAATCTCTTTGGAATCATTAGTTATTGGTACCAGTTTTATTATGAAACTAACCTTTTCTTTAACTATGTCTCTTTTAGAATCTTCCTAAATACTATGATAGCTGCGCTTTTTTCTTTTGGTTTCACACATCTCTTATACAAAATAACAGGTAGGGATACAATGCAACCCATCAGAAACACCCTAATGTTTCATGTCTCTGCAATGGCAAGGTTTGTGCCCACTTTCATAAGTTCAATGTATAATAATGTATAATGCCTTACTTATCTTAATGTAGTTATTTTTAAAATATAACTGCTCCCTGAACCTCACTCTTGGGTTAGCCTCAAGTTCTGTGCCACTGGGCTATAGTTAAAAATCTGTTATACTCTGATCTTGAGTGGGACAGGGAATTCCTTCTATGGATAATGTGTACCTACTAGGTACCTTGAGTTTGGCAAGGCCT
This sequence comes from Rhizomys pruinosus, assembly GCA_009823505.1. NCBI lineage: Eukaryota > Metazoa > Chordata > Mammalia > Rodentia > Spalacidae > Rhizomys > Rhizomys pruinosus. Next base: position 295,164 of record VZQC01002218.1, read on the forward strand.
CAGTAACCATTGGCTTAATGGCACCTGACCATCAAATTCCATGCTGCAATAAGTGTGATCCAGAGGTATCCACTAGTTTAAAAGCTAACTGGCCAGGCTCGGGCATGGTGGTGGATGCCTTTAATCCTAGCACTTGGGAGCCAGAGGCCGGCGGATCTTTGTGAGTTAGGCCAGCCTGGTCTACAGAGTGAGTTCCAGGACAGCAGGGGCTACAGGGAGACCTGTCTCGAAAAGAACCAAAAAAAAAAAAAAAAAAAAAAAAAAAAAAAAAAAAAAAAAAGCTAATGGTATAGCAGACATCTAGTGCAGAAATTAGAAAGCACAGTATTAATGAAGATACCTAAAATCATGCATTTGATAGTTTTCCACTTCAATATGATTTTATAATAACTGAATTGGAAAATATTTTATTAAAAATTAATTGGATTTGGATTCTAATACCAAAGAGCCTTCTCTATGTAGAAACTCATTTTTTAATTTATAGATTCTCTTGTGGTGGTGAGAGAAAGGGACAGAGAGACACATAGACAGAGATTTCTTGGTATCAAGTGGGTACCTCCCACCACAGAAATAAAATACTTTAAAAATCACTCAGGTGGGCTTGAAAAAGTGGCTGTCACTGTATGTAACATGACTGTTACTTCAGTTCCTTCAAGCCTGACTTGGGTCTAATAGCACTTCAGGACTAGTGTCTAGTAAGGCACCAGTAAATGAACCAAGACTTACAATGATTAACTTTGGATTTGACAAACTTCAGCTCTGAAATATTTGAGAGCTATGGGGGTTTGTTGCTACCTCTTAAAAGTGGCTTTTTTGAAGCTGGGCGTGGTGGCGCACGCCTTTAATCCTAGCACTTGGGAGGCAGAGACAAGGCAGATCTTGGTGAGTCAAGGCCAGCCGGTCTACAATGTGAGTTTCCAGGACAGCTGGGCTACAGGGAGACCCTGTCTCGAAAAGACCAAAAAAAAAAAAAAAAAAAAAAAAAGTGGCCTTTTTTGCCAAAGGATAATGTTTTGTTCTTTATGCCACCATATTGATGTAGGAGAAGTAGCATTATGTAGGAATCTTCTCTTGCTACGAGCAGGTGCAGCACTGTCCTGCTAAGGGGAGAAAAGCAGTGGCTGCCTGCGGTCGCTGCTGGGGAACTGAGCCCTCGACGCAGGGTCAGTTGGTTATGTTCATAACCCAGCCTGAGTGACTACTGTCCATCTTGGGTGCTTAGCCTGGGAAGCAGAATGCTTCCTGTTTGGCCAATCCCACCTGCCAAGAAACTGCTGGTCTCTGAACAGGAACTTCAGGCTGCTATGATGGACAATCTTCAGCCTTCTCTAAAGGCTGAAACCCACTCACAATCCACTCCACAGGTTGGTGACCTGATTAGTCTCTGTCCAACCCCACGCTAGCTTACCAGGTTAGCAATCTGATTGATCCCCATTTAACCCACTGACCACTGACATTCAAAATCCAGGCCTGCTTTGGCCTGTATATTCCTGAATTAACATAACAGATCCAGGAATTCTGTGTGATGATGGTAATGGAGAATTCACTTTATTGCATGCTGCAAGTCACTTTTATAAGCCAAATGACATCATTTCTCAGAGCCAATCCCAGACCCCAGTCTCACACCCCTGTCTGCTGCTGCCCCACCTAGCATTATATGCCTGGGCCACAAGGTGCTCTGTCTTGGGGCAGGGTCAGAGGGACCTCATGACTTCCACATTGTGGCCTGAGGGATGCCAGCTAAGAACTAGCCCCTAATTCGAACTGGATTCCCACAACATTAGGTCATTTCTTTTACTTATTTTTACTTATGTGTCTGAGCATTTTGTAAGTACCCCACCTGCATGCAAACCCGGGGAGGCCAAAAGAGAATGTCTGAACCCTGGAACTGGAATTATGGGTGGTTGTTAGCCACCATGTGGGTGCTGGGAACTGGACATGGGTCCTCTGCTAGAGAAGCCAGTGCTCTTAACCACTGAGCCATCCTCCAGCTCCAATGTTAGATCAGTTTTATGCTTACTTTTACATAATTTTCTAAAGCCATTTGTAACATTTAACTTTACATATTACTAAGTAAAGTGCTTTGGAGTATTACTGTTTAGGTAAAACACCAACTTCTTCACTTAAAGTAGACCCAGGAATTTATCACTGGGTTTTAATATACATCTAGTCTCTGGAGAATTTCTTTTACTCATACAAATGTCATTAATTCCATCAGATACAATGTCAAAGAATCAGCAACACATTCCTTTGTATCACATCAAAGAGATTGGACATAAATAAGAGTGGCACGGAGGCTCTGATTATTAGTGAAACTTTTTTTGTTTTGTTTTCTGAAGCTCCAGTAAGCATGATCTATTACATGGTTTTGTGTTAGCCCTAAAATGTAATGATTTTTTCCTATCCTTAGGCTTTTTCTACCAAGAAATGAATTGGATAATCCCCATAAGTCAAAAACATGGAAAATTTATGGTTCAAAGTTTGCAGTAGAGGTGTATTTTGATGAAACACAGTCCCAAGTTACATAGTGGCTATTATCTGAGTAAGTGAAGTTCTTCGTGGATAGAATCATGTTCTTCCCAATCCCTACTAAATATTTATATCTTCTAACTGATGTCTTTGCTGGCATGTGTATATTTATATGTACATATGTTTCTGAGAAATCTATTAAATGTATACAAGAAAAATGTCAATGGTGATTTTTTTCTTTTATAAGCATATACAAATACAGTCTCTCTCTCTTTGTGTTGTTTGGAACACAGAATGCACAGGAACATTACATATCATTTTGAAGAACTTTGAAAGTGTAATACAAAGCAAGAAGGACAGAAGAATGCCACATAGTGATGTTCGAACTAGGAGTCCTTTATTAATAGCTAGTGGTCACAGAGAGGGCTAATCCCTCAAAGAACCCTCTATCCAGAGGAGATACAGGGCAGGGTTTATAAGGCTTAAAACCACAATTACAATCTTGGAAAAGGGAGAGGGCTAGGTTATAGGCAAGAAAAAAACACATAGCCTATTAAAAGAATGAGAAAAACCCCAAAGAGAGAAGACAAACACGAGAAGGTAGCTGTCAAGAATAAACAGCAAAAAAAAAAAAAAAAAAAACCACACAGAAAAAACACAATAATACACCATTTAGAAGATGCTTTAATACTGGAAAAGGTTAGGNAGTACAAGCATCCTTCAGGTAAAACAAACCATTTGCAGGCTGTTTGTGCCCAAACCCCCACAGCCCCACCTTCCAGCGGGGGGTGAGGGGTTGTATGTTCAATCAGGTGAATCAAATGAGTGTCCATACTACATTGCTGTAGTTCACCATTCACCCATCGCAGACTTACATTCTACCACGCCCCCTTTCCGCAGATTATTCCCAGATTAGAAAGGGCACAGATTTGATCTCCTGAGGCCAGGGAGAATGAAGGCGGGGAAGGAAGGGTAGGAACTGGGTCCTTGGCGAGCTGAGGCTGATCCTTTGGTCCTGCTGTCTTTGGTTGATTGGCCTTTGTGGCTGTGAGGTTGGAGGTTATCCCCCAGCTGGTATAAAGGTGTGGTCTTTGGTTGTTTAGATCTAGTGGCTGTGGGGGGAGTTATCCGCCCAGCCGGTATGAAAGAAGCACGTTGTGTGACTCTTGAGATTTTGAGATCTCCTGAGCCCACGGCAGGTGCCGGGGCGCGGCTGAAGACCCCCCCCCCGCCCCCCGCCAACTGAGATTACGAAGAAGGATCTGAAGGAGGCAAGCAAAGCAACGCCTCAACACAGTAGAAGAAGGCATATCAGGACCACAAGTGGAATACAGGCAAGGAGAAGCCCATATCCAGGATCACGAAGAAAAGACTACACTGGAAAGGTGCAGGATATCCCACGCCAAGCTTTTACCAACCCTATGGTACTCCTGCAGTGGATTCCCCCCCGGGAAGCCCTAGGACACAGAAATCAGAAACACAATTGGGAAAACATACTTAAAGAACTAACAAAATCATAAGAAAGGAAAATTAAAGAACTAAGAAAAAGAAAAGGAGACCGAGAGAGAGAGAATGACAAGCTCCGGAAAGGAAAGTGAAAAAACACTGAAAAGATTCCCATGCTGAAAAAGAAAAAAGAACAACAAGCCAAACGCAAAAAAAGAAAACAAAAAAAAAAAAAAAAAGAAATAGAAAACACTAAGAAATACAGAAGAGGAAATGAAAAAGGAATCAAAACACTCATCCCATTCAAGAGGAAAGGAATGGAAAAGTGTCAGAAGCAGAATGGATGGAGGAAGCAGAACAAAGAATATCAGACCTGGAAGGAACAAAACAGAAAACTAAAAACCTCAAGGCAAATATATGAAAATTTAAAATACACAAACATGGAACAACCAAGAAAAGAGCTGTTTTGGGAACACTAGAAAAAAAGAAAAATCAAACCTCCCCGCATCAATAGGAATAGAGGAGGAGAAAGAATTCCCCAAGAAGAAAGGTAAAAGATTGAATCAGATCTTCACAAGAATAATAAGATGAAAAACCTTCCCCAAATTTAAAAAGAACAATAAACAATACAAGAAAAGCACAGTAGAAACTCTAAAAACAGAACAAGATGCAGAAAAAAACTCCTCACGCAACGCCAATACATAGTTAAAAATGTTGGGACAAACCCAAAAACAAAGAAAATTCCTTAAAGCGACAAGAGAAAAAACCAACAAGATGACCTATAAGGGGGAAAACCCTGATCAAAGAAAAAAATACAACGACCTTTCTCACGGCAAAAGATGACAGGCAAGAAAGAACTCTGGAGCAAAACAATTCCCAAGTGTTGAAAGGACAAAGGACGCCAACCCAGGTTATTATATAAAATCCCCGCAAAAATGTCCAGATCATAGTGAAGGAGAGAAGGAAATCTTTCCAGGACCATAATGACTTTGAAAGAATACATGGTCCCCGGAAAATCAACCCAGAGAAAATAATTCAAAATGTCAAAATAAATTTAAAAAGCAACCAAGAAAAAGAAAGAAAAACCCCCAACCCCCAGGGCAACGATAAGAGAAAAACAAATAAAAGCCATAACTTGGCAGAAGTTAAGAAAAAAACCTAAATCAAACCCCCGCAGCATGGATAATAAGGCAAAGGAAGCAACAACAAACCTATCAGTCATAACCCGTTATGAATAAAATAATGCTAAATCCCCCCCACAAATCAAAAGACCATAGGACCTTGGGGAAGGAAAAACTGGAATGTTTTTTTTAAGGAAAAGCCAGAAAATCCCCCATCGATATGGCTTTGTCCTGCCACGGAACAACATCCTTAAAATAACCCTCCCAAGGGAAAACCAGCCCCAACCTGTTAAAGTGGAAAAAAGGGATTGGAAAAAAAAAATAATTCCCCCAAGCCAAAATGGACCAAAAAAAGCAGGTTGTTGCTTGTATTTTTTTATTCAATAAAATAGAAAACCCCCTTTAAAAAGTAAAAAAAAGGAAATCAGAAAGAGCACGAAAGGCCCATGTAAACAAAAATTTTTTGCCCATCAAGGAAACGATCCCACCAAGAAGAAAAGTGTGTTTTTCAACAAATTTAAAAAAAAAAAGGGAAATATATGAATTGCCCCCCCAAATTCCTGGTTGCCCCAAAAAAAAAAACTTTTTCTAAAAAGACACAAATTCACCTCCCAGACCAACAAGTTCCCCAACAAAAGACTAATCACCCAGCCCACAACTCCCAATAGTGGGAGGATTTTTTTCCAAATTACCCCAACTGAGTTCCCTTTTGGAAAATAGGTCCCAAACAAGGAAAAAAAAAAAAAAAAATAAACAGAGGAGACCCAATCTTTTGGAACTGAAAAAAAAACGATATGATAACAAAACCCCAAATGGAACCCTCCAAATAGAACCTCTAAAAACCGAAAACATTCCCCATCCCTAATTACCGAGGAATACACTTTTCTACTTCAGCCCAAAACCCCAAAGGAAAACAATTCTCCCAAAATTGACCAAACAATCCCTGGGACACAGAAGAAACTCCTACAAATACAAAAAGATTGAAAAAAAATTTTAAAGAAATCCCTGTCACCAAAGAACCCAAACAAGGTGGCGAATGAAAGCCCCCTCAAAAAACATCCAAAACACAGAACCAAGCCCCCCCACCGCCCTTGCCCTACAAAGGAACAACAATGGATAACTAAACAACACACTCTTTGAATAATGAAAATGGGGTTCCCCCCCCCAGGAAAAAGGATGAAAAGGAAAAAAAATAAAAAACATTCCCCTGGAAACTGAAAATGACAAGGAAAAACCAATACAACACCCAACAAAACCTTTGTATGGGAATTACCCGTAAAAGCCAAAGTGTCACCCCCCTAAAGAGGGAAATGTAAATAGCCCCCTTTGGGGTGGGGGACCCTACCAAGTAGAAAAAACAGAAGAAGGCAAAAAAACAAGTGGAATGGAATCCCTAACAAACTAACAGCTAAAATCACCTTGGAAGAGCAACAACAAAAAATTTGAACCCTTAAAGAAACGCAAGAAGGGACAGGAAAAAAAAAAGAAATACAAAAAAAGAAGAGCAGACAAAAGTCAAGGAAAATAAAGAAAAACAAAAGAAAAAACAAAAATACAAAAAAATCATGAAAGCCCAAAAAAGTTGGGGTTTCTTTTGAAGAAATAAACTAGATTAAGACCAGAACCTCCTTAGCCCAGTTTTTAAAAAAAGGAAAGAAGGAAAAAATTTCAACATTCCAAAATACAAAATTTCCTGTGGGGGATTGAAAAGGGAAAATAATCCCCCCCACAACCGGAAACCAGGAAAAAAGATCAAAAAAGTTAAATAAATGGAAAAATATTACAAGAAACCTATATTCCTTACCCAAGTTGTGAAAGTTCTAAAGAAAGAAAATGGATGAAAAATAATCCTGAAAATCCTTGGGAAATCAAAAAAAAACCAAAGCCCTTTGGCCCAAGAAGGAAGAGACCAGCAAGCCGTAAAAAACGAACCCCCCCAAATAAACAATATGGAAAGAAAAAGAGGGGATGTAAAGTTAAAAGAAGCCCCCTTCCCAAACACAAACACAGGCCACCACACCCGGTTGTTTTTTTTTTTTTTTTGGGTTTTCCATTTTCAACCAAAAACAGCAAGAAAATTCCCTTAAAATAAAAAACAGTTCCAAAGGACCTACAAAACCAATTAAAGTTGGTGTTTTTTTTCTGAAAATGGTTTAAAGTAAATACAAATAAGAGGGGAAAACCTCCTCCCCCAAATTTTCCCTGCTTATGAAGCGCACAACCATTCAAACTCCCCTAAATTTACCAAAAAACAGGCAAAGACCCAAGAACCCTGAAAAAAAAAGGAAGAATGTATAAGACCCTCTTCCCCCCGCCCAAAATGAACACAAAGATGGGGCCCAAAAATTTCCCCCCCTAAAACAGAAAATAACTGGGGGCCAAATTTCCGCAATAAAACAAAGACCCACAAATCAAAGAAAGATCATCCCCATCAATGACCAAAGTTTGGAATTTTTTCCCTTAACCAGAGATCAAGGGAATGGTTCAAAACCAGTACCGAAAAATCAATTGTAAAAAAAAAAAAAAAAAAAAAAAAAAAAAAAAAAAAAAAAAAAAAAAAAAAAAAAAAAAAAAAAAAAAAAAAAAAAAAAAAAAAAAAAAAATTGAGGCTGAAGAAAAAGGCCCTTTGGAAAACAAATCCAGCCATCCCTTCAATGCCTTTTAAAGTCACCCTATAGAAAGGAAATTTTTTGGGGATTGGAAGGGAAAATTCCAATTTCCCCTCATGTTAAAATTCAAAACCCCCATAAAATACCAAAGGCAAAACCCCCACAGCCCCCCCCCAAATTAGTTCCAACCCTAAAAGTGGGGGAAAAATGAAAAAAAACCAGGAAAAAACATTCCCCCTTTAAAGGTAGGGAAACCTCGGCAAAAAAAAAGGCCCCCTTTTGCCCCCCCTGTCCCCGAACCCCCCCTTTTTCATATAGTGCCCTTTTGAAAAAAACCACTTTTGCCTTAGAGCAAATTTAAAGGGGCCAAGAAAAAAGGGAAATTACTAAAGGAAGTACTAAATTTGAAAGAAGGAAGTCCAAACTACCCCTATTTTTGTTTCTGATGAGATGAAAGTGGTTTTACGTTAAGAAGATGCCCCAAAAAAAACACTCCCAACCAAAAAACTGCCCTAGAAAAAAAAAACGAAATTTAAAAAACAGCTTCAGCAAAAAAAGTGGCAAGGATACAAAATTAACCTTTAGAAAAATCCATGGGGACCCCCCTTTTTGTTCCCCCCTTTACAACAAGAAACAAGCCAAAACTGGAGAAAAGAAATTCCAAAGAAAACCCCCCTTCCCCCCACGTCAAACAAATTAGGCCTCAAAAAACATAAAGTACCTAGGAAAACAAACCCCTAACCAGACAAACCAAAAGACCTCCGTACAAACAAAAAAATTTGTTTAAACCCTTAAAAGGAAAGAAAAATTTGAAAAAGACCCTCAGAAAAGAATGGAAAAACCTTCCCCCAGGCGCCAAATGGGGATTTTTGGGAAAAATTTAAACATTGTAAAAAAATGGGCCCCCCCCACCAGTGTAACCCAAACTCGTGTATAAAAGAAATTGTGTTTGAATTGCCCATAACCCAATCAAATCCCAGAAGTTTTTTCTTTTTCACAGGCCCCCAAGCTTTGGGAGAAAAAAAGTTTTCTTTTAAAAATTTCAAATTTATTTGGAGAAAACCAAAAGAAACCCCCCGATAGCCCCCAAAAATCCCAATCCCTGAGTTGGAAAAAAAGAGCTTTTGACCACAGGAAGGGAATCCTCTAATAAACAAGATTTTTTTTTTTGTTTAAACTATACTACAAAGGCTTTTTAATAGTTTCCCCCCCATAAAAACAGCCCCTGGTAACTTGGCACCAAAACAGAACCCTTTTTTTTTTGGAACCAATTTGAACAAAACGAAAGAATTCCCAAAGCTTGAAAAAGCCCACAATATTAATTTTCAGCCCCCCATCTCCCATAATTTTTGTTGGAAACAAGGGGGCCAAGAACCCAACAAATGGAAGAAAAGAAAAACAGCAAAAATCTGTCCCAGCCAAGTGGGTTGTTTGTGGGCAAAACTGGATCCCCCCACCAAAATTTTTGTTAGAAAGAATGAAAATTTAAAACCCCTAACTCGTCCGCCCTGGAATTTACAAAAGTTCCAACTCCAAGATGGGATTTAAAAGACCCTCACGGGAAAACCCCAAAACCTAACCTGAAGAAAAAATTGATAGAAAAAAAAATGTGTGGGCAAAAAAAAGCAAAAAAACTAAAAAAAGACATAGGCCCCCGAGGAAAAAGACTTTTTCCCAAAATCTTAGACAAAAGCAGCCCTGCACAAGAATTAAAGGTCCCGACCAATTGGGAACAAAAATGGAACCTCATCAAACTAAAAAAAGCTTGTTTCTGTTAAACAATCAAAAGAAACAAATCCCAAGGAAGTGGGAAGAAGAAAAAATCCCCCCACAGAGGTGGGGGGGAAGGAAAACCTTTTTCCAACTGCAGAAATACCAAAAAATCTTTTGAACAAAAAGCAGTGAATTTTTTTGTTCCCAAGAAAATAGAGAAAACTTAACCTCAAAAAACAAAAGGAAAAGAAAAAAAAAGATTTTTTTTTTGAGAATTTCAAATGAATGTTTTTAGCAAAGGACCTGAAAAAAAACAAGAGACTTCACAAGCGAGGAAAGAAAGAGAGGGTTTCCCACCCCCCCACCTGAGAAAACACCTCCAAAAAGAAACCTGTTTTGATTCAAAACACAAACGAATTCCCAATTAAGGGAATGGCAAAAATGCAAAAAAAACCACCTTATTATCAGATATCCAATTTTAAAAACCCAGGTAAAAAACTGGCTTAGGGATTTTCAAAGAAAAAAAACAAAATTGAAAGACCAAAAGTGCCTTGAGAAGGGTTTGGTGGGGGAAAAGGAAAAAACACGCCCCAATCCACCCTGCTGGTGGGAAAAGGGGGTAAAAACTCCCGTAAGACCCCACCACTAATGGGAAAAAGCAAAGTGGTTTTGGGGAGAACCCTTTGGAAAGACCTTGGAAATGAAACTTTGGCCCCACCCGAAACCAGCCCCATACCAACTTGTTTCCCCTGGGCAATGGTTACCTCAGCCCTTAAAGCAACCCCACAGAGGATTACAATGACAAATCCCCAAATGGTTTTAATGTCAGCTGCTACCCCCTTCACAATTAAAGCAAAAAGAAGCTGGAAACCAACCTAAAAATTGCCCCCCCTCAAAAACTGAAAAAAACCCGACATTTGGGAATGAGAAAAGTGGGTGGTAAACAATCTTAACAAACATGGTTTGCTATCAGCAAAGTAAAAAAAGAAAGAACGACAAAATCAAAACGAGCTTTGGCAGGAAAAAAATGGGCCCATGGAAGCGTAGAGCAACATCCAGGGCTGGGAAAGTTGGGGGAAAGTAAACAACAGTAACCCAAAACCCCCCAGAAAAAAAAAACAAAAATGGGACGAATGGTAAAAATCCCTCATCTTGGGGATGGCTAAAAAAAAGTGCCCCCCAATTTAAAACACAAGTTTGTAAAGTAAAAATTTTTCCTTGTTGGGTAAAAACAGGGGGGGGCCCCCCCCCCCCTGAGCCTTTTTCCCCTTTTTTACAAAAGCAGTTTGGAAACATAATGCAAAATTTTGGGAAAACAACAACAACAACCAGAAAAAAGACTTGCCAAAAAAAACAAAGAACTGACCCTTGAAACAGTGGAACTTCTGCTCAAAAAACAGTTCAAAACGTCCCCCCCCCCCAATGGAAAAATTAGAAAAAGACCCTAAAAAGAGAATGTTGGAAAAAGCCAATGTTTTTTTTTGGCCCAGAAATGCAAACGAGGCCTTTCCCTGGAAAAAACGGGTGGGGAAAAAAAAAAAAAGGCGGGAAAAAAAAAAAAAAAAAAAAAAAAAAAATTTTTGTTTTAAAAAATAAAATAAAATAAAATAAAATTAAACAAAAAAAAAAAAGAAAAGGGGCCACAGGTGAAAGAGAAAGCAACCAGTCCCCCCACTCGCCTCCTGGACTGTTGTTTGTTTTTGTCCCCCCTTTTGTGGAGGACTTGCCTTGTCAAATTTCCCTGGTGGGCTGGTTGTTTGTTTTTTTCCCTTTCATGGCCCTTTGAAACAGTGTTTTTGCCCCCCCCCAGGAAAAATAATCTTTTCAATCCCTACTAATGAAAGCCAAACAAGCAATTTAAGGATTGTTTATATAAGATATTTTTAAAAACAAGCAATTAAAATTATTGTTATGGGGTTGAAAGGGTTAACTTTTTTGGTAAATGAACCAATAAATGTTTTGTTGGTTTTTTTTTTAAAATGAAAATGTTTTTTGTGGAATTCCAAATGAAATGTATAAAATTTTTTTTCCTGTTAATAATGAATTAGTCCCCCCTTTTAAAACCTGGTGGCTTTTGTTAAAAATGGAAAAACAACTTTCCCCTTAACCTGTAAAGGATGTTGTTAAAGCGTTTTTGGTTGGCAAAATCCAGCCAGGGGGTTTTTTTGTTTTTAATCCCTCCCAAGGAAAAGAAAGGAGGCAAAGAATGAGCCCAATTTAAGAAAATTTTGGGGATAATACAGGCCAAAAATATGGGCTTTGCCTTTCTTGCCTCAACAGTGGAATTTTTTTTTCCAAGCAGGTTGAGGTTTGTAAAAAAAAGCCTTGAAATTGTTTGAACCGGTGGAAAAGGTTCCCCCCCCCACCACCCCCCCCCCCTTTGGTTGAACTCAAGGAGAAAAAAACCACGTATTTTTGCCTTTTTATTGTAATTTGGTTTTTTTTTTTTTTAAGTGGGGGCCCCTTTTTGGTAAACCACTCCCCTTCTGGCCCTCCCCTTGGTGGTTTTTCCAGAGGCCCATCCCTGTAAAAAACACTTTGGCCATGTGGTTGGGGTCCTCAATACCATCTTTTCCCCCATGGGTTTAAAACCGTCCGGTCTTTCCAGCAGCAAAAGGGGCCCCTAAAAAACAATCGCCTTCTCCCTTTCCTGTGCAAAGGTTATCCACCCAGTTTTTGGTTAGAAGGCAAGGAGCCCCCCCACTTTTTTTTAAACCCTCACAAAAGTCCCATTCTTTAGTGTTGTTTTGTTTTCTTGTTTACATTTTATTTTACTTAAAAAAATTTTTTTAAAGTTTCCCTTTGGAATTGTTTATTTTTTTTAAATTTATAATAATTGTTGAAAAGGTTTTTTTTCCACAAAATATAAGAATGCCACAGAGGGTTTTTTTTTTTCAGATTCACATTGAAATTGCTGCCAGTTTTGTTTTTTTTGCCCATACAAAATTTAAGGTAATTAAGCAAACTAGCCATCACCCACAGTTTTTTGTGGAAGGAAATAACCATTCGTCCCCCATTTGGTTTTCCCTGGAACTGGGGTGGTGTTTTTTTTACCTCTTCACCTCCACCGTGAAAATAATCTTCCCTAGCTTCCAAGCCATTTTTTACCTTGCAAAAAGCCTTCATTGATGGGTCATTATTTTTCTTTTACCTGCTGCCATAGAACCTCCATTGTGTTAGAAGTAACCACATTTTTTTTCCCCCCCTCTAGCCACTCCCTCAGTCCCCCCAAGTTTGTTTGTTTTTTTGAAGGTGAACCAAAATTGGGGGTTTTGGTTGTTGCTAGCCTTCCATTGCCCTTATTGTGGGAAAGAAAAGCCCTTTGCAATAAAACAGGCCCTTTTGTTGCCCATGTAAATCCTCTTGCAAGTAAGATGAGAAAACTTGGTTTGGGGGGGGGGGTTACAATGCCCCCCCCCCCCAGGGGAAAGTTGGGGGGGGGGGGGTAAATGGGCTGGGTACCCCAAAAAGGTGGGGCAAAAAGTTTTGTTTTTTTAACATTTTAAAAAAAAATTTTAAAAAAAAAAGTTTTTTTTTTTTGTTTCCCCCCTCCCCCACACTGGCCTTTTCCCATAAGTTGGCCTGGTAAATGGAACTTTTTTAACATTTGTCCCACCCAGCCCAATGGGGGGATGAAAGGTTCCTTTTCCCAACAAAGCCCTCTCCAGCAAAAAATGTGGTGGTCATTTTTTGTTGTTTTTGTTTTTTCCTTTGATCCAAGCCAGTCCCCCCCTTTATTTGGAGGTAAGAAAAAATTATATCCCCCCTGTAAAAGGTTGGTTTTTTTGAAATTTTTGCATTTTTCCCGTTAAATGAAAATTGTAATGATTGTTTGGGAAACCTTTTTTTTTTTTTCTTTTTTTTCCTTTTGGTTTTTTTTGGTGGTTCCCGTTTTTTTTGGTTTTTGGAAGACAGGGTCCCTACCCCTGGTAAGCCCCCCCCCCCAGCCCCCCTTTTTTTTTTTTTTTTAAAAAAAACTTTTTTAAAAACCCTCGGTTAGAAAACCAGGCTTGGGCCTTTAAACCTCCACCAAAAAAAAAAAAAAAAATCCCCAACCTTGCCCCCCGCTACTCCCAAAAGTTGCTGAGGAATTAAAAGGTGGGGGTTGCCCCACCTGCCCCCCCAAAACCCCTGGTGGGGGGGAACAAACTTTTGGCCTTTAAAGATGTTTTTGTGTTTGTTCCCCTTGGTTTTTTGTTTTTTTTTTTTTTTTTTCCCTCCCCCCCCTCTCCTGTTTTCCCCCCCCCTCCTGTTTTTTTTTTGCGCCTTGTTTCCTTTTGCTCCATCTAATTGAAATGGGGGTTTCCACAAAAATTGTTGTTTTTAATAAAGATCATTTATGTCTTCTTTTTTTGTTTGTTTTTTTTATTTGAAGTAGTTTTATAAAATATTCCTGGAAAAAAAAATCCAAAATGCCCTTTGTCAGATGTTTTTTGTTTCTGCGTTGAAAAGGTGGTTCCTCTCCCCACTCTGTGGGAAAAAATTTTCCCCTCCTCACTTTCCTTTGATTGGTTGGTTTTTTTTTGTTTTTTTTCTTTTTTGATGTACAAAAACTTGTTTTTTTTTTTTTTTTTGAAGTTTGTATGAAAGGTCCCCCAGTTGTGTTGTTTTTTTTGTTCAATTTTGTCGACCTTGTAATTTTCCTTGAAAGCCAAAGCTTTAACCTGGTTTCCACCCCCCCCCCTGATGTTTTAAGAAAAGTCCCACCCCACCCTTTTTTTTTTTTTCCGAACCAGAAACTATTTCACCACCTTTGTATCATAACTGGTCCAAACCGTTTTTTTCCCGTCTGGGTTTTTGTTTTGCCTTTTCAGAAGTTTTGTTGTTTTTTGGGGTTTTTTTTCCCCCCACATTTGTGTTCTCCTCCATTTTTTTGGATCGTCGTGGAAGTTTTTTTTTTGTTTTGACTTCCCCTGTTTTCTTTGTTCCCCCCCCAGGCCCCGTCAAAGCCAAAATGTTTTGGGGGGGGGGTTTTGTTTGGTTTTTTTTTATAAAGTGAAGTAAGATTAGGGAAAGCAAAACTTTCTGAGAGGTCTCAGCATTTGTTGTCCATAGAAGGAAGGTAAGAAAAAGTGGAAAACAAACAAAATCCTGGCCCAGTACCCCCCCTCCAAGCTTTGGTGGGGGGTCCCAAATAATAAGAAAGGTAGAAAATACCGAAGCACCTCTGGGGCCAGGCCTTCAGCCTTGAAGTCCAATAAAAGAGAAGGTTAAGATTAATGAAAAAAGCAACTCCCCCTTGGGCAACAGGGGGCCTCAAAAGCTTTTTGTCCCTTTAGAGAAAGGTTTAAGAAATATTGAAAAAGTTACCCCTTACCTCCTTTGGGCCCCAAGGCCCCTCAAGTTGTTTTGTTTGTGGTTCAAATAGCGAAAGAGGTTCAAAAAGATTATGAAAGCAAACCCTTCTGGGCCCCAGGGCCTCCAGCTGGGGGGTGTCCCCCCCCCATAAAGAAGGGAAAAAGATTAGGAAAAAAAAAGCCAAACCTCTGAAAGAGATTTTCTTCAGCTTGTTGTTTGTAAGAAAAAGAAGGAAAAAAGGGTAGAATAGGAGGCACAATCTGAACAGGCTTTTCAGCTTTTGTTTTTTGGGTCCCTAAAGAACTGGTAAAAAGTAACATGAGCCCAAAAAAACCCTCTTGGGCCCAATGCTTCGCTTTTTGTGTCCCCAATAAGGAAGGAAAGTAGAATAGGAAAGCCCCCCGTTCTGGGGGGGCAGGCTGTTGGAAAGCCTTTGGGTGGGTTCCCTAGAGAAAAAGGTAAGATTTTAAGGAAAAGCCACCTTTCCTGGGGCAAGGCTTTTCACCCAAAAATGTTTTTTTGGTCCCCCCCCCCCCCCCCCCAATAACAGAAAAAAAGGTAAGATTAAAAGGAGCCACTTGTTCCCCCTGGGGGCCAGCCTCATCAATGTTTTGGGTCCCAAATAGAGGAAAAGGTAAGAATAAGAGCAAAAGCTTCTGAAGAGGTTCCCTCAAAAGCTTGTTGGGGGGTTCTAGAGGGAAGGGAGGAATAGGAGTACTCCCCTGGGGGCGAAGGCACTCAGCCTTTGGGTGGGGTCCAATAGAGAAAGTTAGATATGAAGCAAAAATCCACTGGGCAGGGCCCCCCTTCAGATTGTGGGGGGGTTGTCAATAGAGAAAAGGTAAGAAAAATTTTAAAAATAAAGCTACCTCTGGCAGGCTTTTCGCTTGGTCCTGTCCCCCCCACATAGGAAGAAAGGTAAGAATAAAGGAGCACCCTCCCCTGGGGCCCGGGCACCTGTCAAGCCCTGGGGTTTGTCCCCCCCCAGGAGAAAGGTTAAAATACCAGCAACCCTTTTGGGCAAGGCCTTCGGCGTTTTTTTTTTTTGGGTCAATAGAAGAAGGGTGAAAAGGACAATACAAGGCAAAAAAACCTCTGGGAAAGGCCCCATCCAGCCTGTGGTTTTTTGGGGGGGTTCCCCCCCTAGAGGAAAAGGTAGGAATAGAAGCCCACCCTCTTGGCACGGCCCCCCTCAAAACTTTTGTTGGGGGTGTTCCCCCCAAAAGGATTGGGTAAAAAAAGTACGAAAAGCACCTCAGGTTAGGCCCCTGTTCAGCGTTTTTTGGTGGGTCCCCCATACAAAGAAAAGGTAAAAAAGAAAATGGAAAACCAACTTTACCCTCTGGCCAAAGGGCCTTCAGAATTTTTGTGTTCCCCCCCCATAGAAGAAGGAGAAAAAGAAGTACGAAAAGCAACACCCCTTCTGGGCAGGCTCATCTTTGGGTTGTTCCCATAGAGAAGGTTAGATAGGAAAAAAAAAAAGCCAACCCTCTGGGCAAGGCCCCCTGTCAGCGTGGGGTGGGGGGGGTTTCAAAATAAAATAGAAGGATAAAATAAAAAAATACGAGCCAACCCTCTGGGCCAAGGCTTGTCCCAGCTGTTGAGTTCCCAAATAAAGAGAAAGGTTTTAAAAGTTTAATGAAAGCCCACCATCCTTGGCAGGCTCCAAGCTTGTTTTTTTTTTTTTTTTTTTGTGGGTGCTTAGGAAAGGAAAAAGGTAAAGAGTAAGAAGTAACCTCCTTTGGGCCAGGCTTTCCCCAGCCTTTTGGGGGGGGGTTGTTCCAATATAGAAAGGTAAAAAGAGAATAAAACAACCTGTTCCTGGGGGCCCCCAAAGGGCTTTCAAAGCCCTTTTTTTGAAAAAGTCCCCCCCCTAGAGGAAAAGGTTTAGATAGTGAAAAAAGCACCCCTCTGGAAGAGGTTCCCACTCAAGCCCTTTTTGGTTGTACATAGAAGCAGGTTTTGATTGGGGGGAGCAACGCTTGGGGCAGCCCTGTTTTTTCCAGCTTTTTCCGTTTCTCCATAAGAAAGGAAAAGGTAAAAAATATAGGAGGAACCCCAACCCAACCTTTCTTCAGGTTTTTTCAGCAAAATGGTGACTAAGAGAAGGTTTAAAAAAGAAGGACCCCAACTCTGAGAATTGGGTTCTTCAGCTTTGTGCCATAGACAGAAAAAGGGTAAAAAAGATAAAATGGAAAAAGCAACTCCGGTCAGGCTTTTGTTGTCAGCAATGGGGGGGGGGGTGTCCAGAAAGAAAACAAGTTTTTGATTAAGTAAAAAAAAAAAAAAGCCACCCTTCCTGGAAGAAGGTTTTTTTTTTTTTTTCTTGGTCAGCTTTCCTGTCCCACTCCGAGAAACGGTTTAAAAGAGAGGAGCCACCTCTTTGGGGCAAAGGCCCCCCTTCGCAATGTTGGGGTCCCCCCATGAGAAAGGTAGATATGAAGACAACCCTTGGTGGCCAGGGCCCCCTCAAAAGCCAAGGTTTTCCCATATGGGGGGGGGGAAGGGTTAGAAAAAATAGGAGCAAAGCCCCCCTTCTGGAAGGTTTCCCCTCCCAAAAGCCTTTTTTGGTCATAAAAAAGAAAGGTTTTAAAAGAAAATAGGAAGCAATACTCTGGGGCCCAAGGCTGAAAGGCCTTTTGGTGGGTCCCCCCTAGAAATAAGGTTTATATAGGAAAAAGCCAAACCTTTTGGGCAAAAAGGACCCCTTCAAGCATTGGGGTTCATGGAGAAAAAAGGGTTAATTAATGAAAAAAGCACTTCTGGCAAGCCCCTCAAAAAGCAAAGGTTTGTCCCAATAGAAAGAAGGTTGGGGAAAAATAGGAAAAAAAGCACCTCTTGTGCAGGCTCAGCTTTTGGTTTGTCCCCCATAAAAAGAAAATGGTTTTTAAAAAAAAATGAGCACCCTTTCTTGCCCAGGTTTTGGTTGTTAGCTTTTGTGGTCCCCCATAGAAAAAAGGGGAGATAGGAAGTAAACCCGCCTTTGGGGCAGGCTTCAAACTAAGGTTGGTACACCCCAATAAGAAGGTTTGCCGGGGGGGAAAGGGAAAAAGGGAAAAAGCCCCCCCCCCTGAAAAAAAAAAAAAAGTAGAAGGAAAATAGCATCAACAAAACAATAGCAAGAAAGCAAACAAAAAACAAAATCAAAATAAAAATTTAAAAAAATTTTTTTGTAAAAAAAAAAAAAAAAAGGAAAAGGGTGAGAAAAAAGTAGGGAAAGCAACCTTCCTGTGGCAAAGGCCTCAAAAGCAAAAAAAAAAATGTTGTTTCCCCCCAATAGAAGGAAAGGGTAGAAATGGGCAGGCCCTCTGAAAGTTTCCCCTCAAATTTGGGTTTGGGTTTCACATAGAGAAGGGTTTAAATAATGAAAAAAGCCACCTTCCCTTTGGGCCAGGCCCCCTTTTTTCAGATTGTTGTCCCCATAGAAGAAAAAGGTAAGAATAATGAGGCCCAACCCGCAAACCTCTGGCAAAGGCTCAAAGCCCCGTTTGTGGTGGTCCCCCATAAACGAAGGGGGTAAGAATAGAAAGCAAAACCTCCTGGTTTCCCCAAGCGTCAGCTGTGGTGTTTTCCCCAATAAGAAGAAAGGTGATAGTAAAAAAAAAACCCACCTCGGGGCCAAAAAAGGCCCGTTTCCACCCAGTGTGGGGGGGGTCCCACCAGAGGAAAGGTAAAAGATATGAGCACCTCTGCAAAGGCCCCTCCAGCTTTTTTTTTGTCCCACTTTAGAGAAGGGTAAAGTATGAAAACCCCACACCCATCTTTGTCAGCTCAGCCTTTTTTGTTGTTCAATAGAAAAAGGGAGAATAAGGAAAAAAAGTAACCTCTTGGGCAGCCCCCGTCAGCTTGTTTGGTCAATAAAAGAAGGTAGAATTGGAAAAGGCAAACCTTCTTTGGCCAAAGGACTTTGTTCAGACCATGGTGGGTCATAAAACGGGAAGCATAGATAGGAACCAGCCACCTCCTGAGAAAGGTCCTTCACCCCTGTCGTGTCCCCCCCCCCAAAATAGAGAAAACGTAAAAAAGATTTTTAGAAAAGCACCGTTGCCTGGGGCGGCCTCCAGAACACATTTGGGTGTCCCCCCCCCCCCCCCCCCCCCAATAGAAGAAAGGTTTTCAGATATAGAGCAACCTCTTGGGCCCCCAGGCCCCTCAGCCTTTTTTGTTGGTGGCCCCCCCCATAGAAGAAGGTAAAAAAAAAAAAAGATAATGAGCCCAAACCTACTTGGGGGTCCAGGGCCGCAAGCCCTGTTTGGTTGTTTTGGTGGGGGGGTTCCCCAATAAAAGAGAAGGTCAGATAGTAAAAAAAGCCCAACCTCCTGGGCCAGCCCCCTCAGCATGGGTTTTTGGTCCCACAAGAGAAAAAGGTTAGAATTTATGGAAAAGCACCCTCCTTTGGCCCACAAAAAAAGGCTCACTTTTTTTGGGTCCCCCTGTTTTAAAGAAGAAGGTAAGAATTAATGAAAAAAAAAACACCCTCTGCCCCAGGCTCAGCGTTTTTTGTCCACCCAAAATAGAGAAGGGAAAGAATTTAGGAAGTAACCTCCTTTGGGCAGGCCCCTCAGCGGGGTTTTGTCCATAAAAGGAAAAAGGTAATAGGAGCAAACCCGCTATCTGGGGGCGGCCACCCCGTTCAGCACCCTTGGGTTTGGGGTCATAGAGAAAAGATACATAGGAAAAAGCACCTCCGTGAAGGGAGTCACCCTCAGCCTTCGTGTCCCCCAAATAGAGGAAAAAAACGTAGAATATGAAAGACCCTCGGGCAGGCCCCTCCAAATGTGTCCCCCCCCCAATAGAGATGGGTAAAAAAGATAACGAAGCAAAAACACGCTTGGGAAGCTCAAGAGCAAATGTGGGGGGGGGGGTGCATAAGAGAAGGGAAAAAAAGTATGAGCAAAAAACCCCTCTTGGGGTGCAAGGCCCCCTGTTCAAAGCGTTTTCCCCCCCACAGAAAGAATTGGGTAAAGAAATTATGGAGCCACCTCCTGGGGCAAAAAGGCTCAAAGCCTTGGGCTGCCCCACCCCCCAGAGAGAAGGGAAGATAAAAAGGGAAAAAAAAAAAAGTAAAAAACCTCTGGGCAAAGCCTTTCAGCCTTTTTTGGTGGTTTCCCCCATAAAAGAAAGGTAAAGATCGGAGCAAAACTCTGGCAGGCCCCACCCCTCACCTTTGTGTCAATAGAAGAAAAAGGGGTAAAGATAGAGGCCAACCGCTTTTGAGAGCTCCCCTCAGATGTGGTCACCCCAATAGGGAAAAGAAAATGTTTAAAAGATAGGAAAAGCAAACCTTTTTGGCAGGCGTTCACAACCTGTTGGGGCATAGCGAAGGTTAAAAGAATTATGAAAAGCCAAACCTCCTGGAGAGGTCCCCCCCCGACTCAGTGGTTTTTTTTGTTGTTTTGGGGGTGTTTTTTTTTTTTTTTTTTTTTAAAAAGGAAAAAAAAGCAAAAAAAAACCCCTTGGAAGAAGGTCCTTCAGTCAAAGCTTTGTTGGGTTCATAAGAAGGAAGGTGAGATATGAAGGGCACCCCTGAGAGGGTCTTCCCAGGCTTTGTTGTTCATAGAGAAGGGTAAGAAAAATAGGAAAGCAAACCCCTGAAAAGAAGGTCCCCCCCCTCCCAGCCTTTGGTGTCCCATAGAAAGAAAGGTTTAGAAATAGGAGTAAAAATAAACCTCTGGGCAGCCTTCAGCCTTTGGTGGGTCCCATAAATTAGAAAGGTAAGATACGAGCAACCCCCTCTGGGGCCAGGCCCCCCCCCGGAGCTTTTTTTGTCCCCACCCCCCACCCCCATAAAAATGGTAGAAATTTAGGGAAAAAAAGCAACCTCCTTGGGCCAGGCCTTGAGCTTTTTGGGTGGGTTTACCCGAGAAGGAAAAGGTTTTTAGAATAGGAAGCACCCTCTGGGCAAAAGGCCCGTCAAAGCCCCAAAAAATGTTTGGGGTCCATATTAAGAAAGGGTAAGAAAAAATAAAACGAAAGGCAAAAACAGCTCTGGCCCCAGGCCCACCTCAACCTTGAGGAAAAAGTCTAGAGAAAGCCCTAGGAAATATGAAAAAGCCACTCTGTCTTCTGGGCAAGCCTTTTTTCCACTTTTTTTTGGTGGGGTACCGTAGAGGAAAAAGGGAGAAAAAATAATTGAAAGCCACCTACTGGGACCAAAGGCCTCAGCTTTTAAATGGTCCATAAGAAAGAAAAGGGGTAGAATTATGCGCACCTATTGGCAAGGCGTGCAAAGCTTGGGGTGGGTCCCATAGAGAAAGGTAAAAAGAATTGTTATGAAGCACCTCCCTGGCAGGGGCCCCCCCACCTGCACAAAAAAAAAAAAAAAAAAAAATGTTGTCCCCCCCCCCCCCCAAATAGAGAAGGGGTTGGTGAATATAAAAGCAACTCTGAAGAAGTTTTTTTTTTTTGTTGTTTTTTCCTCAGCTGTTTATGTGATAGGGAAGGTAAAGAAAAATTTAGGAGCAAAACCTCTTGGGGGCCAAAAGGCCCACCCTTCAGCAATGGGGGGGGGGTGGGGGCCATAGAGAAAGGTTAAAAGATATGAGCACCCCTCCCGGCAAAAGGCCCCTGTCAGCGAAAATGTGGTCCCAAGTTTGAAGGTTAAAAAAAAGAATTAGTAGCCCCTGTTCTGAGAAGGTCCCCCCACCCCCCATCCCCAAACTTGTGTTACCCCCCAACAGAGAAAGGTTAAAGGAAAATGGGAGCCCTTTCCCTTTCTGGGGCAAAAAAAGGCTCAGCTTTTTGTCACTTTAGAAGAAAGGGAGAAAAAATAGGGAAAAGTAAAAACTTCCCCTGGGCAAGGCCTGCCAGCCTTGGGTTGTCAAAATAAAGAAAGGTAAAGATAGGAAAAAAAAGCACCGCCCCGGTTGGGGCAAAAAAAAAGGGTCCCTTCAAAAGCGTGGTTGGGTCCCATAGAGAAGGGTTAAAGATATGGGAGTAAACTTTTTTAAACTTTCTGGCAGGCCCCCCACCCTCAAAAGCGTGTTGGTGTTCCAATAGAGAATTAGTTAAAGAAAAATTAGGAAGGCCACCCCCTCTTGAAAGCCCTCAAAGCTTTGTGGTCAAAGAAGAGGGAGAAAATAGGAGCCAAACCTCCCTGGGGCAAGGCGTTCCCCAGCCTTGTCCCAAGAAAGAAATTGGTAAAGAAAAAATATGAAAAGCACCTCTTTGGGGCAAGGCCCCTCAACCTTTGTTGGGGGGGGTTCCAATAAGCAGGAAGGGAGAAATGAGGAATAAACCCCCTTCTGGGGCCCAAGGGCCGTCCAAGCTTTTTTGGGTTTTTGTCCCCCCCATAAAGAAGGGGTAAAAGATAGAGGCCAACCTTCCTTTGGCCAGGTCAAGCTTGGAGGTGGGGTCCAATAAGATACGGTGTCACAAAAATATAGTAAACAGCCAACCCTCCTAGGATTTTTCCCTTCCAGCTTTTGTGGGTCCCCCCATAGAAGGAATAAGATTAGGGAAAAAAAGCAACCTCCTGAGAGGTCCTTTCCCAGCTTTTTGTGTCTTAAGAAAGAAAAGGTAGAATACCCAGTAAACTCCCCCCTGGCAGGAGTCCAAGCAAAATGTTTTTTGGCCCCATAGAAGAGGGGTAAAGATAAAAATGAAAAAAGCAACTTTTTCCCCCCCCCCTGGGGGCCCAGTTTTTTTTCAAGCTTTTGTTTCCCCCCAATAAAAGAATTGTTTAAAAACGAGCAAAGAAGCAACCTTCTGGGCCAGGCTTTTTCAGCTTTGTTTGGGCCCACAAACAAAGAAAAGGTAAAAAATTAGGGAGCACCTCTTGGAAAAGGGTCTCACAGCTGTTCTTGTCCCCATAAAGAGAAAGGTTAGAATTTTAAATGGAAACCTTCTGGCAGGCCTCAGCAAAATGGGGGTGTCCCCAATAAAGAAAGGTTAAGAATTTTAGGGAAAAGCAAAAAACCTCTGAGAGGTTTTCCTCAGCCTGTGTGTTTCCCATAGAGGAAGGTAGATTTTTAATTGAGGAGCAAAAACCGTTGGGGCAGGCCTTTCAGCCAAAATGTTGTTCCCATAGAGAAAGGTAGATATTTAGCCACACTCTGGGGCATGGGCTTTCAAGCCTTTTTTTTTGGGTGGTTCCCATAGAGAAAAAGGTAGATACCAGCACCCTCCCTTTTTGGGGCAAAGGACCTCCGGGGCCCTTTTTTTTTTGTCCCCCCCCCATAGATAAAGGTTTTAAAGATAAACGAGGCCAAACCCTCTTCCTGGGGGCAGCTCAAGCTGTTGGGGGGGGGGTCCCCATAGAAGAAGGGGGGGTAAAAAAAAATAAAATGGAAAGCAACCTCTGGGTTAAAAAGGCCGTTTCCAAAGCGTTTTGGTGGTCCCCTAAGGTTTTGAAAGGGTAGAATATGAAGCAAAAAAACTCTGGCCAAAAGGACCGTCACCCCCTTGTGTGGTCAATATAGGGAAGGTAGCAAGTTTTATGCAAAGCCACACTGTCCCCCTTTTTGGGGGCAAAGGCCTTCAGCTTTTTTTTTCCTGGTCATAGAAAGAAGGTAAGAATGACGAACCACCTCTTGGGGGCAAGCCCCCCCCTCAAAGCTTTTGTGGGTCCCAAAGAGAGGAAGGTAAAAAATATGAAGCCAAACTCCGGGGCAAAGGCTCAGCCAAAAAAACATGTTGGGTTGCCCATAAGGAAAGAAAAAGGTGAGAATATGAGCACTTCGGGGCCAAGGCTTTTCCAAAAAGCAAATGTGTGGGGTCCCCCCCCCCCCCACCCCAATTAAGAAGGGTAAAAGAAAAAATGGAAGCCCACCTTCACTAGGCAAGGCTTCAAATCTGGTTGGGGGTCCCCAAAATAAAAATTGGTTTAGATTAACCTAAGCCAACCTCTTGGGCCCAGGGCTTGGAGAATTTGTTTTGATCCTAGAAAAGAAAGGGTAAGATATGAGCCACCTCCTGGCCAGGCGTTTTCCCCAGAGCTTGTTTTTGTTTCTTTTTAGAGAAAAAAGTAAAGAAAGGTATGAACACCTCTGGGCCAAGGCCTTCACCACTTTGGTTTTGTTCCCCCCCCCATAAAGTGGGGTAAAAGATATGAAGCACCTTTTTCCTGGGGGCAGGCCCTTCAGCCTTTTTTTGCCTTCCCCCCCATAGAAGAAGGAGATATGAAGCCCAAACCCCATCTCCCACTGCCCCAGGCCCCCCTCAGTTAAAAATAAAATGTTCATAGAGAAGGTAATAGGACCCCCAACCGCCTGGAGACGTAACCCCCCCTCCAAAGAAAATTTTTGGTTGGTTTCCAAAGAGAAGAAAGTAGAAAGTTTATGAACCCCCACCTTCATGTTCAGGCCTCAAAGCCAAAAAATGTTGGGTCCATAGAAGAAAAAAGGTTTGAAAATTAAACCGAGCAAAACCTCTGGGAGTTTTTTTATCACTTTGTGGGTCAGAAGAGAAAAGGTAAAGATAATGAAGCCAAACCTTCCCCCCTGGCCAGGCTCCCCATGTGCCAGCAAATTGGTTTGGTCCCACCCAATAGAGGGAAAAGAAAATGATTTAATGAGTAAACCCCCTCTGGGCAGGCCACCCCCTTTCACAAAATTGTGGGGGGTCCCCACATAAGAGAGAGTAAAAATATGAAAAGCCCAAACCTGTCTGAAACAGCTCAGCCGTGGTGGGGTCCCCCATAAAAAATGGGGTAATAATACCCCACCTTTGGGGCAGGCTCAAAGCCTTTGGTTCACCTAGAGAAAGGTAAGAATAGGAAGCCCACCTTCCCTTTGTCGGCAAAAGGCCCCCCCCCTTCAGCATGTGGTCAATAGAAGATTTGGGAAGATTTTCCCCGAAGCAAAACTCCGGTGGGGGGCCAGGCCCCCCAGTTGTTGGTGTGTGTTTTCCCTAAAGAAAGGAAAAAAGAATTGAGGGGAAGTACCTCTGGGAAAAAGGCCCTCAACATTGGTCCATAGAAGAAAGGGGTAGATGATTGAAAGCCCCCTCAAGGCAAGGCCTTCGCCAAGCCTTGGGTGGGTTTCTAGAGAAAAAAAGGTTGATATGAGCCAACCTCTTGCAAAAGGCCCCTCCCAAACAATTGTTGTCCCCCCAGAGAAGAAAAGGTTAAAGAATAGGGAGTAAAACCCTCCCTGTGCCCCCACAAGGCTCAAGCTTTGTGGGTCATAGAGAAAAGTAAAGATACGAGCACCTCTTGGGCACCCCTTTTTTTGTTCAAAAAAGCTTGGTTGGGGTTTTCCCCAAATAGAAAGAAAGTAAAAAAGAAATAGGAGCAACCGTTCCTTTGAAAAAGGCAGGGCCCGTCAGCTTGTGTTCCATAGAAAGAAGGTAAACCAGGAGCAAAAACCGTCTGGGGCAGGAACCTTCAGCTTGTTTGGTGGTCCCCCCCATAAAGAAGGTAAATTACGAGCCCAAAAAAACCTCCTGGGGCAAAAGGGGCTTTTGCCAAAAGCAATGGCAATAAGGAGGTTTAAATAAAATGAAGGCCCCCTTCCCATGGGACAGGCTCAGCCAAAAAAAGGGTATCATAAGAGAAGGGAAGATAGGAGCCCACCCTCTTGAAAAAAGAAAAAGGTTCCCCCCCCCCCCCCTCCAGCGTTTTGGGTCCCATGGAAAAGGGTAGATTTATGAAAGCAAAAACCTCTGGCAGGCTTTTCAAAAAAAGCTTTTTTGGTTGGTCCCCCCCCCCCCCCCATAAAGAAATGGGTAAAAAGATACGAAGCACCCCTTTCTGGGGCAGGCTCCAAGCTTGGGTTTGGTCCCTAAAGAAAAAGGTACAAAGATATGAACCAACCTTTTCTGGCAAAGGCCCCTGCAAGCCTTGGTTGGTCCCGAGAGAAAGGTAGATAGGGAAAGCCCCTCGTCCGGCCAAAAGGCTTTTCCAAGCAATGTTTCATAAGAGAATGGTAAGAATTCCCCGAGCACCCTCTTGTGGGGGGGCCAGGGCCTCAGTGTTGGGGGTGGTTTAGAAAAGAAGTAAGAAAAAATAGGAGTAAACACTCTTGGCCCAGGCCTTCAGCATGTGTCCCCCCCCAAGAGAGAAAGGTAGATATATGAAAAAAGCAACCCTCTGGCAGGCCCCCCTTCAGCTTTTGTTTGTTCCCCAAAAGAGAAGAAAAAGGTAAAGAAAATGATGAAGCCCCCCACCCTCCCTTGGCCAAAAAGGGCCCTCAGCCTTTGTTGGGTCCCCCCAATAAAGAAGAAGGGTAGAAAATAGGGAAAGTAACCTCCCCCCTTTTTTGGGGGACAAAAGGCCCCCCGCTTCAGCCTTGTGGGGGTCAATAGAAGAAAAAAAAGGGGTAGTATAATCCAACCCTTATGGGCAGCTAAAGCCCATGGTGGGGGGTCCATAAGAATTGGGGTGGGAATACGAGCAACCCCTCTGGCAAGCCCAGCCTTGGTTGGTGGGGGGTTTTCCCCAATGGGAAAAGGAAGGTTTTAGATTGATGCAACCTCTGGGCCAAAGGCTTTTACCAACAATGGGGGGGTCCACCCCCATAAGAGAATGGTAGAATTGAAGCAACGCCCCTTGGCAGCCCACCTTTTTCCAAGCCCCCAAATGGTTTCCCCCATAAGAGAAAAGGGGTACAATAATGAGCAAAAACCTCCTGGGGGAAAGGCCCCCCCCCCTTCCAGCTTGTTTGGGGGTGGTCTAGAGAAGGGAGATAGGAAAGTTACCCCTTTCTGGGCAGGCTTCAGCTTTGGGGGGGGGGGTGGTCCCCCAATAAGAAAAAAAGGTAGAATTTAGGAAAAAGCACCCTCTGGCAAGGCCCCCTTTTCAGCTTTGGTCATAGAGAAAAAGGGAAGATAGGAAGCAAACCGCTGAGAGTTTCCTTCAAACTTTTTTTTTGTTTGGGGTCCCAATAGAGAAAGGTAATAAGGAGCACCTCTGGGGAGAAGGTTCCTCCAGCCTTTGGGTTTTGTGGGTTTTACCCTTTAAGAGAAGTAGATTACCAGCGTACTTCCTTTGGGCCAAGGATCAGCATGTTTTTTTTTGGGGGGTTTCCCCCCAAATAGAGAAATGGTAAAAGAATAATGAAAAACACCTCCCCTGCCCAGGCTCACCCCAGCTTTTGGTGGGTTCCCCCCCCATAAGATTTTTTTTAGATTTATGAGCCAACCCCCCCTCTGCAGGCATCCAGCTTTTTTGTTGGTTCCCTTAGAGAAGGGGAGGGGAATATGAAAAACCCCAACCTTCCCCCTGGCCAGGCCTTTTTTTTCACCTTTTCCTGTCATTAGAGGAGGGGGTCAAAAGAAAAAATCGGGGGGCCCCCCACCACTGGATCATTCCCCCCCCCCCCACACCAGCTTTGTATCAATGAGAAGGTAATTAAGGAGGAAAACCTCTGGGCAGCCCCCCCCCCTTGGAACCTGTGTTTGGTGTCCAATAAAGATGGTAGAAATTTATGAGGGACAACCTATGGGCAGGCCACCCTTCAGCATGTGGTTCAATAGTGGGAAAGGTAGATAGGAAAGCAAAACCTTCCTGAGAGGGTCCCCCCCCTCAAGCCGTGTGGGGGGGTTGTCCCCCCCCACCCCCATAGAGAAAGGTAGAAATTATTGAGGTTAAAAAACCCTCCTGGCAGGCCTTTTCAGCGGGGTGGGGGGGGGTTCCCCCCACCCCCCATAGAAGAAAAGGTAAAGATAATGACCTAACCCTCTGCCAAAGGCTCAAGCCTTTGGTTCAGGAGAGAAGTATTAGAAAAATAATGGGAAGCAACCCCTTCGACAAGGCCCCCCTCAGCTTTTGTGGGGTCCACAATAGAGAAGGGGAGGATTAGGAAAAACACCTCCCCTGGGGCCAGGCCCCCCTTCAGCTTTTGTTTCCCCCACATTAAAAAAGTTGGTAAAACAATAAATGAAAAAAGCAAACCTACTTTGGCAGGGTCCCAAGCTGGTTGGCCATAGGAAAAAAGGGAAGATAGGAAGTACCTCTGGCCAGGCCTCAAGCGTTTGGTTGTCAAAAAAGAAGGTAGATTGGAAAGCCAAAACCTCTGGCCAAAAAAAAAAGGCTTTTCAAGGCCGTTTGGTGGGTTCCCCCCCATAGAGAAGGGAAAAGATAGGAAAGCCCAAAAAACCTCGTGAAAGAAGGTTTCTCAAGCCCCTTGGGGTGGGGTCCCCACTAAGGAGGAAAAGGTAGATTAAGAAGCACCTTCTGAGAGGTCCCCTCCAGCTTTGTGGGTCCCCCCCCTTGTTTAGAAGAAAAAGGTAGATACCAGCACCTCTGGCAGGAGCAACCAAAAATGGGGGGTCCCCCCATAGTGAATGGTAGAAGTATGGAAGCAACTTTCCTGGCCAAAGGCTCAAAGCCCTTTGCGGTCATAAAGATTGTAAGAAAATACGAAATCAACCCTTCGACCTCTGGGCAAAAAAAAAAAAAAATGCTCCACTGAGTGTCCCCAACAGAGGGAAGGGGTTTAGAAAAAATTAGGAACAAAAACCTTTCCAGAAAAAAAAACGGTTTCCCTCAAGCTTGTTCTGTCCCAAAATAATAGAAAGGTAGATATTGAAAAGACAAACCTTTCCTGGGGCCCAAAAGGCCTTCAGAATGTTGTCCCATAAGAAGAAGGTTTAGAATAGGGAGCAACCCCCAACCTGGGGCCCAGGCTTCAGCTGGTGTCAAAATAAAGAAGGTAAGATAGGAAAAAAAGCACCTCCTGGGGCCAAAAGGCCCCCTTTCAAAGCAATGGGTTTTGTTTCCCAAGTTGAATGGTAAGAAAAAAAAATTTTTATTGATCCCAAACCTCTGGGCCAAGGCCTCAAGCCTTTTGGGGGTTGTTCAACATGGAGAAAGGGTAAAGAATAAGGAAAGCACCTCTGGCCAGCCTTCAAGCATGTTGTCCCAATAAGAGAAAGGTTTAAAATAAGGAAGCCAACTTTGGGCAGGCCCGTGCCGCTTGTTCCCCCTCTAAAGAAAAATGGCCAGAGGAAGTTTCCCCTTTTGAGAATCCCTCCTGAGACCCCCCTTGTAAAAGTTGGGGCGAAAGGAGTTTAGGGGTTAGGAAACCCTGGATTGCTTTCAGCAGGCTTGATTTTTTTTTGTTTTTTTTTGAGTGTACCCTTTTAAACCCTAAACCTTTAATTCCCATTAAAAAGCCGTTTTGTTGTGTCCCCCCTTTTTGTTGGCTTTTTAATTTGGGGGGGTTCCCCCCCCCTTTTTTTTTGTTGGGGGGCCGGTGGGGGGGCAAAGAGGTTGGTTTTTTTTATCCCCCCCCCCTCCAGCCGGTATTAAAGGTTTAAAAAAGGGTTGGGGTTTTGAGTTCCCCCGTTTTGACCAGCCTGGAAAGCCACAAACATAAAAACGTACCCATGGCATGGGGCCGCCCCCTTTTTTTAAAACCCCCCCCCCCCAAACACCCCCCAACATACAGGCCCAAGGGAGAAAGTGTTCCACATAGCCCCAGGAAAAAAAAAAACAGGGAAGAAAGAGAACAATGCAAAGGGAAAAGGACCCAAAAAAAAGATAATCCACCGCAAACCCCAAAGATCTACCACCCCTATGGGGGAAAGGTTTTGTCCCTAAACAAATGGGGGATTCAACCCCTCCTGGGGAAATGCCCAGGGACCACAAAATTATCAGAAACACAATTAAAAAAGGAAAACAATATTGTTGAAAGAAAACCTACTAAAAACCAGATTTTTTTAATAAAGAGCAAAATCAAAAAGAAACTAAAAAAGAAAAAAAAGAAGAAAAAAAATAAAATGAAAAAAACCTCAATGAAAGAAAACCCTAGAACAGGAGGAAGGGGAGAAAAATGAAAACAAAAATCCTAGCAGGAAGTAAAAAAAGAAAAAAACAAAACTGAAAAAAAGAAAAAAAAAAAAAAAAAAAAAAAAGATAAGGAAAAAAAAACCAAACCAAAGGCAAAAAGGCCAAAAAAGGAGCTTAAACAGGAAAGAAGAAAATTGAAGAAAAGCTACAAAAGGGAAAAAATAAGAGGAATACTAAAAAAATCAGAAAAGGAAAAAAAATGAAAAAGGAAAATCAACAACTCCATACCAAGCAAGAGGGAAAAGAAAAAATGGAAAAAAAGCCCTCAGAAGCCCAGAATGGGAGGAAAGCAAGAAAACAAAAGAATAATCAGACCCGGGGGAAGATAACCAACCAAACAAACGAAAAACCCAAAATAAAGATTTAAATTGAAAAAAAAATTTTTTTAAAAATGCCCCAAACAAAAAGGTTTGGGGAAAACAACCAGAAAATGGGGGACACTATGAAAAAAAAAAAAAAAAAAAAAAAAAAAAAAAAAAAAAAAAAGAAAGGGAAAGGAGAAGAAAAGTGCAGAAATTTTTAATTAAAAATAAAAAAAAAAAAAAAAAAAAAAAAAAAAAAAAAAAAAAAAAAACCCCCCCAAACAAAAAAAAGACCCCAAACCAATAACAAAATACAAGAAAAGCAAACATAAGCAAAAACTCCCCCAACAGAAACAGATCAAAGAAAAAAAACAATTCCCCTTCCCTTTGGGGCTGGGGAGAAGATGGCCTAAAGTGGTTTTTTTTTAAAGAGCGCCGAAAAAAGCTTGTGTACAGAGACCCAGGGGTTTTTTGAAATCCACAAGAAGAAACCCCACAAATGTGAAAAAAAGCTTTTGGAGGAAAACAGTCCTTGGAAAAAAAAAAACCTTCCCCATTCCCAGAGAACGTTCCCCCAAGTTCAAGGGGAAAATCCCGAACCCACCCTCTTCCCTGAACCCACCCAGAAAGGCCTGATGCATTGAAACAAACGGTTTGCCAAAACCAAACCCCTACAATGCCAACAGTTAAAAAAAAAAATATTGCCCATTAACAACCTAACAAAGAAATTAAAAAAAAAAAAATTTAAAAAAAACAGAAAATTTTCCCCCCCCCCTTTGCCCCCCGCCACCAAAAAAATCAATATTTTTTTTTTTTAAAAAATGCTTAAGAAATGCCCCCAAAAACAAAACAAAATCCTTTAAAAGCCCCAAACAAAGAGAAAACAGTTGACCCTATAAAGGGGGAAAACATAAATCAGAAATTATGTTCTGAGTTTTGCTTTGTCTACTTTTTATTACATGCTGATACACATGGTACCTACAGATTTTAGGACACAGGGGAAATTGGGCAAGCATATGGCTTTCTGGTGGGAGGACAGGAGGTCCAGAGGTCAGTCTGAGTGCAGAGAGATCTGTCTTTAGAAACTCCATCTCTCTGGGCCTGATTTGTAATAAAAACAAACAATAAACAGTACAACCTAAAAAACCACAATTACATAATGTCAGGGGCAAAAGCAATAACTTTAGTTATATCAGATCACCCTAGTTACACCAGACCAAGGTCAGGTCAGTTAACAAAGAGTTTTTCAGTTAACATAAAGTTTTGGTTAGGAAAAAAGTAAGTTTCTCAGAATTGCAGAAACAATGGGCTCTATGCAGACCCAGGTATAGCTGGGTTAGAAGGGGTGAAACCCACCTTATAGGGAGTACATCTAACCCGGAGGAGAACAGGAGATTACGGCAGTTTTCACTGGTCTCTAAGATTAATTTAGCATTATCTGAGCCAGTTGGCAGAGGCAGTCCAAAATGAGGAAGTATCTGATGTAGGGGGCCTTTTACCATCATGGCCTGTGCTTCAGCTCCTGCCCCCAGGCTCCTGCCCCCAGGTTCCTGCCTTGGGCTCCCTCAGTGATGAACTGTGACCCAGGAGATGTGAACCAAATAAACTCTTTCCTCCCAAAGCTGGTTTTGGTCAGGGTGTTTTGGCACAGTAATCGAAAAGAAATTAGAACAGAGACGGAAGAGGAATAAATGGGTACTGGAAACATGGAGAATGAGCCAGGTGGCCTCTCTTGGTGTTGGTATCCAGCTTTATTCTTTTGTGGTCAGATAAAGAATATTATTTCAATTTTCCTAAACATCTTAAGACTTTCTTTGCATTCCAATATATGGTCAACTTTGGAAAAGTTCCATAAACTGCTGAGAAGAAAGTGTGTTCTTCAGTGCTTTGCTGAAAAGTTTTATAGAGGTCCATGGGCTCCATTTGATTTATGACATTAATGCTGGAGTTTCTGTGTTTAGTTTTTGTCTGGACCCTTTGTCTGCTCATGAGAATAGAAGTCACCCACTATCACTGTGATTTTTACATCTAAGTGTTTCTTTTCTGAAATTGGGTGCCCTTGTGCTTCTGGAGTGAATGTTAGGACTGTGGTAGCCTCTTGGTGTGTTTTCCCTTTAACATGTGTGCAATGTGCCTCCCTCTCTCTCCTCACTGGTTTTGGGTTTAAGTCTCTCTTGTCAGCTATTAGAATAGCTATACTTGCTTGTCTCTTAGGTTCATTTGCTTGAAATACCTTTTCCATCCTATCACCCTAAGGTGATGTGTACCCTTGATGGTTAGGTATGTTTCTAAGAGACAGCAAAATGATGGATCCTGTTTTTTTTTTTTTTTTAATGTTGCATTTCTTTTTTCATTTCAAGTTGAATTTTCTTTTTTTTTTCACATAAATTTATTTTTAAACAAATCTAGACCCATGTTCCCACCCATTCCCCCACTGGATCCTGTTTTTTATGCAATCTGGTAGTCTGTGTCTTTTTATTGGGGAATTGGGTTAGTATCAATAATTATTAATGACTAATGCATATTAATTCCTGTTATTTTGTTGTGGTGTTTTCTTTGACTTATTTTGGGTAACTGTTTTGGAATTATTTACTCCTTGTGTCCTATTGTGTACGGTTAATATTCTCTTCAGACTGAATTCTTTCTTCCATTATCCTCTGTAGAGCTGGCTTCATGGATATTTTTTTAAATTGAATTGTTTGGTATTTTATACAGTACACCTCAATCAATCTTCATTACCTTCTTACTCCCTCCCCATTGGCAGTCTCCAACAGCCTGCCCGCTACACACAGGAATTCATGCTGTCATATGTGTTCAGGACCGTGTCAAGTTATCATCTCCAGATGTTCTTCGGTGCAAGTTCATCCACTGAGGTCTAGTCAGCCTATCCAGAATCCCTCACTTTAAGAAGATCAACTCTTCCTCACACAACAGTAATCAAATGTCAATATTTCTTCAGCTAAGATTGGGGTCTGCTGCCCATTTCCCCCAGTTCCATGCTGGGTTTTTGTCTGCTGGAGTTTGCATGGGTCTTGTGCATGCTGACACCATTGCTGCAGGTTCATATGAGCAGGGTCCCAGGAGCTTGTAGGATTATATATCTGTACGGTCATGCACCTCCTCCCTGGCTTTTACAGTATTTTCCCCCTCTTTTGCAATGGTCCCTGAGCGCTGGGTGAGTGAAGCTTATTATAGGAGTCCTGCCCAAGGACCCACACTCTGCAGTCTCCTAATCTGCATGCTTTGGCCATATGTGCCCTTTTGTGTTCCTGGACCTCTATTGCATGAGGGAACTTCATTAATGAGAGTTGATTCATTAGTGTCCTCTTTACCTTGTTTCTATGTTGTGTGAGCCTTAGGTTTAGAGGTTGCACTGAAGGTATGTGGGTTAGGCTTCGGCAATTCACAGACAATGTCTGTTTTTGACTAGTTGTGATACTGTAATAGTCTTCATCTGGTGCAAAACAAGTTTATTTGATGATTGGTGACTGGAATACTTGTCTATAAATATAAGGATATATATTTTGCACTAATGTAAGGAGTTACATTAGTCTAGGGATTCGACAGCCTTGGGGATTTCTCTAAGATCAATGACTTCTCCATCTGCATGTAACTGGCTATGTTCAATATTACACATCAGTTTCCTCCCATTGAGTGGGCTTTAAGTCCAATTAGGTAGCTGTTGATTACTGCCAAGATAAGTTCCACTTCTGCGCCGATGCCATATGCTGTGCTGGTCACTGATACAGTTATTTGATCTTAAAGCTGGTGTTGGACCATTGATCCAAGCAGCTTGGGTAGTGCTCTCCAAAGCAATGAGCTAGCCTTTAAGGGAAGTGGCTTCTGGATCAGTTCAAGCTACATTGCTCCAAATCTAGTCCTCAAAATGACATACATTTCTTAAATATGCTTTACCATGAAGTATTTCTTTCCCCTTCATTATAGCGGATAGTGCTGCTGATATAATAGTCTGTGCCGGCATCCGTGTCCTTTCAGGAACTATCAGACTCAGTCCATGACCTTCCTTCAGGCTCCATTGAAAAATCAGCTTTATTCTGATGGGCCTGCCTTATATGTGACTTAATCTTTCTCGATCTTCGTCCTGTGCATTTAATGTTTTGACTGTTCTATGGCAGGAGGAGTTTCTTTTCTGGCCCTGTCTACTTGGAGTTCTCTATGCTTCTTGGAACTTAACAGGCATCCTTTCCTTAGATTTGGAGGATTTTACTCTATGATTTTGTTGAAAATATTTTCTGTGCCTTTGAGTTAGGTTTTATTCTCCTTCTTCTATATTTACAATTCTTTTGATCTCTTTATAGTGTTCTGGAGTTCCTGCATGCTTCTTTCCCAGGGATATATATATATATATATATATATATATCTATACATAAATGCATGCCTCCTATTCTTTGTTTTCAAGATCTGATATTCTCTTCCACTTGATTCAAGCTGAGGCTTTCCTGAGTTTTTTGCTTGACTTTTTGCATTTATTTAGTTTTAGTTCAGTTTCAATTTTCTCAGATATTCTCAGTTATCTTTATTAAATTCTAATTTCGTATTTTGAGATGTCTTACTTATTCCATTCAACCGTGTTTTTGCAGTCTCCTGTCTTTTATTCATATCCACTCTGGGCTTCTGGACCATATTTATAACCGCTATTTCAAAATCGTCTTGCGCATTAGCTAGGTTGCTTTTCTCATTAACCATGTAGCATGGACAGTCCTCAAAAGAGCGACCTTGGGTATCAAATGCCTTGAGGGGAGAGGAGGAGCCAGGGGAGTCAGCTCGCCCTCCCAATCGGCCAGTCGGCTTTTACTGTATGAGAAGGGGCGAAGGGTATATAACAGAGAATGCCTTGAGGCGGGGTTCTCTCCCATAATCACCATCTTGGGCAGGGATCACAGAGCCCAGGCCAGGGTCCTGTATGGCCATGAAAGAGAGGGAGTGCTGACATTCCTGTAAATAACCCCTTCACCTGTTTTCTCTGTGCGCAAGCCCACTGAAACTCGCTAGAATCTTTCAAACTGTGGTTTGGGAAGTCTTCCTTGCTTTGCCTTTGGGACCATGGAAAGGGGAGGCAGGACGCCATGTGTACAAACCTCCCAGGTGTTTTACTAACAAACTATCACACTGGGGGTGCTTGTCTCTGGAGGAGACACACTTAGTCATTCGTGGTGTGCCGTGATGGGACCTGGAGTTTTGGTGGTGGTATTTCTTGGCATGGATCTCTTATCTTGCCTTCGTTGAGTAGGTATTTGGATATTTGCTGTTAGCCTAGCTTGTCAGGTTGTAGCCCAGCTGAGTCATGCTTGGCAGTCTTGGGGCCATCGTGTGTTGATGTTCGAATGGGATGTAGGAAGTGGTCATAGTTCAGGTAGTCAACTGCTTGGCCTGTGATTCCCAGAACTGGCAGGGTGGCTGTTAGGTGAGTGGGTCGGTAGAGAGGTCAGTGCTGATTTTTGATTGGAGGGATAGAAGGGGAAATTCCAATTTAGTGGTAATCCAGAAATTGTGCAAATGTGACTCTGGAGTTTGTCACAACTGATTCCCAAACTATATAAGCTTAGCTATGCCTGAGTGTGTGTGGATGGCTACAGGGGCAGGAGAGGCTCTGTAGAACTGACCAAGGTAGACCAGTGTGAAGGCTGAGAGCGGTAGGCCTGGGAGTACAGGACAGTAGACAGGGAGTGCTAGACCAGTGTGAAGGCTGTGAGAGTGGTAGGCCTGGGAGTACAGGACGGCAGACAGGGAGTGCTAGACCAGTGTGAAGGTTGTTAGAGCCGTAGGCCTGGGAGTACAGGACAGCAGACAGAGAGTGCTAGACCAGTGTGAAGGCTGAGAGAGCGGTAGGCCTGGGAGTACAGGACAGCAGACAGGGAGTGCTAGACCAGTGTGAAGGTTGTTAGAGCCGTAGGCCTGGGAGTACAGGATGGCAGACACAGAGTGCTAGACCAGTGTGAAGGCTGAGAGAGTGGTAGGCCTGGGAGTACAGGACAGCAGACAGGGAGTGCTAGACCAGTGTGAAGGCTGTGAGAGTGGTAGGCCTGGGAGTACAGGACGGCAGACAGGAGTGCTAGACCAGTGTGAAGGTTGTTAGAGTGGTAGGTCTGGGAGTACAGGATGGCAGACAGGGAGTGCTAGACCAGTGTGAAGGCTGTGAGAGTGGTAGGCCTGGGAGTACAGGACGGCAGACAGAGAGTGCTAGACCAATGTGAAGGCTGTGAGAGTGGTAGGCCTGGGCGTACAGGAACGCAGACAGGGAGTGCTAGACCAGTGTGAAGGGTGAGAGCAGTAGGCCTGGGAGTACAGGATGGCAGACAGGAGTGCTAGACCAGTGTGAAGGGTGAGAGTGGTAGGCCTGGGAGTACAGGACAGCAGACAGGGAGTGCTAGACCAGTGTGAAGGGTGAGAGTGGTAGGCCTGGGAGTACAGGACGGCAGACAGAGAGTGCTAGACCAGTGTGAAGGTTGTTAGAGCAGTAGGCCTGGGAGTACAGGACGGCAGACAGAGTGCTAGACCAGTGTGAAGGTTGAGAGCGGTAGGCCTGGGAGTACAGGACAGCAGACAGGGAGTGCTAGACCAGTGTGAAGGCTCTGAGAGTGGTAGACCTGGGAGTACAAGACGGCAGACAGAGAATGGTAGACCAGTGTGAAGGTTGTTAGAGCGGTAGGCCTGGGAGTACGGGACGGCAGACAGGGAGTACTAGACCAGTGTGAAGGGTGAGAGCGGTAGGCCTGGGAGTACAGGACGGCAGACGGAGTGCTAGACCAGTGTGAAGGGTGAGAGTGGTAGGCCTAGGAGTACAGGACGGCAGACAGAGAGTGCTAGACCAATGTGAAGGCTGTGTGAACAGTAGGCCTGGGAGTACAGGACGGCAGACAGGGAGTTCTAGGATTTGGAAATTCACCACTGTGTGTGGACACAAGCCTGTATGATCTGTGGAAGGGCTGGGAGTGTGATGGAGATGGAATGCTGGGATTAAGAAACCCATCAGTCTGGGGAGGCGTCCAGGAGCTACACAAGCCCAGCGAGGCCTGGGAGCGTGGGGCGGTGAGCGGTAAGGTCGGGATTGTGAAACTCATGGGTCTGGCAGGTCAGCAATATAATTTTGTCAACTTGCTTATATTAAAATCATTTTACATAAGGAATCTCGTGGATGAAAAATACTCCAATGCAACTACCTTGAAATATTAATATGCATAACTTTTAAACATTCTGATTGGCCTTTTAAGATAAATATGCCTTTAAATGAAACATCATAGCCTCATATTAGGTAAATAATTTAATGATAGAGCACTCATATTTCTTTAAACAAAATATCTCAAGTTACCTTTGTCTCAAGTACGACTGTACCCAAACACTGAACCACAAATTAAACCAACAGAAAAGACATTCCCCTTAGGCGTCTGTTCATTTGCACTTGTTTCTATTTCTATGGAAGATAATTCATGAAACCTTTGCTGGACGGCCTGGGAGACCACAGACTGCCAACTGGGCTAATGCAGACTAGTTCCAAGGCACCAGACAGGGAGAATCTGGGCTCGGGCCAGTTTCCTTCCTGCAGGAAGCTAGTCTTGTTTTCTATTTTGCTTTAATCAGGGTCTGTTCAGATGAAGCACCACTCAGTAGCTACTGACCATTTATGTACACAGAGAAAATTAACATAGAAGACAGTTCTCTCATAACCCAACCTAGGAATGCTGAAAGATGTCTGTCTCCTCCCCTTCCGGCAGCACCTTGCTTCCGGGACCCTTGTGTTCCAGGTACCACAGCTAGGAGCCATCAGTCTTAGCAATAGCAGAAAGCTGATGGAGCCTGGGCATTGCACCCGGTGGTTTCCTTTTGTCAACAGAGGGACACACACACACACACACACTCACTCACTCACTCACGGCAGAGACGCATTCACACGGTCAGCCCACTTTCCTCAGCTTTACCGGCAGCACGCGTCCACCCAGGGCAGCCTCTTGTTTCGGAGCAGCACAGACCATGTGCTTTACCTCTACAGCAGTAAGACCCTCTTAGGCCACATGCCCAAAGAACTGCCCATCCCACGTCCGTGGGGGTCAGAAGAAATGTGGGTTGACTTCTCTGGTTGCTCCATGCATAGTATCTAGTTTAATAAAACTGCCTTTCTTATGTCACAAAGCTTTACAAAGTTACACCTCATCTACAGCCACTGTGAAATTCAGACTGCCAGCCCCAGACACAGAAGGCTAGGATACCGGACAAGCAAGTCAAGAGGTTCTGAATCTCGAGGTTAGCTTTAGGAGGAGAAGCCCCGGCAACACTCACTGCAGCATGTAATGAGAGAAGCTGGCTTCCCTAAGAGTACTATCACGTGATAAGGCCGGGAGCCAAGACTTCCACTTGGCTTCCTAGAAGAGTTTCTGAGGTGGAGGCAGGGAGAAAATGGGTTAAAAATGGCCCCAGACCCAGGGCCCAAGAACACTCTGGATTCCTGCTGAGGCTAGGATCCAGAGATGGAGTCCGGCAAGAGGGCTGTGAGCTTCCCAACTTGTCATCACAGCGCGGCAGAGCAAGGGAGGAAAGCTCTGTGACAGACAGGAAGGGAAGGGAAGGGAAGAAAACTCTGTGACAGACGGGAAGGGAGCCTGGTGACGACCCTGCTGTTTCCCAGAGGTCTGATCCTCCAGGCCACAACTAGCAAAATCATGAGAGGGCAGAATAAACCCACCTAGAAAATGCACTGCACTGCAATGAGTTGAGCGTCCTGGGAAAATCCAAGATCCTGAAATTTCATCATAATGTGGAAGCTGCATCAATGTGCATGGACCTTTTTCTAAAACTCATGGACCTTCTCCTAAAACTCTAGGTAGACAGTTTAGCTTTCAAGTACCACATAAGAAGTTAACCTCCTAGTGCACAGATTCAGCAGACATTTAACAGGTTTCCTAAATCAAGGGTGGGGAAATCATTTTTTTTTTTTTTTGGTCTTTTTGAGACAGGGTCTCCCTGTAGCCCCAGCTGTCCTGAAACTCGCTCTGTAGACCAGGCTGGCCTTGAACTCACAAAGATCTGCCTGCCTCTGCCTCCCAAGTACTAGGATTAAAGGCGTGTGCCACCACGCCCAATCATTTATAACCATCTGCAGGAAAATTAGTCACCACTTACAATTAAACATGGAACCAAATTGTGTTTTTCTCCACATATAACCATCCAAATTGCACACGTACCTATAGATTTATGCAGAAATTCTGCCCTGGTAGAAATACATTTGGGCTTTCAAGTTAGGTGTAAGGTTAGGGCACAAGCAGCAACTTTTCTCTTTTGGCACAATTATGGGCAAAAATCATATGTGTAAAATAAGATCCTTCCACAAAGTTTAAGTTTTGAGACAGAAGCAGGGAAGACGGAGACAAACTCGTAAGAAATCAAATAATAATTTGACTTTGTTCCTGTACTCGGTGAAACCCTGAGTTTGAGAGCGGCCACCAAGGCCTGTGTTGGGTCCAGGCCCCCAGGGCGCTTCAGCACGCTTCCAGCTGGCTCATCATCAACTTCCTGCTATATTCATAGGCCAAAAATAGTGCCCCATTGGCAGGGAATGCTCGGATCATAGTCGGTTTCAGTCCAGAATATAAGGCTGTTATTCCTAGAAGACAAAAATGAAATTGAGGATTGCAGTGACAAGTCACATGTGAGGAGACCCATGTAGCTACAGGAACAGGATTACCTGTAGTCACAGATCACACAATAACCCAAAGTGACTGAAGGACTGACTTCTAGGTTTCCTTCGACAGACTAACAGAAACAACACAAGAAGTAGGGCTCCTGGCAAAGCCAATGAAGGCTCAGGTAACAAACCAGTTTCCATGTCCAGCTGCTGACTAGAGTGGACTGGATGGAACTGAGGTCTAACGTGCGCAGATGGAGGCATTGAGGAGCCAGAGGCAAGCATGCAGCACTGAGCTCCAGGATGCTGTCTCAGAACCACGGGAAGATAAGGCACACTTTATGAAACTCAGCAGAGCAGGCAGACCTGGAGCACGAGGAGGCAGCAGTGCACAAATTCTGTTTGGGACACCGTTAGACAAACTGTGCTCTGTGTTACTTGCTCTCTCTTTTTAAAAGCAAAGCACAAGTTCATAACCCAAATTTAAGTGTAAGTGGATGCTGGAAAGACAGATCTTTGGGTTGCATAACATTGAAGTGATATAAACACTGCCTAGAAACTTGCTGTCCTCTTGCATAATCTAAGAATTGATAGCAAATTACCTTCAGACATTGCTCAGATCACTTCCAATTCCAGAAGTCTTACTATTAAGGATGCTGTATTACATTCGTTTAAAGCTTTTGTGGTCCTGTTTAGGCATCTTTTGATAATGTTTGTATTATGTAAATCAAGCAATGCTAGCTTCAAAGCATCCTTTAAGACAAAGCCTGTACCCTAAAAATTCCCTCGAGGCATTTAGAACAAAGAATCTTGCCAGGAACCTGTCCTGAGGTTAGGAAAAAGTATTTCAACATTTTTCAGAATAATGAAAATAAGG
This sequence comes from Rhizomys pruinosus, assembly GCA_009823505.1. Classification (NCBI taxonomy): domain Eukaryota; kingdom Metazoa; phylum Chordata; class Mammalia; order Rodentia; family Spalacidae; genus Rhizomys; species Rhizomys pruinosus. The sequence goes on from VZQC01002218.1 coordinate 335,367, forward strand.
TAAAGCAAGACGTTTGGAAACAGAAAGCCACATATATGAACGCAGTGGTAGGACAAGGACAAGAGACAGGGAGGAAAGAGCAGCCAGAGTCTGCTCCAACCCGGGCAGATGAGCTTCGAGGCCAGCAGTCACTGTCCACACCCCTAGGTCTCACATGCTGCGGACTCACCTTCGTTCTTCACAACACTCAGAAAGGTTCTGACAAATCCTGTCTGTTTCCCAGACATAGAAAGAACTTGAATTCTGGATTTTATACAGTCCACTGGATATACAGCAAGCCACAAGCAAATTCCACCAACTCCACCACTTAACATCAAGGGGACAGGACCTAGAGAGGGAACGTACCCAGCTTTTAGCTTAGGTGACATTTCAAGAGGGGCAGAATGGCTCTCAAAATACTAATGCTCTGAGCACAACTCCTTGAGAAAACTGGACACAGGAGTCTCTCTGGTAGTCCAGGGTCTAGCCTGGCCAGAAGCTCTAGTCAGGGCTGAGTTCAGCTTGTCACAGAGGTGCTGTGCCCCACCCCAACCAGCAGGCTTCATTTCACAGGTAAGGAGAAGATGGGCCACTAAACTGTTCAACTTTAACTCCCAACAGCTCCAAATCTTCCTGTACTGTGAAAAATTTTAAAATGTCTTATTAAACACAACAGTTAAGTCTGGGAACTTGACTAAATCCAGCACATGTCTAAAACAATGAAGTGAGTTGCATAAGCTCCCTTGGGAGCTGGGGAGATGGCCGAGTCTGGATCCCCACATACATGTAAAAAGTGAGACACACACACACACACACGCACATGCACACGCACAAGCACACGCACACAAAGACCGGGTAAGGTGGTACATGCCTTTAGTCCCACACTCCAAAGGCAGAGACAGGTAGATCTCTGTGAGATTGAGGCCAGCCTGGTCTATGTAGTGAGTTCCAGGCCATGTAGGGATACAGGAAGACCCTGTCTCCAAAAAAAAACAAAATCTAAATAAATAAAACAAGGAAGAAAAACGAACTCCCTGAAGGAAAGCAAATACCGCATACACAGAGCTGTGCTGAGCAGCTACAGGCAACAAACTAGAACTATGCTTTTCTACTGTTCCCAGGACTTGCTGTTGTTTTTGAGACAGCGTTTCACTGTATAGCCCTGACAGGCCTGGAACTCACTATTTAGACCAGGCTGGCCTCAAACTCACAGACATTTGCCTACCTCTATCTCTCAAGTGCTGGGATTAAAGGCATGCTCCATTACGTCCAGCCTAACACCCATGATTTGTCACCAAGTTTTTAAATCTTATCACAAGATTATTTATAGGTTATTTTTTCATGGGAAAAAGATCTTCATATTGTTTCTTCCGCTAAAATGGACCCAGAAGAATTACTACTACTCTGGGCGGAATGGTTACAAAAGTGTTGATGGCAGTAAAGAAGTCTGAGTGCAGCAGCTGCAGTGCTGGGCTTCAGGAAATCTCCTTGGGACGAGGTGGAGCCAACACCTTCTGCTATTTTACTTCCTGGAACTCCCCAGTGCTAGGTGGACTCTTGGGGAGGTCCGCACAGAACATGCACCCACCCTCAGAAACCACACCAGCAGGGGGCAGATTCTACCAGCTGTGGATTTGATCAACGAGAATACATTTACCTAGTTCATCTTTTGATTTCCCTGATGCGAAAAATGATCGGCTCAGCTCATAGCCACCAAAGAAGAAGAAGTAGCCTGGCACTTCTCGAAGTAACGTGCTTGAGAGTCCATGGTAGAAGCCCAAGGGGCCATCTTTCTTAAAGATGCCCTTCACAACGGACCAAACCGTACTGAGGAGACAAATTGAGAGACAGTCAGGGCAGCCAGGAAAACACAAAGCCATTTAATTTCTTTTCCAAGAACAATACATGCGAACAGACGTGTTGTGACTTTATCTGAGCTTCTGAGTTTTCCTTCCCACCAAGGACACGTTTTGAATCCTTAGAATTCCTGGTATTTCTGCTTCCCAAACCAGCTGCTTTCTTCCCTGTGCTTGATGAGGCTGTTCACTGGGCACACGTTTCTGAATGTCATACTGTCCAAGATGTGAAGATACAACTCTGCTTTCTTTTACAGTGATGATGGTACTGAACTTCAGTGGCCTCCCTTCCTCGAGTCCCCTCCCTTCCTTGAGTCCCATCCCTCCCATCTTTATAGTGTATTAGTTACTTGTCTTGTTGCTATAACAAAACACCTGACAAGATGCAAACTTAAGCTCATAGTTAGAGGCTACAGTCCATGGGGGGTAAGCAGCAGGGGCCGGAGCCGTTCATCATCCTGCGCCACAGTCAGGAAGCAGCCAGACGACTGCAGGTGCTCTCTGACTTTCCTCTTTTACCCAGTCTCTCATGCTCAAGCCCAGGGACTGGAACCACCCAGTTTGGGGTGGGTCTTCCTATCTCAATTGACTTAGTAAGATCATCCCTCATCCCCTCGCAGGCTCCGCCAGATGCTAACTTAATCTAGATGAGCCCTCACAGGTACTGCCCAGAGCTTTCTCGCCTAGGGATTCTAGATCTGGTCGAGTTAACAAGCAACAGCAACCACAGTGTTGAGAATTTTCCAGGTGGCTGTGCATCTTTTTGCTTTACTGCAGAGAAATGAGCAAAGGATCAAATGTTACTTTAAGGCAAGACAAGAAAGGCTCCGAGGTGAGCTGCAGTCCGTGACGTGGCAAACACAGAACAAGTCTCTCACGCTGCAGGGGAGCTCCCTTCTGGATGAGACCTGCTCTGGGAGTACCCTCCATGCCGGGCACCCTGGGCCCACAGGCTCCTGTCAACTGCCGCACGTTAGCTGTGTGGCAGGTTTTACACACTCTGAGAAGTGGAAAGCTACATGCTCAGTGTGACTACTGAACCCCTTACTTTATTCCTGGGGACTAGGAGAGTCAGCCTGGGGAGATGAGGAATTAAACCCTGAAGTGACAAAGGCCACAAGTAACCATCTTCCTTCTGAGAGCTTAAGAATACCCGTCAGAAGCTGGGCGTGGCACAGCCTTTAATCCTAGCACTTGGGAGGCAGAGGCAGGCGGATCTTTGTGAGTTCAAGGCCAGCCTGGTCTACAGAGTGAGTTCCAGGACAGCTGGGGCCACAGGGAGACCCTGTCTCAAAAAGACCAAAAAAAAAGACTACCCGTCAGGCATTGTCTACCAGCTAGCTAGGCCTTCCTTCGGGGCCACTCCCACTCCACACGCCCACGTGATGAATGAATCCGGCTCTCCTGGCCATGCAACCCTGTCACAGTCCAATACAAGAACAGCCAATACTTTTTAAAGAGTTCTCCACACCGACTTCTACAGTGGTTGCACCAGCTCGCAATCCCACCAACAATGGATGAGGGCTCCCCTTTCCTCCCATCGATACCATCCATACCAGCATTTGTGTCACTTGTTCTTTAATCACAGCCATTCTGACTGAGGCGCTCTGCTTACAAGGCTTTGGGAGTGTTTTAAGAACCTAGCTGTCTATAGGGACAGCTGCAGGATCAGGAAAGGTGAAAACTACCACTAAGATCAGGGTGATGAGCCTCGTCACCCACGTGAAACTCGAGAAAGGGCATCAAACACTCATCCCAGAACCGAATCCACATTTAGCACTCAGACCCAGTTCAAAGCTGTCCCCTAATTATGGCTGAGGATCAAGCACCCCGGGGGGACAAAGGGAGCTTCCCCATTTTTGAGCTCTTAAGTATCTTGTAAGACAACCCTGTGAAGTAGAGAGTCCAGTCATTATGAGTAATTCAGAAAATTATCCTCTGCCTGGTAGGAGAAGTGTTCTAGAATATCTTAGAGTAGATAAATGTTTCTATATCTGCCATTTAAATTTAACAATATAAAATGAACAATCAGTCCAACAATACAAGAGACTGGACATTTGAGGCTGCGCGGCGCTTACTTCTGGCTTGCAGCTATTTTGCCCGACGTCTCCATTTCATACATGGCCTGTAGCCGGCACTTCACAAGCTCCGTGGGGCAGAGCACGAGCGCAGCGAAGGCAGAGGCGAAGGACCCGGCAGCCGCGTTCTGGAGGTCACTGAAGAACAGAGAAGATTTGCCATCAGCTCATTCATTCCCTCAGCTCTCACCTCATCAGAAGGGCGCACAGAGGTGGGCGGGTGAGTGGTGAAGCTTGCATGTGCTGTTGCATCTAAGGACACTATTGCCCTGTGGGACAGCAGTACTCTAAGTACTTACCTCTAAGCACCTGTCCCAAAGCCACATGCAGCAGCTTGCGAGGAGCCCAACCCCAGTCTGCCTGACTATCACATTCATGGTGTCTCGTCTACAGTGGAATAGACTGACTGCTGTGTACTGCACCCCCAAGTCACATGTTGAAGACCTAAACCTCAATGTATGACGATGTTTGGGGCACAAGTCCTTAACAGGCAAAGAGGTGTAGCTATGATCATGAGGTTGGGTCCTACATCATGGGATCACTGCCCTATAAACCTACTTCCTCTCTACCTTGTGAGGACACAATGAGAATTCAGATCTAGGAACCGGAATGTGAGCCCTCAACAGACACTGAATCTGGTACCATCTGATCACAGACTTTCGGTCTCCAGAAAAATAGGAAATATTGAAGCTGCTTAGTCTGCTAGTTTGTTATAGTAGCTCAAATCAAGACACAGAGAAATAAAGAAGAAAAAAAAAGACCCAAAGGAGAGAGAGCTCTAGTAATATCTTAGAGTATTTATGACACCATTCCTTCCTGTCCCCCAATCCAATGTGGAACAACCAAACATGTAATAATATATCCACCATGGTATGAAAACCAGTCTAGGAAAACCCCTTGTAGCCAGGATGATCCCCACAAGAACCAAGTAGATGTCAGCCCTGTGCTTTCACATCTCTGTAACTGTGAGCTAAATAAACCGCTGAATACGTTACTCAGCCTCGGGAATTCTGCTATAGTAAAAGAAATGAACTAAAACTTCTCAGCTTCACCGAGGACAAGAGGAGGTCGCAATAGGCCTTAAGGGTAAATCCAGTACAAGTCTACCTACTCAGTGGTTTTAGGTAGAATAGCTAAGCTGGAAATCTAAAGTAGAGGGATAAACACACACAAAACCAGAAGCATTTTCCTCCTCTTATATACATCTAGTACCACTAGGGTTGTGAAACTAGAATTGAATGCAAATTTAAGAATGGAAGTTAAGTCTGATGAAATTTTCTCCAGAAGTTAGGATACTCTGAGTTCATGGGGGGTCAGAAAGCCCCCATCCAGTCCTGGGGAAGTATTCTGCAGGACACTGTATCAGCGTTTGGGTGGCACAATTCTTTACTGGGCAAGGCTCTCCTGGTTCCCTGACTCACCCATTAAGAGCTCGCCTCCTTGCTCATCCAAGGCCAAAGTGACAGATACTGAAACAAGGAAAGGTGTAGAACAGGACAGGAACTAAAGAGCCTTGAAACAGAAAACCACCAGCAGCTATGCATGGACTGAAAGCAGCTTACTGTATGTTGTACAAGACCTTCATCCTCTCCCCCCCCCGCCCCCAAAGAAAAGGAAGACATGAAAGTAGAGGAGGACTCGTTAGAAAGAGATCATCCGGAGTGGGAGAGGGATGAGAAAGGGCAATGGGGGTGAGTACGACCACAATACACTGAATATCGGTATGACAGTGTCAAAAACAGGAAATAGCCAGAAGGCCCCGAGTGCATGACACGGCGAGGCCTGGGGCCCTTGGGTGGTGGCTGCCAGCACCAGACCTGGGTGGGGACATGGCTTCCAGCCACCTCATGAATCTAGACCAACAGAAGGAAAAGCAGCAAATACTGAACTGAGTGAAGGTTGAAAGCAAGAAATTAAAGAGGCGTTTCACTTATTCAGTGTTGAAGATTGCAATGTGGGCCCTAGGATTTGAGCCAAAGAAGTTAAGACGCAAATGATGGCTGAAATGGATAAAGCAGGGATGGGCACCGTTTCTTTTGAAGATTTTCTTTCCCATTATGGGTGTGTAAAATGAATGAAAAAGACAAGAAAGAAGAAACAGTGAAGGCTTTCAAATTATTTGATGACAACGTCACTGGAAACATGTCACTGAATAAGATCAAGAGGGTTGCCAAGGAGCTGGGGGAAATTAACAGAGGTTAGAGCTGCAGGAAATGCTCAATGAAACATCATGATGGGATGGAGAAATAAATGAGAAAAATTGAGAACAAAAAGACCACTCTTTATTAATTCTGTCTTTTGTGCCTTCTAGGACGTTCTTGACGACCTATCCTTTCTTTCTGCAGTCAATGATATAATACCTTAGTGTATCCATTTTCCACTTTTGGTTTATATGCTTAGCTCAGTCTCTTGGAGTCTAATCCTCCACCACTATTATTAAATCTGTAGTATCAAGAAACAAAGAATGCATAATTTATTTGAACTGTGAATCCCAAAATAGTATCACTTCCAAGTGCTATTATTAAAGACCTACGTTTAATGGACTTAGGATTTTTTTTAGTTTAATGAAATATTCAAATATATTTGGTGTAAAAAAAAAAAAAAAGAGCTGGCCTCCTCTTGTCACTGGAGAGCTAAGTGTGCCCTCTCAGAGTCTCCAGAGCCTTGGGGGTAACACCAGACTTACTTCTTTGGGTGGAGAGATCAACTAAATTTTTCACCAAACTCTAAGCAAAAATACAAGTGGATCCACTACATTCGATGCTTCACAGCTGCACCATGTAGACATTAGAATAAAGTCAAGGTTTCCCTCTAACTCTGGCCTTGGTTTCTGATTCTGTGGTGGTCTAACCTCTGTGCCTCAGACAGCAGCTGGTGTCCGTGGGCTGAGCTCATCTCTTTACATACCCTGGGCTCAGAAGAACAGGTGGCCATGGTTCTGTCAGGAGCAGGACTCCATGTGGACTTCCTTTAGGCCTTAGAGAATTAAGCCTACCATCATGAACCCTAAGAGCCGGCCAGGCACAAACATCCTTGCACACACTTCTACAGCTGTAGCAAGTGTCCAGTGCTGTAAGCCAAAACTGGTTTCCAAAGTCCTTCAGCCAGCCTACAGATCCATATATGGCCTCCCTCAGGGACTCTTGTCAACCTGCTGACTGTCAATTAAGGTTATCACCCAGAGTGTGCCAAGTTTGCTAGAACAAAGGTAGCAGCTAATATCATGGAAGTAAATTCAACCGACACATGGGATGGTTCTGGAGTCTGAACAAATACAAAGCACCTTGTTAGAGTGCAAGGTCAAACTGGCTTGCTATGGACTTTGGCTAATAAACATTTTCATCTGCTACTGCACGGTGTGAGGCACATGGCCTATGGTTCTACGTAGGATAAACGTGTAGAACTGGAACTAAAAGTGCATCAAGTACCGGATGGGGGCTTTATAAGAATTCTCTTTGTCATCTACTCAGCAAAAAAAACATGATCTAAATGCCCCTGCTATGTAAGACCTCATCTAGGCAAAGGTCAAAGCAAAACAGTCTGCTGGGTCACGTCCGCAGCAGGGCACACAAATATGTACAAGGTTCTGGTAGAAGATTCTGTGCTCTCCTCTGAGCAAAGCAGCCCTTTCTGGCAGAGGACAGAGACTGTGAGGGAGCAAATGGCCGGGATCTGGCCCTACCTCCCCTCCCCACTTTTTTGCCCGTGAACAGAATGAAACTGGGTTTTCCCCTTTGCTCTGTGACTGCAAACACTTGTAACAGGGTCTTGCTGTAGTTTTCTCTTTGCTGCTCTTGATAAATGCTTTCTCTAGCTCTGACCAGAATCCCTACTGGTCTATCATTGGCTGAGGGTGTGAGGGGAGCACGCCAGATGACATGACCTGCTGGGGTCCTAGGCCCAGCAATTGTGACTGTCTATTTATGTCTCTGAAGGACAGAGGTGACCTCCTCTGTTCCTCCACATTGTCATGGTGAGGACCACATAGACACGACCAATATGCCAGAGCACAGGAGGCCCCAGGCAGCATTCTCTCACAGGCAACAAGCAAATGCTGCTCTAGGCAATGAAAAGGGAAAAGACCCAAGCTCAGAAGATTCCTATGTTAGAGCATGTTAGCGGTGAAATCAGAAAAGATTCCTGTGTTAGAGCATGTTAACCAAGGCTGGTTTCTTTAGTCAAGAGTTTGTATGGTAAAAAACTGAATGGTGCGGTAGGTACTTCAAGAAATACATGTGCTCTGAGCCCCACCCAAGAGACACAGTGGGGGACTGTCCAATCCATCTCATTAACACTGTATCCGCGTGGGTTCGACAAGCCAGTGAACAGCATTCCTCCAAGACTTGTGCTTCAGCTCCTGCCTCTAGGTTCTTGCCCTGAGTTTCTGCCTTGGGCTCCCTGAGAGATGAACTGTGACCCAGGAGATGTAAGCTGAATAAACCCTTTCCTCCCCAAGTTGGTGTCGGTCAGAGTGTTTTGTCACAGCAATGGAAGACAAACTAGAACAAACACCAACTCCAGTTTTCAGAGACAGTGCAGAAAAATGCATCTGCAAAATTTCCTCGTGTCCTCCACCATAGACGTGTGAGGCAAGCCTGGTGATGCCCATGTGCATAGGGGGCTGAGGCAGGTGATGCTGAGTTCCAGGCTAGCCCAGGCTACACAGAGAGATTCTGCCTCAAATAAAAATCAAAAGAGAACACAAGGAAACCGAGTTTTCCAGGCTTCTGGGCACCTGCTCATAGGAACCCCTGGCAATGGTGACAGCATGCAGGAGACCCATGCAGACTCGAACCATACAAAACCCAGTGGAGAACTGGGAAAACGGCCAGCAGGCCCAACCGCAGCCAAGGAATGACTGCAGCAGATCACTGCTGGGTGCGGGAGAGTTATCTTCCTTAAGGGAGTGACTCTAGATAGGCTGACCAGGGTCCAGTGATGAACTCACGCTGAAGGATACCTGGGGACACCAACTTGATAGGCCTTCACATATATGAAAGAATACATGAAATCTGGTGGAGGGGTGCTGTGAGGGTGCAGACAGGGGAGGGGGTCTAAACATGATTAAGATACAGCGTGTGAAATGCACAAAAATTCAAATAAAAATACATGTTGAAGAAAAAATGAGAGGAGGGGCAGGTAGGGCCAGATTGCCAGCAGAGTGCCAGGCATCACAATCTCTGTTCTCTGGCCAGAGAGGTCTACTTTGCCCAGATGGGAGCACAGAATATTTCACTAGGACTCACCTGGGTGCCCACCGTCTCCTTGGTGTCTCCCATGATGCCCATCACTAAGGAGGTCAAGGAGGATGAATAGTCCTAAAGTAGAGCGACTTCCTCAGCTAGAGAAAGCTTGCTGCCTACTTGCCGCCTACAGCTGTGCTCCTGCTCAGCCCTGTGGGATGCCAAGTTCCTTGCTTGGCCTCCTGTGGCTAGTCACTCTGACGGCTTCCTGCCCTCTCTGCACCAGAGGGTTGGAGGATCATGGCTCGGCCTTCCTCTGTCCTCACTGTCTCTACGGGCTATCTTAGTTCCAAGCTTTTAAACACAAGCTCCATCCATCACAGAATTCCTGCCTAAAAATGGCACATTTGAATTCCAGGCACCCCGGGACACACAGCCACGTACACAGACTCTACTTTAGCTATGAGCAATTGGTGGCTGCAACAGAGTTTCCAATTCCCATTCACAGCCAACAAGACTACCCTGTGCAAGTACAAGTACAAAACCTACATAATACTGTGTGTGTGTATGTGTGTGTGTGTGTGTGAGTACGCTTGCACGTGTGCTTTCAAGGCAGGCATTTTAACACAGCCCCCCAATGTCATTTTAAACCATTTAAAATTAATGTTTAAAGGAAGGATAGGTAACATCCGTAAGCAAACATTCTGTTTAGTCTCTGAATGATAGACACCCTAAAGAAGACCAAGCACAAATGGAAGTCCGATGTGTAGGGAAGGCGTGAGGAAAGAAAGGAGGGTTCCCCTGTGTCTTTCTCCTCCAACACGGCCTATCCACTGCTTCCAACACTCTCTACTGATGAAAGAGAACCTACAGCTTAGGTCTCAAGATGCAGGTATCGAGTTAGTTCAGTACTTTTGTCCACCTGAGAAGCATCTTCACAAAAGGACCAAAACATATCATGAATGACAGACAGGGTTCTTATACAATGCATTTGGCCTTCCCTGGTTTATACCATGACAGGGTAAGACATAAGAATCAAAAAGAAGGTAATTATTTTAAAAAGGAAACCTTCTTCCCCAAATGTAATCAACAGTGTTCGTGTATTTTAAAAAAATAACAGAGCACCTGTGTTGTGACTCACCTCAGTTTGGCCTGCCTGTCCAATCCAACCACTTTCCGTACCACCTGCTGGCAGAAGCCATAGCACATGAAGAGCACAGAGTTCTCGGCAATGTTGGCGATCAATGCAGGGCTGGTGCCCTTATAGAAGCCACGGAGGCCCACCTGGGAGTAGGTCTTCAGGCAGCAGTCAGTGAGGCCCTGGTAGAGGTTAGGGAATGTCTGCATCTTCACCTTCATTGTGTCAAACGGCTGCCCGGTCAGTACACATGCTGTGCCCCCTGGAAGCAGGATGTGAGTCGTTAGCACGAGTCTATAGTCATGGACATCAGAGACAGATGGCTTGCTGTCCATGCCTCATCTGTGTTTTGATTCTTGCTTTTCTCCCAAATCCTCTAGTCAAGTTCAGTAAACAAGTTCTAGCAGGTACCTACGGTACCCAGCACAAGGCCCACCCTGAAGAGATTTGTGCTTGCAGGGAGACATCTGGATCCACATTCCAAGTCCCAGGTACAAAGGTTATGGTCTGAGTGTTGGGGTCTCAGCAATGCAGTGGAGGGAGGTGGGCTGGGGCTTCGAATTACTGGACAGGGGCTACACCTCTGCACCTCTCATCTTCATCCATGCCCACTTCACGGTGTTACCATGAGATTAAATAAAATGGAGGAGGGCTTAGCACATGCCTGCTGCACAAGCTGTCATTACACAGCAGCCACCGTATGCATGAGACAGAAGCCATGCAGAAGGATGAGGGTGACAAAAGACAATTATTCCTTCCTGCCCAATGCCCTGCAGTATGACAACTATTAGAAAAATATCAGAGCATCCAGAGCTAGATAAAAATAAGAAGACTGATGAATTAATCCCTTGAGGACAAAACATTTGGCCCTACGGAAACAGTTTTTTTGTTTTGTTTTGTTTTGTTTTTTTTTGGTGTTTTTGAGACAAGGTCTTCCTATAGTCCCAGCTGGCCTGGAACTTGCTCTGTAGACCAGGCTGGCCTTGAACTCACAGAGATCCACCTCTAAAGGCATGTGCCACCATGCCCGATTGGAAACAGCTCTTTAATGTTAACTCTGCCAATTAAGGGTTTGTATGTTAGGGAATAGACTACAGATTACAGTTGCTTAGCATAAACAGACTGAAGTCTACCTGTGCCTAGCAGAACACCTGTCTGTGTTTTCATACTGTAAGAATACCAAACGCACCGAATCTAAATTGTATTAGATTAGTAAGAATCCTGAACCTAAGGAAAAGAACAAACTGCGACTACTCCACAATATCTCTAGACCCTGGACTAGGATCAAAGTTTTAGGACAGGCTGCTGGTTAATATTTACCTCGGAAGGCCTCACATCTCAGACAGCCCCTGCTTAAGTCAGGAAACATGATAACCATGTGATGAGATCACTAAACCTTCATCAAAACTGAAGGCTTACATAAAATATTTAAGCAGTTCAACTTCACAATGCTGACAGTATACACAGTTATATTCCCTATGTCGTAGGAATAGGCACCAGGCACTGAGGATGACTCATTTAGTTACTGTCAGATAAACTGTCACTTCTTTTTTTTAAATTTTTTAATTTTATTTATTTCTGTATGTGTATCAATGTACTGTCTGCATGCAGGTTTGTGCACCCGTGTCATGCAATGCCGCGGAGGTCAGAAGGGGGTGTTGGATTCCCCTGGAACTGGAGTTCTCCTGGAATTGGAGTTTCAGACGGTTCTCGGCTGCCATGTGGGTGCTGGGAATTGAACCTGGGTCCTCTGTAAGAGCAGTCGGTGCTCTTAACCGCTAGGCCATCTCTCCAGCCCCCTAAACTGTCACTTCTAAAGAGCCTGAAAACTGCTTGGCCTATCAAACAACCAGAATAATTCCTGTGATTTTCTTACTATTGGTTGCTTCTTTTAGGGTAGTAATATACCTTCACCTTGTCTTGCTAGATTATGCACAGTTCTGAATTAGTGGAACATAATACGCTAAGATTTTACAAAGAGTAAGTGGTGCATGCCTGCCATCCCACAACTACAGGTGGAAGTGGGAGTAAAGGTTCTAGGACAGCCTGGGCTACTTAGTGAGACTCTGTCTCAAAGCAAAAATAACAACAACAAAATTATTTTCCTCTAGTCAGAACTATTCTTTCCTATGTAGTACTGGGCTAGGATGAAATATAGCAAAGGAAATGAATGATTCCTATGTAGTACTGGGCTAGGATGAAATATAGCAAAGGAAATGAATGATTCCAGAAGAACCAGGTGACTGTCAAGACTTGGAGTGCGTACCCAGATGCGTACCTAGATGGCCTGGGTGCAGATGAGCTGAATAAGTCTTTTACTTGGCACATCCATATTTTAAGAGAAGAGTCTCCAGGTTAACTCACTCAGCCTGAATGGTGCAGACAGCAAAGTGCCTACAGTAAGCATCTGCTGTGTATCTGTGATCGCTCCATGTCCACTCAGGAGAGGATAGCAGGCTAACGAATGTTAGCAACAATTCCCTCCTAACATGAAAAGGGAGCTAATCCCCAATTGTGTATGCCACACAACTCAGTTCAGTGCCTGCCCTCAGCCCCAGCGCCAATAAAGCCAGAACTGCAGGGATTCTCCCCTTGCATAGAATCAGACCTCTGATTACTCTCCTCCTGAAGGTCAAGCGGAAAGAGGCTCTATTCTCTACGTTATATCTCAGTCAGCTGCTTCCCTGTACTCTGCAGGAGAGGTAGACCAGATGATACTTTTCAATAGTCACTGTGATGATTAATTTTGATTGTCCACTTGATTGCATTGAGAAACACCTAAGAGACAGTAAAGCACACCTCTGGGTATGAATTTCCAAAAGGATTAACCAAGGGGGGAAGACCCCTGCTGAATGGAGGCAGCAGCAGACACTGGGGCCCAGGAGGAAGAGGAAAGGAGGAAAAAGGAAACGAGCACAGCAGCTCTCTCTCTCTCTCTCTCTCTCTCTCTCTCTCTCTCTCTCTCTCTCTCTCTCTCTCTCTCTCTCGCTCTCTCTCTCTCTCTCTCTCTCTCTCTCCCCTCCACCCCATGGTGTGAGCTGCTCTGATCCACCACTTCCTCTCTACCATGACAGAATAAAACCTGTGTAACTTGGGCCAAAGTCAGTCCTCCTCCCTTCATCTGCTTTCCTCAGCAGACTGTCAGTCCTCAGTGCAGAAGCAGCAAATCACACAGCGCTGAGGTCATTTAGCAGGGAAGGGACAGCTCACAGAACTGCAAACAGGTGAGCTTCAAGACCCTCAGTCACAGCACAGCAATATGGCTTCACAGGCAGGGAAGTACACTCTTAAAGATAACTCTTCAAAATGGTCTTTGAGGTGTTTGTCATTTTGGCACTGAAACGATCAACTTCAATATGTAAAAGTCCTCATACCCCCCCGCCCCCCCAGCTGCCAGGGCTGTCAGGGTGCTGCTTTCCTACCATGGGAACGATTCTAACCTTCTGTGCACAAGCAGTAACCAGACTGCTAAGATGATTCAACTTTTAGGATCCACACTGCCTTGTTTCTATAACTACCCAATGATCTAACTCTGCTTAAATCCCCTTCTCCTAGCTTCCCGGGGATTCTTCCTGGAACGTCTTCTACAGCAAGTATGGGCAGGACCAAAGACAACCTCTGGCACTTCAGCAGAAATGACCTGGGCAGAAGCCTGTCTGGTGGGAAAAGCTTTGTTTGGAAGAACAGGAGACCCCCCCATTATGACCCCCTGACCACAGCTGGCTCTGCACTTACAGATGCACCACGTGTCTGCTCCAGTGAAAAAAATCCCAAACCCTAGCCATTTACAAGTCCACAGTCAGGGCAGCAAAGTGTGCAAAGTAAAACAAAGATGGGAACAAAACTGAGCAAGGATCCAGGAAAAAGTGCCCTCAACCAACTTCATACCCTGTGTGTAACCCTGAACCAACCTGCTACCCCTACTGGGACTCTTTCCACACAAACAGTGAACAGTGCCAACAGTCCTGCAAGGCCGGCTCCATCATTCAGACTTTGGAACCCTCAAAAGTGAGACTACTTTTTCCTGGTTGCATTTCAGGTGCCTCACGGTAGAACACGGAATCTCACGTCAATAACGAGCACCTTTTCTGCCTAGTTCTCCATACACAAAGCCCCATCCCTGCCAAGGAGCTTTCTGTGCTCAGAAATTACAGAACCCAGCAGCTCTCCATCAGAGGGGTGGTCATGTATTGCTAAGCCGAGGGAGAGACTCCTGCCCACGGTCGTCAGAAATGATGAGTGTCAACACACAGAGGCAGGTGTTTTTGCCGTGAGCACAGTTAGCACCCTTTGCAGCTGGCTTGGGGTAGGGGTGGGGGAAGGGAACAGGGTCCGGGGAGCTGAGGGAAGGGAACAGGGTCCAGGGGGCTGAGGGAAGGGAACAGGGTCCAGGGGGCTGAGGGAAGGGAACAGGGTCCAGGGGGCTGAGGGAAGGGAACAGGGTCCAGGGGGCTGAGGGAAGGGAAAAGGGTCCAGGGACTTGCCCCTCTCCCATAGTACGGGGGACGGACTTCAAGATACACAGTGGCTAAGAGCCCAGTGTGGTGTAACGTAGCCATCAGTTAGGTCAACTCATCAGACTGGTTCATTCCCTGTAGCTAACCAGGAGAGCTTCGGTTGTCCACAATCCTATCAGCCTTCCTCTGAGCGATCGTACTCTGGCTAACCTTTGATTCGGGTGGAGGAGGGAGAGTGTTCTTTGAACTTTTTTTTTTTTAACAACTGGACAAAGGACAGAGTGAGAAGTGCCTGACTCCTATCCACAGTTGATCTGTAGACCCAAGAGGTGTCATGGGTAAGAGAATACTTGGAAGTATCCTCCTTTCGCGCCCCCCCCCCCTAGTTATGGGAATCGATATGGGAGGCCAAGGCAGACCAGGGGTTCCCTTGTTAAACACGTGCTTCCCAGTACTCCTCTGAAGATGACAGATGGCTGTGACAACCCAAAATGTCCACCATGGGCACCCAGTTGTGTTTGCCCCAGGCTAGCTTCTCGCCATGCCTATATGTTAAAGGTGGCCTCCTGCCAGCAGAGCTGACCCTGATCTGCCCGAGCTCAGGGTCAGAAGGTCAGCCTCGACTTCCCATTCTTAACAGATTCTACATCCTCTTCTTTCATGCTAGAAGACAGGATGGACTATCAAGTCTTTTTTCTTTTTTAATTTATTTTCATATGTGTATGACTGTGCTGTCTGCATGCAGGTTTGTGCACCCTTGTCGTGCAATGCCACGGAGGTCAGAAGAGGGTGTCGGATTCTCCTGAACTGGAGTTAAAGACGGTTTTCAGCCACCACGTGGGTGCTGGGGATCGAACCTGGGTCTTCTACCAGAAGCAGTCAGTGCTCTTAACAGCTAGGCCATCTCTCCAGCCCCTCAAGTCTCTTTTCTAAGGGGACCTTTCTTTCTGAGCATCAGTGAGCACAGTAACTGGGGAACTGGATGGCTCAGCAGCTACAGCGGACCCAAGTTTGGTTCCCAGCACCCACGCCAGGTTCCTAACACCTATAACTCTAGCTCCAGAGAACCTTATGGTCTCTTCTGGCCTCCTCGGATGCCCACATAACATACAGCCTACACTCACACTGTCATACAAACACACAAACAAAAAACTAGTGTTCTGATGATAGACAAGTGACTTCATTCTCGAGCTGAAAAATCCTGGGGGCATGTCCCACTTATTCTGATCCCAAAGTTTTAGTATAATTAGGTACATTCTCCTAGGCTCTCAACAGTATCACATTTCCATTAAACTGGTTTATTCTAAGGTTAAAATGCATTAATGCTTTTTCAAACCACTTTAACTTGCTTTCTCCAAGAGCTCCTAGAGGAAGTCAGGGAAAAGGATGTTTTCTGGGATTACCTGCGGCCCCTGCGGTGAGGTCGATGGCAGCTTGGATGGCAGGATTGGACTTCATAGTGGCACTGGGTTCTGTGGAAGGCAACTCTCCGGAGCTTAGGATGTGTCTCACATACCCCTGGGAAGAAGCAAGAGCTCACTGTTACCCAGCCTCTGCAGTCCCAGTTCTCTAAGCCTGCTGCCATTACTGAACCTGAATTTCCAAGGGTGAAGAATGGACATCACTGCTACAGCCTCTGACAACACTTCAACCAATCTTCAAGAAAACCTTGACAACAAATACCAAATAGGGAACCTACAACCGATGCCCCAGACCACACCAGACTCAAGTTTCAGAGGCCTAGGACGAAAGCCCCGTCTACCGCACTCAGCCTGATGTCTACACAGCATGTGCAAAGTGTTCAGAAGCTACATGGCTGTGAATGCTTGCTTCACCAGTGAGGTAGGCTCCTGGTCCCTAAAACTAGGGGTCTTCACCCAGACAATTTGAATTGTTGAAATATTATGAAACAGCCACCTGGCACAGCATGAGGCTCAGCAAACAGCTCCAGTCCTCCTGTCACCTCGCTAGCACTCCTCAGGGTAAATGTGCAGTTTACCCAGAGTCTTGTTACAATTCAGATTCTGATTCGACAGGCCTCAGGAAGGACCACAAAGAGGCTGCTAACTTAAGCTCCCAAGTAAGGTTGGCAACGCAGGCCAGCCACCTTTTGGTGCAACACCTGGACTACTAAGTCCCAATGTGCATGATCAGAACACTTATCAAGCATTTAGAGTATCAGTCTTCCTTCCAAGAAATTTTGATTTGGTATATTTGTGTTGGAACCTAGAATTTGGGAAAGAGAATATTCCCATACCTCTAGACAAAAAAAAAAAAAAAAAAAATCAACTTGGTGAGACACGAACCTAAGAACTATTAACTAGGAAAAAAATAGAGGTCTTAACATACAAAATTAACCAGTCAACCAATTCCAAAGTATAAAATGGACTTATTTGTGAATAACAAAAGACAGTTTCGTTCCTCATCACAGTGAGAAGATCAGATGAAGTCCTTACAAATGCCAACGTCATTCTGAATGTCAATAGGGAGATAAGGGCAGCTGCCAAAAACTTTAAACACTTGAAACACTTTGTCAACGACCACATTCCAAGAATCTTTTCTTAAAAATAAAAGTTGTGGGCTGGAAAGATGGCCTAGTGGTTAAGAGCATCGACTGCTCTTGCAGAGGACCCAGGTTCGATTACCAGCACCCACATGGTGGCTGAGAACCATCTTTAACTCCAGTTCCAGGGGAATCCAACGCCCTTTTCTGATTTCCTCGGCATTGCAAGACACGGGTACACCAACCTACATGCAGATAGTACATTCCTACACATACAAAAATAAAGTTAAAAAAAAAAGTTGTTGTTAAACAGAGACATCAGGGGCTAACGAAGCAACTAAGTTTGAAGTACGAAAGAATGATTTCATTTTATTGACAGACCTGGAGAGAGTGTTCCACTACTTGGCTGACAAGTGGGTAGCCATCTGGTGTTTTCTTGGGAAAAGCTGTGAGGACCCTTTCCCCTTTTCTACATTTCCCAGAAGGAAAACATGCCAGAGGAAGACCAGGTCTTCTCCAAAGAACTAGTCAATCACAGAAAGATGATTCAACCCAGAAACTTTCAGTTCTGTGCCTATGAAACTATACCTAATTCAAGAATACTTGTGAGTACAAGGCCAGCCTTGTCTACAGAGTGAGTTCAGGACAGCTGGGGCTATAGGGAGACCCTGTCTCGAAAATAACAACAAAAAAAAAATACTCTAGCAGGCCAAGAATACTCTACCAGGCCAGCTGGGACTTAAAGGGAAACCCTGTCTCAAAAATACCAAAAAAAAAAAAAAAAACAAACAAAACACCTCTAGCCCAGGGAAAAGCAGTAACACCTGGCCCTCCACTGTTGCAGGGAAAGTATAGTTAAGATGCACAGGACACACTAAGGTGACCTCAGAGGAACCCCAATATGTTTTTTTTTGATGTGAGCACTTCTTCACTAACTTAGAAGAAAAGCAAATCTAATTATACACTAACTGTGAATTCAAGCCCTTTACATACGACAAATTTAAACACATCAAACCCTACACATTAATACTTGTAGAATTAACCTTTAATTCCTCCCCATCCCATTACCGGGGATTAAACCTGCAGCTAGCCACACAGTCTACCCCTGAGCCGCAATCCCGATTGCTAACTGTGGAATTATAGACAAGGTGCTAACAGATAAACCCAGAAAGTATGCAAGACTAATTGTGCACAGCTGTTGCTTGGGGGGAAAAAAAAAAAAAGAGCTTGCAAGGAAGCAAGAGTGGCCAGCATAAAGTTAAACTGTCTTAAGAGCATGCTGCAGCACTTGGAACAGAGACCCCGAATCCTTCCTGCCTCCCCCAGCCCTTCTTTGCGATTCCACCGGCGCGGCAGAAACCCCAGCGCCCGCACTACTTGTTCCCAGGAAAAACCAGTTTCTCGGCTGTAGGACCAGGCTGCATTTTGACCGGGGAAGGCTGCAGACGCGACTGCGGCGCGCTGCAGGAGGCCGCGGGCCAGGCCAGCGGAGCCCTCTGCCGGGCGCGGGTGCAGCCGGGGGCCGGCGGGACAAGCTGCGACCTCCGCTCCGGTCGGAACCCGACCCGACCCGCCCGCCCGCGCGCCACGCCGCCGGGGGAGGCTCCCGAGCCCGCAGGCAGCTGGGTGGGCGCCGCGGCTCCACGTGTGCGGCCGCCCCTGGCAGCCAGGTCCCGTCCGCCCGCCCCTTCGGGTTCCGCCGCCGCAGCCTCACCGGGGTACCCGTCCGTTTGTCCGTCCCGCTCACGCACCGGGCTCTACATTTGCAGTCGGCGACCCCGGGAGGCCTTTTATGGTCCCCGGCCAGGGCCGACCTCGGCCCCGCCTCCCTGGGCTGGGCAACCCCCGCCGAGGAAGCGGAAGTCCGTGCCAGCTGCAGCGCGGCCCTGGCGGCAGCCCGGGGAACTGCAGGACGGCCCACTCCGAGGCCTGGGCTGGAAGATGGGGCAGAGGAGCCGAACAGTAGTGATGCAGTGTTCCGTCCTGTATTCATTGCAAAACTTGAACCAAAGGATTTTGTGGCAGCTGATGGCTGCTGGGAGGGGCAGAGTCAGACACTTCCAAGCATCTGGTAGGTCAACCAGGCTCTGCTGAAGGACGTTTGGGGAAACAGACTTTATAGGCCTAATTAATTAATTAATTAATTAATTAATTAAATTGGCGGAGGGAGGGGATCTAAATATCAAATTATAATGTATGAAAATCACAAAAATTCAATTAAAAATTGTAGCTGAGGAAGGCCACAAACTTCTGATCCGGGTCCTTCCACCTTTCAGGTGCAGATTACAGGTGTGTGCTGGCACACCCGGTTTATGGGGTCCTTGGCATCAAATCCAGGGCTTGCCTTGTGCATGCTAGGCAGGTACTCTACACCGGAGTCACGACCCCTGCCTACCAAGTCCCCTTGTTTTTTTGCCGCTCCAAGGCAGCAAAAAATCTCCATAGTTCCCAGTGAACTACATATCTGTGGTTCCCTGGCATTTTGCATGCAGGCAGTACATTCATACACATACAGAAATAAATAAAATTAATTAAAAAAAAAGAAGTCGAGGAGGATGGGGCAGGTAAGAACACCCGCTGCTTAGCTTGTTAACAGAACCTAGCGTCATCCTAGAGAAGAAACCTCAATTGAGAATGTCCTAGATCAGGTGTGTGCTGTGTGGGCGTGTCTGTGAGGAGCTGCCTTGATTGTTAATGCCCCGGGGCGGAGCCCAATGAAGACTGTGCCATTCTTCAGAAGTGTGGTCCTAGGTTGTGAAAAAAAAATTGAGCCAGGGAAGCAGCTGGGGTGAGCCAGCAAGCAGCATTCCTCCAGGATCCTGCCTTGGCTTCCCCAAACCTGGAAGTGTCTGCAAATAAACGCTTTCCTCCTCATCTTGCTTTTGGGCTGTTTTATTGCAGCAGCAGAGTGAAACTAGAACACTGCTCTTCAGAGGACTGCGTTCTCAGCACCTTTAGCCAAGGGCTCACAAGTCTCTGTCCCTCCAGTTCTGTGGATCCTGCTCCCTCTCCTGGCTTCCCAAAACACCAACACATATCTGTGCTCATACACACACACTCACACACACACAAGTGAAAAAAATCTTAAAAGATAGAATAAAATAATAAGAAACTGAAAAGACTCAAGGAAGGTATTGAGTGCCGGGAGTAACATGGTTTCCTGTGGGTCCAGCCCCGGCTCAGTTGGAAAGGTCTTGGGTCTAGCCCAGGCACTCCATGTGAGACCTGCTCAGCCACCACCTTCCCTGCTTCAGCCTTCCTATAGTTTTTAAAAACTTTTAAAATTTATTTTTATTTTATGTGTATGGGTGTATTGCCTGCAAGTGTGTAAGTACACCTATGTTATGCTATGCCCCAGGAGGACAGAAGAGGGCATTAGGTGTCCTGGAACTGGAGTTATGTACGGTTATTACCATGTAGGTGCTGGGATTTGAACTGAGGTCTTCTGCAATAACAGTCAGTGCTCTTTTTTTTTATTATTTATTTCTGTATGTGTATGAATGTATTGTCTGCATGCAGGTCTGTGCACCCGTGTCGTGCAATGCCGCAGAGGTCAGAAGAGGGTCTCGGATTCCCCTGGAACTGGAGTTCTCCTGGAATTGGAGTTACAGACGGTTCTTAGCCGCCATGTGGGTGCTGGGGATCGAACCCGGGTCCTCTGCAAGAGCGTCGGTGCTCTTAACCGCTAGGCTATCTCTCCAGCCAACAGTCAGTGCTCTTAACCACTGAGCCATCTCTCCAGCCCCCAGCCTCCCTATAGTTATTTCCATTTTCTACACTATTTTTTTTCCCCATTTTTGAAACAGCATCTTACTTTGCTCAAGCCAACCACCAACTCCTGCTTGCCTCCACCTCCCTGATCAGGTGGGATGTGGGGGAACGGCCGCTCATTCCAGCATTCAGGGGCTGACGATAGGATGAAGAGTTGGACCAGATAATAAGACTATCTCAGAAAAACGAAACATTTATCTTCAGTATTGTTTGGGTATGGTGTTGGGTTATGGCCAATAAAGACACTGGGAATGTGGGTCATTGACTTAATGGTGTGTTTTGGCATGGTGTGTTTTAACATGAATGTACAAATGATAGCCCTTCTTGGCCTTAGTGTATGCTATATCAGTGTCAGAGAGCCCAGTAAGTAGAGCATTGTTCAGCCCTCTAGATCCCGAGTTTAGGGAGCACATTTTATTTTATTTTATTTTTTTATGTGTATGAGGGTACTGTCTGCATGTAGGTTGGTGCACCCATGTCATGCAATGCCATGGAGGTCAGAAGAGGGCATCGGATTCCCCTGGAACTGGAGTTAAAGACAGTTCTTAGCTGCCATGTGGGTGCTGGGGATCAAACCTGGGTCCTCTGCAAGAGCAGTTGGTGCTCTTAACCGCTGAGCCATTTCTCCAGCCCAAGGGAGCACATTTTAACTACAGAAACAAGCCAGGGAGATTGGTTGAGTTACATGCATGGTAACAAGCTAGAATCTTCAGCACTCAAGGGAAATCTAATTAAGGACAGACCCTCATATCCTGAGAGGAGCACTAGACTTGGAGCTAGGATGCTGTGCCAACGTCCTTGGGTGACCTTTAGTGAACTGCTTACTCGTTTTAAAACCCCAGCCGCAGGCTAATGGAACTCCTGGAGCCCCTTTGCTCCATGGGGCTGCCAGACCAGCCACTGCGTGGTGCCTGCTACTCCAGATGGTAACTTGGCAATCTTCATGCTAATGTCTTGTCTTGGCTCACTGAGTCCCCTCCTCTCTTGCCTCCCAGGGCTGTTCCCAGCACCTTCAAGCCAAGCCTTCTCCTGTCCACTACATCGTGACAATGCTCAGCCTCAGTTTGTTGTTATTATTATTATAATTTTATGTGAATGAGTGTTTCGCCTGCATGTATGGAGGGGCACCATATGTGTACAGTGGCCACAGAGGCTACAGAGGGTGCTGGATCCCCCTGGAACTGGAGTTACAGACCATCGTTGGCAGCCATGTGGATGCTGGGAACTGAGTCTGGGTCCTCTGCAAGAGAGGCCAGTGCTCTTATGTGCTGAGCCATCTCTCCACCCCCCATCAGTTTGTCTTACAAACCAAGAAATAATTGAGATTTTGCTTAAAAAGTCAACCCCTCATCTACTAAGATACCTATTCTCTCCAAACTCCAGTCCATTTATTCTCTGGTTGGCTTTTACAGTGAACACCTATGCCTGGTGTCTATACAAATGGAGATCTCAAAAAATAAAAAATAATAAAGATGTGGGGAGGTGGGGTCACTCACCCAATTCGATGCAGGAGCTAAGAGAAGAGTTGGATTCAACATAGGTCTGTCCAGTTTGCATTCTACTTCTGCAAAAGGTTCCTTTCAAGAGAAGGGGGATCAAAGAACTAGTTCCTTGAACAGTTCTCCTCCAGAAATAGTCTGTAAGAAATCACCTCGAGGGTTCAAAATCTCTTCCAAGTTTGGCTCTTTCCTGCTGTCTTTATTTTAGGAATAGAAATGAACACATTAACATATATAACTCTTCTTACCAGAACTCAGGAATTGAAAAATTGCTGGTTTCCACTAAATCAAGAAACTAGCTGTGTGTGGTGGCGCACGCCTTTAATCCTAGCACTTGGGAGGCAGAGGCAGGCAGATCTTTGTGAGTTCAAGGCCATCCTGGTCTACAGAGTGAATTCCAGGACAGCTGGGGCTACAGGGAGACCATGTCTCGAAAAAATAAAAATAAATAAATAAATAAAAAAGAAAAAAAAGAAAAAGAAAAACTATCCAGGCAGACTGTTCCACAATCTCCAGGAATTTTATGGCCTCTTTTTTAGATTTATTAAATTTCTCTATTGTGTGTATGCAACCGTGTCTGTGGTGTGGTGTGTGTCCTTCCTTAAGAACAGCATTTTAGAGGCATGAAACCCTGCTTTGTATACATTGATCCACCCAACAGGTTTCAGAGATGAGTTCCAAATGGGTCACATGGTCACACACTGGCCTCTGCGCAAGGTGGTTGCTGAGTACACTTGGGATTGTGTAAGACACGAGTGTGATCTGTGATGGGAGCCGGTGTGACGCAGGTGAGACGACAGACAGATTGATCACAGGGAGAACGCCTGCCAGTGCGGCAGGATTTTGCCATGAACTGGTTAATGACATCACAGGGAGAAATAACTTCATAAAGCATGGTAACTGAAACAACAAGTGAATCACAACCACAGGATATCTTGGGTTTAAGTGTACTTTAGGGAATGAGGAAAATAGAAAACAATGCTTTTAATTACACAGTTTCAACATCCATTACATATTCTTGACTGCAGGTAAAACTGCTGTTGAAAACTCCCGTGCGTCTGTGTCTTGTTTGGAATCAGCAGAATTGATATTTGAAAGAAAATAATGGATTTGGATTTCTGTGAATATGGGATAAAGGTGATAATTTGCATAAATGAAACAGTTGTTAGAACAGTGTTGTAAATGGGACAATTTATTTTATGTGTCTTTTCTTTGGCATTGTTTAATAGTATTGTAAAAAAGAAAGCTCACCTGAATATTTCATGAGCATTAGATTTGTAGGTATACTTTCAAAGGACAAAATTTATACTAGCAAAATAATAATGAACAATGCTCTTCAAATTTTTTAATTTTATGTTTTATTAAGCTTTTGCAATTTTCATAAAATTACATTTTGATGGAATTTAGATCCCCTCCCCATCTGCACCTCCTCCCTACACCCATGATTTAACATACTTTCATATATATGTATATAGTATATATATTCTCAAATATATATCTTGTCATATATACATATACTCTCATATGTATACATATATATATGGCCTATAGAGTCCAATTTGTGCCCCCAAATGTCCTTCAGTGTGGGTTCATCCACTGGGCCCTAAGATATTGTTTTTCCCCTCCCAGCAGACATCAGTTACTGAAGTTTCTTATGTTGGCTTGGAATTTCTTACCCAATTCTCTGTGTCTGTGCTGGGAATTTTTCTGGCTTGAGCTTGCATAGAACTTGTGCCTGCTGTCACCTTTGCTGTGAGTTCACACCAGCAACTGACCAGCTGTCTGAAAGACTCTGTTTCCTTGTTATCCACCCCTCTGGCTCTTACAATCTTTCTGCCCACTCTTCCACTATGATCCCTGAGTATTGGAGGTAGAGATTTGAAGTAAGTGTCCTATTCAGGGATAAGTACTCTGTTCTCTGCACATTGGCCAATTGTGGGGTTTGGTGTTAGTTACCATTCTCTGCATAAAGAAATTTCTTGGATGGGCTGGAGAGATGGCTTAGCAGTTAAGAGTGCTGACTGCTCTTGTAGAGGACCCGGGTTCGATTCCCATTACCCACATGGCAGCTAAGAACCATCTTTAAGCTGGGTGTGGTGGCACACGCCTTTAATCCTAGCACTCAGGAGGCAGAGGCAGATGAATCTCTGTGAGTTCAGAGCCATCCTGGTCTACAGAGTGAGTTCTAGGCCAGCTGGGGCTGTAGGGAGACCCTGTCTCAAAAAAAAAAAAAACCTTCTCCAGTGAGAGTTGAGACACATTCACCCTATGTGTAGAGGTTGTTTTGACGTTGTCACTTAGGGTTAAGCATCTCACAGACTCTTATTCTCTTCATTTGATGAGTTCAAGAACTGTAATAGTCTCCATCTGTTGCAAGAGGAAGCTTCTTTGATGAGGGGTGAAAGATTCACTTATCTTTAAATATGAGGATGCATATTTAGAGTCAAGTAAGAAATGACATTGGTCTAGGGGTGTGTCAAAAACGGGTATTTCTCTAGCATCTATGACCTCTCTAGTCATGTGTATTTGGCCATCTTTATAGTATCACACATGAGTTCTTTCCCATTAAGCCAACTTTAACTCTAGTTGTAAAGCTGTTGATTACTTCCAATGTAAAAGTGTTGTTGCTGCACCACCAGAGGTGGTTTTCTGGGGTAGTCCTTGTTGATTTTTAGGCTTTGCATCTGGGAAGGACCATTGATTGTTTTTTTTTTTCCTTTGGCAGTTTCTACTGTGTCCTCTGATACCATGAAAGCTAGACTTCAGGGAGGAGCCTCCAAGGCAGGTTCCAGCTCCATTGCTCCAAGTCTTGTGTCTGAAGTATGGCCTGTCTTCAGCAATAGGATCTCACCTTCGAGTTCTGGGAAGTAAATCAAGGGCTGTGGCAATAGCCAGTTATTTTGAGAGTCTTTTGTACTACACTCATCAACAAGTCAAAGGGAGCTTTCTCTTGCCTGAGAGTGTGTGTTTTTTGTTATATAGTCTTCAACTATATGTATGTAGTCATATATCTCTTGTTTGTATATTTTTATAGGTCTTTGAACTAATACGCTTCCCTCTGGAATTTTAATACCACTTTAGCATTACTTATCTCTTCCCTCACTGCCCCGTACAACCTCCCTGGTCCATCCCTGGTTAATATTCCCCTCTCCCCATTTCCCCATGATAACATGTGTCCCTACTGTCCCCCTCTCTTGGGCTCCTTCTTCCCTTTTACTCCTCTGGTCCCTTTCCATCTTCCTGGCTCCCATAGTCACATCAGGACATGACTTAACACTAGGGATTTAGAGCTAAGATCCAAAAAATGAGAGAGAATATACGTCACTTGTTTTTCTGAGTCTGTGTTACCTTACTTAAAAAGCCTTTTCTGCGGCCGGGTGTGGTGGCACCTGCCTTTAATCCTAGCACTTGGGAGGCAGAGGCAGGCGGATCTTTGTAAGTTCAAGGCCAGCCTGGTCTACAGAGTGAGTTCCAGGACAGCCGGGGCTACAAGGAGACCCTGTCTCGAAAAGACCAAAAAAAAAAAAAAAAAGCCTTTTCTGCATCTGTTGAGATGATCATGTGAATTTTGCCTTTAAGTCCACTTATTTGGTTATATTTATTGAAAGATGTGTGTTTGTCACTATCATTTTCATTTGTTCATGTTCTTTTGCGTTTCCATAATTATACCTTCATTTGTTTTCTTTCTGTAGCTTCTTGTGTCTGGTCATTCCTGTCTTCAGTCCTTTGTATTGCTTTGAGTATTCTCTGTAGGGCTGGATTTGTGGACATACATTCTTTCAGCTTATTTAATCATGAAAGATTTTTCTTTTTTTCCCTCTTTTATTTGTTTATTTTTTAAGGGATTCTACAATATAATAACACAGTTGTTTTCAGATAACATTGATGTTACTCAGTTTGCCGTACAATTAGGTAATTGGTGCATTTTTTGAAGTGAGCCAAATTATTAAGCATAAGCAATGAATGTAAGTAACATTCACGTAAAACCAATTTGCAAGTATCTATGTCCAAATTTTGAACAACCCAAGGTTCCCATAGTCCACTTGGAAAAGCTTGTATGCACAGGCATGTTGACCAATTAGGAGTCCAGTCTATATTGCTGTAGTCTCATGATTCACCCCAATCTCTCCACAGCCCTTACATTCTACCATGCCTCCTCTTCCACAATTTGCTCCCTAGGCTTTGGGAAAGGGGCACAAGTGGGTGAGAAGCAAAACAGTCTATTTTCTCTGGAGATGTCATTTTGGACTCTAGTCCGTTCAGGTTGTTCCCCTTTATGGGTTGACAGCTTATCCAGTGATACCTTTTTAATCCTACTAACAAAGCACAAGCAATTGGATGTACAGGCATTTAAGCAGTACTAATTATTATGGAAAGCTAAGCTGTGAGCATAGACACAGATGCTTGGATGGTATGCTAATCCACAAACTGTGGTTTCTCTATAAAGGGTGACAAGTTCTTACTGTGGCTTATAACATCTCCTAACCACTAGAGGACATAAGCTTGTGGCATCCGCTGTGAGATATTCCTCCAAGGAGAGAGCTAATAGCCAATTAGATTTGGGATATATATAGACACATGGTGCCACTGTTGCACAGTATCTCCAGGCAGTTGAGGTGTCGCTGATACTGATGGAGGAGTCTTGCTTGACTCAAGGAGACCAATATTTTGCTGTATTGCTTTAGTGGCCTTTGGTAACACTCTCTGGCATTTCAGAGGCCAGTTGTACATTAGCAAGTGACGTCTCATAACATTTTTTCATGCTCACACCAGGTCTTTGACAACAGGAACTTACTGCCTTTCTCCCTGCATATATCCCACTAACAGTTGGCTCTAATTTACAGTTAGGGAATGACTTCAGTACCATCATGTTTTTCTTTTTTCTATAAAGGGGAGAGGTAGGAAGGTTTCTCAGCATCTGGAAGGTAAACTTCATTAGGGCCCATTATAAACAGTTAACCCCAATAGAATTCAGAGAGATGCTCAGTGTCTGTGACTCAGGCAGTCTGAGGTTCCTTGTTCTTTAATGTTCAGATGGGTCAGCCTCTCTGCTGGCATTTCCCAGTCCATCCTGCACAGCCAAAAGTTGTACTTTTCAGGCATTTAGATTGGTGTTTTTACCTGTGGGAACATACAATTCTCCTCCCATTGTTAGTTTCAATATCTCAAAATTGAAAATTTATCAATAGGATTGAAACACAGAGTTTTCCATTTGTATCCCAGAAGGGATACTACCACACCTCCCACCTCCCTCTTTTTGTTTTTTAAATTTTTATGTTTTGACCTATAGATGCATAAGTTGTACTACACATACCCATAAACAGGAGCCAAGGCATAAGTTTTCATTAAATTTACCCAAACTGTTTGTCATTGACTATATGCTACTTGTTTGGGAAGTAAATTTAAACTTAATTCCTTTAAATTGTCCTACAAGTAAAAGAAGTGTTACAATGTGATATTGTATAATTCAGAAAAATATAGGGACCATTTGTGTACCTTAACCCCAACGTTACTGTTGGAAGTTCAATACAAATTATAAATAAAACAATTAACATTATATATTCCCAATTAGTTCAAATGTATTACCATTTTCACCGAAACCTACAACCAAATTTAATTAAACATTTCACTAAGCCTTAAAATATCCTATAATGTGTGGATAAAGCTTGGGCAGAGTTGAGTACCTGCCAAATAAATTTTACCCAATATACACTTGGGAGGCAGAGCCAGGTGGATCTTTGTGAGTTCAAGGCCAGCCTGATCTACAGAGCGAGTTCCAGGCCAGCCGAGGCTACAGGGAGACCCTGTCTCTAAAAGACAAAAAGAAAAAAAAAAAGGACACAAACAAATCTCTCAACTCTCACTAATGAGCTCCCCCATGCAACAGAGGGCCAGGATCACAAAAGTGCACAAACAGCTAAAGCACGGAGATTAGGGATCTGCAGACTGTGGGTCCTTGGGCAGGACTATATTAATGTTCACTCACCAAGGGTTCACGGACCATTGCAGAAGAGGAGGTGGAAAGATTATAAGAGCCAGAGAGGAGATGCATGACCATATGGAAACAGAATCCTACAAGCTCTGGGGACCTTGCCCATATGAACCTACAGCAATGGTGTGAGCATGTGTAGGACCCATGCAAACTCAAATGGATAAAAACCCAGCATGGAACTGGGAAAATGGGCAGCAGACCCCAGTCTTAACTGAAGAAATATTGGCAGTTGGTTACTATTGGGTGAGAGAGAGCTGATTTTAAAGTGTGGGACTCTGGATAGACTGACTAGACCCCAATGGATGAATTTGCACTGAGGAACATTCAGGGACAATAACTTGACACAATAGGCCTTCATACAACAGATAGAGTGTATGAATTCACGTGGAGGGACTGTGGGAAGAGGGTAAGAAAGCGATTAAGACTGAGATGCCCTGTATGAAATACACAAAAATTCAGTAAGAAATTTAAAAAAGAAAAAAATATTTATTGAGCTTTTTTACATTTCATACAACAGTTCTAAATCAAATTTAGATGCCCTTCCATGCCCCCAACTCCCCACCAGGCATCCTGCTATACATGTGAAGTGCTGTTGAGTCAAGCATTTGTACCCAGATGTCCTTCAATGCAAGCTCATCCACTGGAGTCCAGTCAGCCTATGTAGAGATGCTAAGGAAGGTCTACTCTCCCTCACCCAGTCATAATCAGTTTCCAATGGCTCCCAGGCTAGGGCCAGCCTGCTGCCCAGGTCCCTCGCTCCATGCTGGGGCCTCATCTGATTGAGTCAGCAGGAGTCTTGTGCATGATGCCACTATTGCTGCAAGTTCAGACGAGCAGGCTCCCAGTGGCCCCGAAGCCTCTGTTTTCCTGTTTAGCAGCTACCCTGGCTCTTACAATCTTTCTGCCCCTCTTCTGAAATGGTCCCTGAGATATGGGTGGGTGAGGTTTAATATAGGTGTCCTATCCAAAGACACACACTCTGCAGTCTCTTATTCTCTAAAACGTAGCCACTTGCGGCCTTCAGTGTGCATTGCACTCTGTTGTATAAGGAAGCTTCACTGGCCAGAGTTGAGGGCCATTACTATTCTCTGCACCCCGTTCCACTATGTTCCATGAGCCTAAGGTGTAGAGGTTCTACCATAGATATGTTACCCAGGTGTGGGCATCTCTCAGACATACAGTCTCTGTGTGTGACCAGTTGTGGAACTCTGCAGTAGCCTCCATCTGTGGAAAAGAGAAGCTTCTTTGTTTTTTGTTCTTTTTTTAATTTAATTTTATTTTTGTATGTGTATGAATGTACTGTCTGCATGCAGGTCTGTGCACCCGTGTTGTGCAATGCTGCAGAGGTCAGAAGAGGGTCTCAGATTCCCCTGGAACTGGAGTTCTCCTGGAATTGGAGTTACAGATGGTTCTCAGCCGCCATGTGGGTGCTGGGGATCGAACCCAGGTCCTCTGCAAGAGCAGTCGGTGCTCTTAACTGCTAGGCTATCTCTCCAGCCCAAGAGAAGCTTCTTTGATAAGTGGTATACTGTATACTTCTCTGTAAATATAAGGTACCATATTTAGCATAGGGCAAGAAATTTCATTTCTCTAGAGATATGAAAGAAATGGTTCTCTAGGACCTATGTCCTCTCCAGCCATATACATTTGGCTATAATGACAGTGCCACCCATGAGTTCCCTCCCATTGAGAGGACTTTAAGTCCAATTAGATAGCTGTTGATCACCCCTCAGACAACAGTGCCACTACTGCACCAGTAGAGGTCGTTTGCTATGCCAGTCATTATGGTTATTTGGCTTTAAGGCTGGGTTGGACCATTATTATTTTTTTTCTCTTGCAGCTTGTGTAGTATCCTCTAGAACTATGAGAGCTTCTTCAGGAAAAGGGCTTCTAGGTCAGTTCCTGCTCCATTGCTTCAAGTCCTGTGTCTGAACTATGAGGGGAACAAACATCTTTCTTCCTTATCAGTTCCCTGTCAGACTTCACCTTGTGTTCCATGGGCCCAGGTTTCATATCCTCTCTACAAAATAATAATAATAATAATAATAATAATAATAATAATAATAACTGGTGGGAAGGTAATGGAATTACTGTGATTGGTTTAGAATGGGGCCTAGCAAACTGAAAAGGCCCAGATAGCAAACACTGGAGGCTTTCTAAGACACGCGGTCTCTGTGGTGTGCATTCAGCTCTGTAGCCGTGGGCCCTGAAGGGGAGAAAGCATGGCTGTGTCTCAGTAAGCTTTGACCTTGGTATGTGGAAATTGCCATCCCATCCAAGTTTTACCTCTCACAATTTGAGTTCTTCAACTGTATAAAATAATACTTTGAAAAATAATTGTGTGTGGCATAAGACCAGAAAGAGCAGGCGGTGGGAAGATTCCTGCTGCTTTTGTACCTCGGAGGGAGGCAGAGTTACTTTCTGTGGTTTTAGTTAAAAGCCCTGAGTGATACACCAGTTGAAGTTCATCCTCCTGAAAAAGGGCCTTCCTCACAAAACCTACCCTGCTATGGGGCTCCTTGAAACTCCTTTCTGTCCTCCATTCAACCCCTTCTGGGATGCCACCTGTCAGGTGTGTTTTGCTTGTTTGTTGACACACAGTCTCACAATGTAGTCCAAACTAGTCTTAAACATGAGATCCTCCTGCTTTGGCGTCCTAGGATTACAAGGCACCTCTGTGGTCTCTGTGTGGCTCAGCTGGAGCATGTGCGTCTCCAGCATGGCTTGGCTGGAGGCCACATTGGATCATTGGGCAGGAGACACCTGCTGAACTCCCACGGCCCTACTGGCCTGCGGCTCTCACAAGGGCCAGTTCTTACTGTATCTACCCCATGTCCCTGCTGAGGTCCCAAGCTGGGACAAGCCCCTTGCCAGGGCCAGGGCACTAGCATTGGAGTGTTTTAGTCACTTCTATCTGCTAAATAATCACAGCAATCAATTTGATGGAGTATACCATTGTAACTCCCAAGATGAAAATGACAAAGTTGTGTGTGTATGTGTTTGTCTCTGTCTCTGTCTCTGACTCTCTCTCTCTCTCTCTCACACACACACACACACACACACACACACCTTTCTTTAAAAAATATTTATCATTTGGGGCTGGAGAGATGGCCTAGGGGTTAAGAGTGACAACTACTCTTACAGAGGACCCGGGTTCGATCCCCAGCACCCACATGGTGGCCGAAAACCGTCTGAAACTCCAATTCCAGGAGAACTCCAGTTCCAGGGGAATCCGACTCCCTCTTCTGACCTCTGCGGCATTGCACAACACGGGTGCACAGACCTGTATGCAGACAGTACATTGATACACATACAGAAATAAATAAAATAAAAAAAAAATTAGAAAGAAAAATCCTTAAAAAATATCATTTTACTTTATGTGTATGAATGTATTCCCTGAATGCATGTAAATGCACCTGGGTCATGCAGTGCCTAAGGAGGAGAGAAGAGGGTCTCAGATCCCCTGGAACTGGAGTTATGAATGACTGTTAGCTGCCATGCACACAACTTTATAGCTGGATGTGTGTGTGAACGTGTGTGTGTGTGTGTGTGTGTGTGTGTGTGTGTATCTGCATTGCATTATTCCCTAGCAGATGTGTGCACTCTGCAGCCTGTGGACCTCACATGTCTCAGGATGGCTGAGACTGATCCAGTGCATTTGCAGATTGCGTCATGTCCCAGTGCTGAAACACTGCACACCTCTGCGAGTCTCTTTGCTTTAAACCTAGGAAGTGTTCAATTGCTAACTCCACATTCTATGATGCTTTTATTTAGCACCATGACTATTTTTGGATATGTTAATAAGTGCTATCTGAGAAATAGAATGAACAATAGTCTACCTCAAAGTAAAATATTGCCAAACTGACTGGGTATGATGGTACATACCTGTCATCCCTGTACTGGGGAAGCTGGGGCAGGAAAGTCTTAGGTTTCAGACCAGCCTCAGATACATATCGAGACTTTGTCTTAAAAAAAAAAAAAGCCTAACTTGCATGTATTTTACACTTACCAAATCAGTCATCCAAAATAAATGTTACAAGCAGTTTACAAATTTAAAAATTGGTAATTGTAACCTTTATTGTCACAATTAGAAGCCTGAATAATCTACTTATAATTGGTTCTGTTTTACTAGACAGGTTGTGAGAAGACTATTATCTGAATCCACTTTCCGTTGGGTTCCCCTTCCCACCATTTGTCTTCACATTTGAGGGCATCAGACCCACTGTTCAGTCAGGAAGTGCTGAAGTTCAACCTGAGCTACCAAAGATGGCCGCCATCACCTGACCTCAGTACTCAGGAGCAATGGTTCCTGGTTGGAAACTATCAGCCACAGCAGGCCATGTAATGAAGATGATGCTGACACTCAGTCATCAGTGGAGACATGAAGATGATCCCTTTCCCTTGTGGAGTAGAAAAAACAGCAAAGCAGGAGGGTTTGACAGTGTATGCCCAGGTAGGTCGTATATACAGAGTGCTTATTTAACATGTGTTTAAAAAAACTGCAATTTAATACCAAGACCTGTATGAGGAGGTTAGGTGTGAGTCTCTTCTCCCAAATTGGTGATAAGGAACCTCTGGGGCAAAGGTGTTATATTCCATGCATCTTAATGACAGCCACCCCACTAGGCCACTAGCATGTCCTCCTAGGATTCACCAGAAGTGGCATATCCTGCTGCTCCCTCGTCCACCAGCACCTCTCCCTGCCCCGGCTCTGGGCTCCGGGCACAGTCGGCTGGCTGTTTACCTGGAGAGGAGTTGGGAGGAGGGGAGCTATTTGCTAGTCAAAGGCAAGGTATACTTGGGGCTGGGAGAGTTAAGGGCTGTATCCAAAAATCTACTTCCCTTCACAAAATTCAGGGTTACTGAAAGATTGAACTGACACATTTAGCTTTCCTGTGCCAGATACTTGTTGAGCAGCCTGCAGCCCTCTGGGGACAGTTACTGCTCCACCAGAGCTGAGCATCCGAAGGTCATCTTGGTGGGGCTTGTGGGGATCTTGGGAAAATTAGTATTAGGTTCTCCCCTGTGTCCTGTGATTGGTGGCTCTCACCTACATGTAAATACTTAATTTCCATATGATGAAATAAAATTTAAACTTCAGATTCCCCCTTGCACTAGTCACATTTCAAGATCTCAATAATGGCTTGTAGCTTATGACTGTCTTGCTGGGCAGGACAGATACAGAACAATTTCATCATCTCCAAAAATTCTATTAAACATCACTGATCTAGAATAATAGCTGGTATGTTGTGGCACTGAGACAGCCCAGGGTTATAACCTGTAATCCTGAGGGTAAGGCAGGAAAATCAATAGCTCAAGACCAATCTGGGTTCCACAGTGAGATGTCTATGTGAGTGAGTTTGCATAAACAGGTTTAGACTCAAATTGCTCTACTCTTTGGAACTGCGTGACTAACGTTAGGTAAATTACTTTCTGTCCTCTCCATCCGTACCTGTAGATTAATGTAAATGTGGTAGAGCCATCATAGGGCCGTGTGAAGAGTCACAGGTGAATGGATGTAGACCATAGTGCAGAGTGTTGCTCAAGAAGAATGCTCGGTAAGGCTGGCTATTTCTCTTTTGTTCCTACTCTCAGGGGTTGATCCTGGAGCCTTGGGCATTCTAGGAAAGAGCTCTATCACTGAGCTATATCTCCAGTTGCGTATTTTTAAGGGGAAAATTGCTTTTAGGAAAAATTATAACCGTCTCTGTTTTTCACTTAGATGAAAGTCTTTAATAAAGTTATTGTGAAAGGAAGTCATAAGCTTTTTAGACATTAGACATACCTGGAGGGAGCACTTACCTAGTCCTATATTTTTATAGTTCTGGTGTAATAGCTCTGTGAACTTATTAACATCTCAAAACAAGAATATGTCCAATCTATTTTTATTTAATCTGGATTTTGAAACACCATAATTTCATCGTTCAAAATTTCATCGTTCATCCAAATTACATTGATTTAACAAAATGTTTTATTGAGTTTTTGTTTGTTTTTGAAACAGGGTCTCACTACATTTCTTCTTGCTTCAACATTCTGAATTCTGGGATTACAGGTGTGTACACTGTGTGTAGAAACACACCTGGCTGTGTCTCTGGGTTTATTTTCTGTATGCTCGCTTCATGGAAATTGTTGTAATGGGCAAAAATGGTCTTAGAGTTGTGCTAGAGAACTGAAGTTTTGATCAGCCTTGGTCTCACCATGACTTCATATGTACAAATTGAAAACATTGTAATCTCATAAACCATACAATCATTTCATACACTTGAGATGTACCATCACATTATTGTTTTTAAAACATTTCCCTCAGAATAACCTGTATTGAGACAGTCTGTGTTTAAAAATATTTACACTGCTAGATAATTAGCTATTTAATAAACATTTAGAAAGTATTTTTAACTGGGTGTGGTGTTCCAAACCCCTAACCCCAACACTCAGGAAGCAAAGGCAAGAGAACTGCAAATTTACATGGGAGACTTATAAAACAAAGAAAATGCGTTTTCACTAAGTTCAGCCTCTAGGCTCAGCCCCATACCAAGAAAGGGGTGAACATGTTCTTCCAAGGCTCACTACACTTGAGGTCCCATGACCTGCGCATTAGTATACAGGTTCTGGAGAAAGATGGTGAGTGAGTAGAAAAGAGCTTCAGGAAGAAGACTAAAGGAAGGGTTGTGGTCTTGTTAGCTTTAAGTACCACCCCAGCCCTGCCTCTGCATCTCAGCTTGCCATCTTAATGCTGTGATTACACCAAAGACAGTGTCACATTTAAACCTTCTTTTATTAATATATATATATATATATATCATTCTTTGTCCTAAACAGAAAAGCATGGCCAATACAGAAGAAGATCCATCAAGCTAAGTGTTTAGTCAGGTCATCTGTTAGCAAAGCCTCACCTGCTCAAGGCTTCCGGAACAGTGAGGGAAAATGTTTGCTGAGAATCAGAGATGTGTGCAGAGCACAGAACCCAGCCCACGGGCAGGAAAGGCTCCACAGGAGGTGAATACTGCGCCTCTCAGGAGACAGGGTGAGGCAGGAGAGGGGACCGAACCTGTCAGTTACAAGAAGGGGAAGAAGGGGAGAGGACAAGCAGAGGACTGTGGTGGCCCAGTGCAGAACAGGAGCCGACTGAGGGAGAGAAGTCCTGCCTTCTCCATTGGTGACTCCATCTGAGCTAGCGGTGCTTTCACTCAGCAGGCAGTAGGGGGAGCCGTGGAGTCAGGTAGACATCTTGAGGCAAATGTAGTATAGAGAGGTCATGCAGATTGAAAGTCAATAACACAGCTCCTATGCATGACATTTGCAGGAAAAGGGATGGATCTGGAAATCATTATATTAAATGTATGATTCACAGAGACAAATACAGCATGTTTGTTCCATAGGTTAGGGGTTAGGTAAAAATATACCACACAAATTGATATTCTTTTGCCAAAGTCAAATGTCCTAGGGCAGGACTGTGTTGAACAATAAAAGACCACATGTCTGAGTTGTGGGATCGCAGAAGGGGATTGGGGGGCGGGGGTGTCATGTCTGAAGAATGCTGAAGTCTAAGCATTTCAGGTGCTTAGAATAAGGAAAAGAAATTTTACATTTATTCAGTGTGTAGTGGGTGTTGACACAGGGCTACATCGTGAGACCACTCCCTGATCTCCCAAAAGGTGCTCACCTTTAATCCAGCACTCTTAACAAAGACAAGCAGATCTCTGTGAGCTGGAGGCCAGCCTGGTCTACATAGTGAGTTCAAGGTTGCCAGGGCTACACAGCGAGACCCTATTTCAAAGTAAATAAACAGTAAACAAAATAAATATAAAACAAAGTGTTGGGGCTGGAGAGATGGCTTAGAGGTTAAGAGCACTGACTGCTCTTGCAGAGAACCCGGGTTCAATCCCCAGCACCCACATGGCACTAGGGAGTGAATATAATAAAAATATATGATATATGAAATTGTCAATGAACAAATTAAAATATTTTGAATTTAAAATTTTTTTTAAACTTTAAATTTTCTTAAGCTAGCCAGTACAATAATTGAAATGATGGGCTTTTATTAGTCTAATTCTATGGCTGCTTTCCTGGCGGGGGGTAGATTAAAGAGAGGCCATTGATAGGTAGGAGAGGGGAGGAAAAGGTTAATTTGGAGAGAAGTGCCGGGATTAAAGGTGTGCGCCATCAAGCCTGGCTACGAAGACATTTCTTAATTATGGGTGAGGCCGTTCCCTTGGACTGTATGAATAAAGAGAAGGAAGCAGCCACATTCATTTGTTCTTTGTTTCCTGCCTATGGAGGGAACGAGGGCAGTTGCTTCCAGCTATTCCCATGTTAACTTCTCCAGCATGATGGAGCTGTGAGCTAAAACAAACTCTCCCTGAAGATTTTTTGTTAGAGTATTTATTTATTTATTTATTTATTTATTATTTTTGTCTTTTTGAGACAGGGGCTCCCTGTAGCCCCAGCTGTCCTGGAACTCATTCTGTAGACCACGCTGGTCTTGAACTCACAGAGATCTGCCTGCCTCTGCCTCCCAAGTGCTAGGATTAAAGGCATGCACCACCACACCGGATTAAAGATGGTTCTTAGCCTCCATGTGGGTGCTGGGAATCGAACCCAGGTTCTCTGCAAGAGCAGTCAGCACACTTAACTGCTGAGCCATCTCTCCAGCCCCGTTAGAGTGTTTTATTACAGCAGCAGGAAAAGAACCAAGATAGAAACTGATAGCAAGAAGTAAGGCTATTGCTGTGATAGACCTGACGGTGGTGCTTAGGCCTTTGGTATGCAGTAGAAATGTGGAAGAGTTTAGAACTTTAGGTTAGAAAAGCTCTTGAACACTGCAAGTAGAGCTTAGTGGGCCATTCTGGTTGGAGCTTAGAAGATACAGATGCTGACAGAAATGTGAATTGTAAACCAGGCATGGTGGCTGTACTAGTCACTTTTCTGTTGCCGTGATAAAACCACCATGACCAAAGGAACTTATAAAAGTAAGAGTTTATTTGAGCCTACCATTGATGGTTCCAGGGAATTAGAGTCCCTTGTGGTGGGAGGCATGGTGA
Organism: Rhizomys pruinosus; assembly: GCA_009823505.1. Taxonomy (NCBI): domain Eukaryota; kingdom Metazoa; phylum Chordata; class Mammalia; order Rodentia; family Spalacidae; genus Rhizomys; species Rhizomys pruinosus. The sequence continues at coordinate 372,864 of VZQC01002218.1, forward strand.
CTGGGGCTGGAGCAGAAAGCTGAGGTTCACATCTTGCAATGACCACGGAAGTCAAGAGAGGGAGACTGGAGACTGAAAGGTTTGTTGAGCTCACTAAGCCTGCCCCCAATGACATACTTCCTCCAGCATGGCCACACCTTCTAAGATCTCTCAGAACAGTGCCACCAACTGGGGACAAAATGTCTGAATACTTAAAGCCTATGTGGGACACTCTCATTTAAACCACCACAGTGGCACACACCTTTAATCCTAGCATTCGGGAGGCAGAGGCTGTCGGATCTTTGTGAGTTCAAGGACAGCCTGGTCTACAGAGCGAGTTCCAGGCCAGCTGGGGCTACAGGGAGACCCTGTCTTGAAAAGACAAAAAAAAAAAAAAGAAAAAGTGGAGTGTGGAGGCTTGCTCATGAGGTTTCAGAGGGGAACAAGAACTTTACCGGACCAGCAACACCGCAGAGAGACCTCCTACACTGCACTTGGTCGATATGGTGTGCCAAGGGCAAAACCCCTCCCATCAGAGGCTCCAGCCAGAGCTGTCAGAGGAATTAATTATTGTCCAGGTGGTGCTGATTTGGGAGGCATGGAGGATGCAGTATTGAGGGGACCATGGAGTCTTGTTCCGTGGATGCAGAGAGCAGATTAAGCCAGGAAATATGTGACAGGATTGGAGTTCCTACAAAGAGGCCCTGAGAGGCTGCTGAGTTCACTTACAAAGAGGTGAAACCTAGGTTGCAGTGGATACCCCAGTATATTGGAGATGCCAGGACCATGGGATGTATGTCACCAAGAACTACAGGCACAGCATGGAGCCAATGTAGATGTCAATCTGTGTGTGTGTATGTGTATGTGTGTGTGTGTGTGTGTGTGTGTGTGTGTGTGTGGTGTTGCAGAAGCCATAGCTTGGGGTGGGGGCTACATAAGCCCTTAGACTGCAGTCTGTTTCTTATGAGCCCCAGATCCCAGACACAGCGCTGCAGATTGGGTGTTTGCTCTGATGGATTTGGGCCTTACTTTGATCTGATCACTCCTTACATGACCTAAGAGTCTTTTTTTTTTTGACACCAGGTTTCACTATGTAGTCCCGGATAGCTGAGAACTCATTTTGTAGATCAGATTGCCCTCAAACTCACAGAACTATCTCTGACCCTTGTGTTATATATTGGAAGTATGCAACTTGTTTTATTATTTTGTAGGAACTTATAGTTAATATATTTTAGACTTTTAAAGTATTGGAATTGTTAAAGACTATGGGGACTTTTAAAGTTGGTCTGAGTATACCAAGCATTTTACTGAGTAAGTTATCTTCCAATCCCCATCCTTTACAAATTTTAACTTTTCAACTCTTTTTATAATACAGACAAATTGTGTCAGATGTAGTGGTACATACATGTATTCCTGGCACTTTTGGGAAGTTGAGACAGGAAGATCACTTTTAGTTTAAGGACAACCTGGGCTACATACTTTGTCTTATAAAAAAACAATCACAGAGCTCGCAGAAGACAGATCACTTAGTAACAAGATTACTACAGAAGCACAAGGACCTACCACTCATGTAAAAACCCAGGCATTGTGGGTCACACTTGCATCCCAGCACTGGGAAAGTGGACCCCTGAACATCAGTGGCCAGTCACCTTAGCAGAATCCAATCAACAAGCCCCAGGTCCCACGGAGAGACCCTTCAAAAACGACGGTAGACAGCTCCTGAGGCCCAACACTCAAGGTTGACCTCTGGCCTCCACACGTATATATGGACACACACACACACACACACACACACACACACACACACACACACCATGGTACAGCTGCACACAAATATTTTTATTTGTATCCCTAATGTAGGAGATTTTTTTCTATTTTAATTTTTTGACAGGGTCTCCCTAGTCACATCCTGCCTGGAACTCACAATGTAGACCAGGCTGGTCTCCATCTCACAGAGATCCTCCTGTCTCTGCCTCTCAAGAGTTGGGATTAAAGGCATACGCCACCACTCCCGGTGTCTGCTTTAACTTCTAAACTTTGACTAAGAAATGCATGTTAGTCAAGGGTTATGTGGAGCTGAGATCATCAAATCTGCTGTCTCTGTGTATCCTGCCCCTCTGGAAGGTGTTAGAAGCAGCGATACACAGGAGGTTGTGCCTTTTCAGATAACAGTGCCTCCACCCTGCCCTCCTGAGGACCTGCTATGGCTTTTCCTATGTAGGGACCATGTGTTCAGAAATAAGCTCATTACTGTAGCTTCCGTTTTCTATTGTAAATTTGCTTGCATGGAAATTAAATACTTACTGTGCCACCACATTTTCTCTGTGTTAATGGAAACTTTTTACTGCTGGGTAAGGGTCTTGCTGAGGTCTGTGGTGGCTCCTGCTATGCCCTTCACTCTGGACTTTCTTGGAGGGTGTTACTTGTCTTCTCCTACAGCACTTCTAAGAGACGGATGTTTCAGTTCCACTATAATGATCTTAAGGGACCAACATCATATATTCAGCTATCATTGATCGATATATCATTATAACACACATGATATAATTACACAATGCTAGATATAAATCTGAATCTGAGATATATTAGATATCATAGAAGAAAAGTATATTAGACAAATAAAGATGCTTCTCCTATTATACTAGCCCAGTGCTTGAATATCTTTGCTGAGACTTTTTAATATTATGTAATTTCCCCTTTTTCAATACTGCTATAGTATTATGAACACTACTGCTATAGTATTATGAACACTACTCGTAGCATAACTTTTTTCAGTTTTGTGCACTCGTCATTTGATTCCATCTCTCACTCATTAGCTATGTGAGTAGTTAAAGATTAGTCAAGTGATTCAAGGGATTAGTCATTCATAGGGTGCTTTGGAATCAGGTACTATTTTTATAATTACAATAAGCTTGATTGCAATAAATACATCTGCCATATTGACCTCTGCACCTGCTGGCAGAGGTGCCAAATATTTCCTTCTGGCAGCTGGAGGACCCCTTTATCATCATCCGGTGCTGCTGGAGACACTCCGGGATAGGTTCGATTCTTGATTCTGCTGCTTCCTGTGTGTCTTCTCCAACAAACCTAGCCTGCTTGTACATGATTCAGAGTAAAATCCTTAATATGTTCTCATGCTTGCCTCACCCCAAATACATACTTAGGAAAATAGGAAAACTCTCAATATTCATTGCTAAGAGAAGTTATTGCTTCATAATGCAACACTAGACTATTTACACTCAAATTTCTTCCTTTGCATAATAGTCAAGAGATCTGTGCATCATGAGTTGGCTGGAAAAATATCTCCCCAATTCTTAAAAGTCATTTTTTTACTATCTGCACATGGAAATACATTGGCATCCTTTAAAAAAATACAATAGTAAGCCAGATGTGATGGAACTTGATACCAACCAAATAGCCTCAACTGGGTATCTTTTTCTGGTACCCTTCTGGATCTTTTAGGAAGGCAAAGAGAGCCACGAAATGAACTCTCTAGCACAGCTAAATGTTATTGTTGTTGAGTCTGACATTTGGTTTGCATGTAAACCACTAAGACTAAACAGTGTCACCAGTAAATATCTGAGGCTTGATCATTTTCTTCACAACCCTGAAACATTTGGGATTCGTGTATATATTGTTATAGATTACTGTGACATCTGTTCTATTTTTAGTGTAAATTTATTGCTGTTTTTCCCAGAGGGGTTACCTCCTGATTCACATTATCAACTACTCTGTCTGGAGGAATTATGATCTTTAAAACCGTTTTGCCTCAGCATCACTTTAAGGAATCTCAATAATTATTGCTGTTCTGGTAGATATTGCTACATAAGAATTTATAAATTTATTTGACCAATACGAAATTTTCTTGCAGGCAATGCAGTTTGAAATAACTGTTTCTCCTCTAAAAAGTCTGTTTGCTAAGGTTTTCTCTTCCTTCTCATACTTTAAACCACTTCAGCATCTTCTGGTATTTAATTTTAATCAGCAAAGGAAATCAAGGGAAGAAAAGGAAACAAAATCTAAAGCAGTCCATTTGTTACTCATCTAGTATCCTGATAAGAAATTGATGGAGCTGGGCATTGTTGTGCATGTCTTTAATCCTAGCACTTGGGAGGCAGAGGCAGGTGCATCTCTGTGAGTTCAAGGCCAGCCTGGTCTATATAGTGAGTTCCAGGACAGCCAGAGCTACAGGGAGACACTGTCTCAAAAAGAACAACAACAACAACAAAAAAACCCCAACAATAAAACCAGAAAACAACAACAAAAAATAAAAATAAAAAATAAATCGATGGAATAAAGGTGAGACAACTGATTTAAAAGTGAGTTTGCATAAGGCATAATGGGACATGCCTTTAAATCTAGCACTTGGGAGGTAGAGGAAGGCACATTTCTGTGAGATTGGTCTACACAGCAAGTTCCAGCCACCTAGGGCTACAGGAAGACCCTGTCTTAAAACAAAACAAAACAAAACAAAACAAAACAAAACAAAACAAAACAAAAGTTACTTTGCAGTGTGAAGATTTATGCCATCTATATACTGTATTCTACTGTTGATTATTGTCACTGGGAGTGGGGGAGCTTTCAATATAATAGAAGCCCCTCATTCTAAGTGGTTTAATCCCAATTTCAAACCTTTTCTAATTAAAAATCTCACAGGTAGATAGGCAGATAGTTTTCTCCTCCTCCTCCTCCTCCTCCTCCTCCTCCTCCTCCTCCCTCTCTCTCTCTGTCTCTCTCTCTCTCTGTCTCTCTCTCTCTGTCTCTCTGCTGTTTTGAGAGAGGTTCTCATTAACTAGCCCAGGCTAGACTCAAAGTCAAATCCTCCCAGCTCAGTCTCCCAAGTGCAGGGATTCCAGGCATGAACTGTGATGCCTGGCTGTTCTTTCTTGATCTCAGTACTTGGTGGCTGTCAGGTGACAAGCATGCTGTTTTCCCAGCCTGTAACCATGCAAAGGAGCACAAACATGCTCCTTTGAGCACACGTGAGAACAGCAGGCTGGATGGAGTCCAGGTTAGGGGTTCTGAGTCTTTGGGTATGGTGCTTCCTGGTTACAGGATGCATTTAACTTCTCTGAGGCTCATCTTTCCTCATTCATTATTGAAAACGGAATAAAAGTCCTTATCATGGCTGCCTCAGTTGTTCCTTCGATGATTAATAATGTGTGGCAGTTCTTTACAAAATTTTCTATAAATGGGAATATGAGTTGTCTAAATAAACCAACAAATGTTTGTAAATTTTAAGAAAGAAGAACCTATCAGAACAGACTGAAGCAAGCAAAGCTGATCCAGTTTCCTGAGTTGCTGTAGCAAGCATCCAGACATGGTTCTTCACTGAGCCCCATGCTGGTACTCAAAGGGAAGTTCATCTCCTCACCTTTGAATCTAGGCTGGCTCTGCAGAAGAAGTGATGCCACATGATTTTCATGGCTGTGAAGCTCAGGTGGGGCTTCATGGAATACTTCCTCTAAGCATGACTTCTGCACTGTACGAAGTCTGAACATGCTGACATGTCATTGAAGAAAGGCTCTTGGAGGCAGGTGGCAATGCCAAGCTTCCTCCATGTCTCCCAGCTCTTCCAGAGAAGGCATCCGATGTGTGAGAAGACACACTCTTGGGTATCTAGTCCAAGCTCCCTGCTATCAGACTGCAACCTCATAAGGGACCTCCAATAAGAGTGTCCCTGTCCCCAGCTGAGCCCAATCGACCTCAAACCATGAGACATAAATTGATGTTGTAAGCTAAGTTTTGAGATAGGGTTTGTTGTACGGCAGTTGATAATGGGATTTTAATGGAGGGATGAGTTGAATATAGAATTTCATGAGGCATCCAAAACAAAGTCACTGATTCACATCATAACCGGCGTCAGTTTCAGTGGATTTGCTACCTCTCCTCAAGTGTGCAGTGTCTCCAGAAGGGCTTTGCAGTCAGGTGCTGTGAAGAAAAGACTGGGGAGCGAATACCAAAATAGGAAATGAGAGGAAGAAAAATGCCTTCCACTCTCAGACTTTAGTTATGTCACTCAAAGGATTGTTCTGGACATTTCCAAAAGCTATAACTTTTCAAAGGATATACTTTCATCCTTTATTCTTTTAGAATTTACTGAAGTTCTCTTCATGGTTTAATTTGTAGACAGAACTATCCTTTTAAGTTAACCTTTTAAAAATTATAGTCAGGTTTATTGAGATAAAACATATTTAGTAAGATACTTATACATTTAGACTGATTAGGTTTTAAAATTTATTTTGCATATTAATTTGTGTGGTGTGTTTGTGTGTGTGGTGTGTGTGTGTAAGTATGGGTGGGCATGTGGATATCAGAGGACAACTTTTCAGGAGTTGGTTCTTCTACTTTGAGATCTGGTAGTCAAACTGAGGTCAGCAGGTTTGTTCCTGAAGGCACCTTTACCTGATAAGCCATCTATGTAGCCCAGAAACATTTGTTTTGATAAGTGTGTAAGAACTTTTGACCACTACCAGAGTCAGGAGAGAGTATTTGATAAGACCCAAAGCCCCTCATGCCCCTTCAGTATCTGTCTCTCCCTTCTATCCCATCCCCTGCTAAAAATGTGATTTCTGTGCCTGCAGGTCCATCTTCTTTGCAATGTTATGTAAGTGGACTCACACAGTGTGCAACCCTCACATGTCTGCTCATGTATTTAAGATGTTCTAGGTTAACCTTAAACATCCAAAAGGAAAGTATAACCAGAAATAATTAGTAAGGCCTGAGAAATTGTACTTCAGGTATAAAACTTGAGATCTTAGTAAAAAGACAAAAAAAGCACTGTTGTTTTGCCTGTCTTCAATTTTTACTGGCAAGTGCAGCTACTCTGTGGCTGCCACTGCTTTTACCATCCTTCAAAGACATGAGACACAGCTTTTCAACCTTCCAATATGGACTGAAGACTCATGTCTCTCCAAGAATCCTCCAAACCTTCAGTGCCAGATGGGGACTGCTGAGTCATCCAACTTGTGGACTGAGGAACTACTGGGGTTTCAGCCTCTTCAGAGTATAGACTGCCATTGTTGGACTACCCAGGCTGTATCATGGAGGTCAGTACAGGAAGATCAAGACAGGATGAGGTGCTTATTGAACCTCGTTTGGTGGCCATGGGAAGGGAAGACCCCAGTGTGGAGCACAAGGGCAGGACTGATGGTTGTTTGGGCTTGCCAAGGAGGAGCCTTCAAACACTTCCTTAAGTGTTTGACATCTTTCAGAATAATAAAGGAAAAAAATATTTTATAAAATAATTTAGCAAAGTCACTCCCCTTTTCTTCCTCTAAAAACAAACCGAGCACACTTTCAACCCTTTTCCTTCCATACTTTCCTCCAGGAAATGAAACCATATGTTTCCCTGGCTCAGAGCCCCTGTGTTGAGTTTGCTTTTGTAACAGAGGAGCAACTTCTAAGTAGTCTTGGCGTGCAGGCAAGGTCCAGACCTTTACGTCAAGTCAAGGGACCAAAAGAAACTGAACTGAGCACAAATGTGTACATGCTCCTGGGAGAGTGTTGGTGGGTGGTGGGGGGCCAGGGGAGGGGGTGGCATCACTGACTGACCCAGCCTTCCCGACCTGCAGCAACTATCAGGTCAGGGTGCCATCTTTATGGGAGGCCCAAGTATCATCAAGGGTGCCAGCCACGAGGTGTCCAAGTGAGCGCACTGGTTGTGCTTAGACAGTGTGTTCATCTGTTACCTGTAAAATACCCCACAGGGCTCTCAGAGTAGGTTTCAGGCCAGCTGGGGCTACAAGGAGACCCTGTCTTAGAAAATAAAACAAAAGGCAAGACTTTGCAGCTAGGGGCATAGCTCAGCCTGCCACAGAGAGGGCCATGGGCTTGAGCCATAGTAGCATCTCATAAACCGAGTGTGGCAGCACCCACTTGTCATCCTAGCAATCTGGGGGTGGAGACAGGAAGATTGTGAGTTCAAGGTCATCCTCAGATACATAGTGAGTTTGAGTCCAGCCTGGGATTTGTGAGACCCTATCTCAAACACACACAGAGATACATGATTGTAATATGTAATTATATCATTAAAATATAATTATATTAATATATAAAAGGAAACTATAAACACTTGACATTTTATTTAAAAAAGATATTCTAGGTTAGAACATATAACACTGTAACAACTCATATTCCTCCTCCTATTTTTGCAGTGCTAGGGATCAATCCCAGGGCCTCAGGCATGCTAGGCAAGCAATCTAAGACTGAGCTAAACCACCAGCTCTCAACTTTTCTGTGGCCTAGGACTATGCAGAGCTACGAATCAAAATAAATCATCAGACCAAGGCCATGTTTCTCAAAGCTTTTTGAGGCTAACCTATATCACAATTAACATGTTACACACTCAGATTCACATTTTTTAAATTAGAGTAAGCTAACACACACCTTTTCTTGTAACTTTTGTGTTATGAGACCTTCAGGGATTCCAGGATAAATGAGACTATCAGAGTCAGATGGTCCTGAATTTGAAGCTAGCTATGCCATTCATCACCTGTGTAAAGTTCAGTAAATTGCTTGGTTTCTCTGCAACTATTTATTCATTTGTCTTGGACATAGTTTATTCACTGACTATTTTTCCAATATCCATTATATGCTATGTACGGTTCCAGAAAATAGGATTGTAATAGCAATTAAGAGAAACACCACGGCTTCATGGAGCACATATTCTGTCTTAAATAAACACTTAAGCACATAAGTATAGGAGGCAATTTCAGACGGTAGTAAATACAGAAGATGAGGGGCTGGAGATATGGCTCAGCGGTTAAGAATGCCGACAGCTCTTGCAGAGGACCCGGGTTCGATTCCCAGCACCCACATGGCGGCTAAGAACTGTCTTTAACTCCAGTTCCAGGGGAATCCGATGCCCTCTTCTGACCTCCACAACACGGGTGCACAAACCTACATCCAGACAGTACACTCATACACATAAAAACTAATAAATTAATTAATTAAAATTAAAAAAAATACAGAGATGAAACAAGGCTTCAGGTAAAGAGTACCTGTGCTAGGCAGTATTGAGCTACTTTGTAACAAAGTGACTCTGAAAACAGGTCTGTTCTATGTGGCTGGAGGTGGCAGAGGACAACTGGCAGCACAGCTCTGCCATCCTCATCTTGCAGTCTTTCCTTTCCTTTACTCTTTCTCTAATCCTTCAGCTGCCAGCTTGTCTCCACTCCAACTAGACAGAAAGACAACAATTTGTGAAGAACCCATGTCCATTCTTCTGTTCATATTCTACTGATTAGAATTTTGGTCCATGGATTCTCTTAATATTTATTTACTTTGTAAAGTTTTATTGTTTTTTTGTATCATTCAAACAGAACACTTCAATCATCTTAATCATCTTTCTACTCCCCTTCCCCACTGGCACTTCCCATGGCTGCTCCCTCCCCCAGAATTCATGCATCTGTCACCTGTGTTATTGTCCCCAGATGCTCCCCAGTGCAGGCTCATCCACTGGGGGCCAGTCAGCCTATCCAGGTTGAAGTTTAACCTAGGAGTCCTGTCCAAGACTGGATCATGGATTATTATCTGAAAGAGAGGATGCAATTTCTACCTCTGTGTCCAAAAGTGATAGTCAAGGGGCTGGAAAGATGGCTAAGCAGTTAAGAGCACTGGCTATTCTTGCAGAGGACCTGGGTTCAATTCCCTGCACCCACATGGCAGCTAACAACCACCTAGAACTCCCATTCCAGGGGATAAAATAACTTCTTCTGGCTTCTACAGGCATTGCATGAACATGGTGCATGCAGGGAAACACTCATCTACATAAAAATAAATATGTATGTATATATACTGTAGCAATACAAGTTGGAGAGAACAACAACAAAAGAACTGAAAGAAAAAAAACTTTGGAAAGACTCAGAAAAAGATGCAGGACATGTAGGGCAGAGTACAGAGACTTGGGTGGGGTGGGGGACATGGAAGGGGAAGCCGCTCTGAATTTGATTGAGAAATGATGTATGACTTATGGAAAAAGTTTAATAACAATAAAAATTAGAGTTGAAAAAAATAAATATAAATAAATTATACAAATAAGACATGGGGCTGAGGATGTAGGTCAGTTGTAGAGTGCTTGCCTATTACATGAGACATTGGATTCCATCCCCAGCATCATATAAATAGATGAAGATGGAAAGATAGGAAAGTATGTAGATGATCTATAGATGATAGATAGCAGTTCCAAGTGCACTGTGTATAACAACGGCTCAGTCAAGGTTAGTGGATCTTAGGATCTAACTGCTCACTGTTAGCTCAGTTTTCACCATCACAGAAAAGCACTTCCAGCTTTGAGTCTTTTCTTAAAGAACAGTGAAAATGATATTAACATTGGAATGCCAATAAGGAATTCCAGGCTAACACTGCTTTTTTAGGTTTATACTCATATACTCTTTCTGGAATTTGGGAACTCGTCCTTTCTTCTGGGCCACTGTTCATAAGTCTTCACAAGGGCCAAGAAAAGCTTCATGTTCTTATTATTACAGTTCATGGTCATTTGTGTGTGTGTGTGTGTGTGTGTGTTGAGATAGGAGTGTGCCACCATGCTCAGTGATATTTACATTTTATTTTCTTTTATTTTATTTTTTTATTAATTTTTTATTTATTTATTTATGTGTAGGAATGTACTGTCTGCATGCAAGTTTGTGCACCCGTGTCGTGCAATGCAGCGGAGGTCAGAAGAGGGTGTTGAATTCCCCTGGAACTGGAGTTCTCCTGGAATTGGAGTTACAGACGATTCTCAGCCGCCATGTGGGTGCTGGGGATCGAACCCGGGTCCTCTGCAAGAGCGGTCGGCGCTCTTAACCACTAGGCCATCTCTCCAGCCCCTGATATTTACATTTTAAAGATGAAATATATGCCCTATGTTTGGTGCTATATCAAGAATAGAGACTAGAGCTGGGTGTGGTGGTGCACGTCTTTAATCCCAGCACTCGGGAGGCAGAGGCCAGCCTGGTCGCATAATGAATTCCAGGACATCTGGGCTATAGGGAGACTCTGTCTCAAAAAGACCAATGAAGGGGAGTGGAGAGGGAGAGGGAGAGTGACGAGGAGGTTAGAGGAAGAGGGAAGGGGGCAATGCATCTTATTTACACACCCCCTGACAATAATGCACTTGGTAGATTAGTTCCTTCACCTGCACCTACTGTGCACACTCAAAACGGATGCCCCTATGGGTCTGGACAGATGGCTCAGTGGTTAAGAGCACTGGCTGTTTGTGCAGAGGACCCAGAATCAAACTCCAGCACCCATATGGTGGCTAACAACTGTAATTCCAGTTCCAGGGAATCCGACAACTATAATTCCAGTTCCAGGGAATCCGATACCCTTTTCTGACCTCCCCAGGGTGCACTAACATACCTGCATACATAACACTCATACACATTAAATAAATAAATAAATAAATAAATAAATAAATAAATAAATACACCTAGCCACCTCAGAAGCCTTCCATCCACCACCTGCATCAGGCCACACATACTCCCATCTCTGAACAGTGTTTCCCTGTCTCTGGTAATGACCGAATTTAGAAAGTTTCTTTTCAAGTGCATTCTCAACTTCTCTGGATATGAAGAATAGAAAGGCCGATGTGGTCTGAACTGGTTTTAGTTGGATATGCAGTAAGGCAAAACGGTGACCTCAAGTGAACTTTTAGGGAGAATGGCCTATTTACCATCATTGCCTATTCATAATTGGGCGTGTATATAATTAAAATCAGATGTATTATGGGAAGGGAAAGTAGAGAAATCATTATATAGACCAATTTATCAATCAAAATAGAGACTCCCGGGCTCCAACTATATTCCTTAGCAATCAATCCCTTCTTTTCCTTAGAATCCATAAAAAGAAGCCCGAAACAATAATCCGGGCCCTTAGGGGGTGTTTTTACTTATGTGGTCTGCTCTCAGTTTTGACAGTGTATTCTTTAATCTGAACTATTGCTTAGATCCAAATAAGACTATCTTGCTTCTTTTACAAATCTGTTTGAGCCTATTATTTGCAATTCTTTGGATAAGAGGCCAAGAACCTGGAAACTCCCCGCCCAAACTCGATTGTGCAGTAAGGTCAGCTCCCCATCCAGTTGATCATCCTGTTTCCTGTCTCAGACCTGCAGCTTTACCAAGCTCTGCTTTGAAATTCACTCACACTAGAATCACTGGGAGGAACGGTCTGGAAACCGCAGGCTCTGGCTAGCAGAGGACGATCACGGAATATAATTGCTGACCGCTGTTGCCTATCGGGATCCTAAAGGAAGGGAACACTCTAGGCTGGGAAACGGAAATACCGCGGGGGGGCCGGCTTTGCAGAGGGACACAGCTTTCTCTCTGCTTCTGCTGGGTTTTCTCCACCATGCTCCCTAGGGTCTCGGCGTTCCTGCCTCTTCGTCCCTTCTCGGGACTTTTTCTGTCCTCCGGAAGCCGGGAGGCCTCGGCGGCTGTGAGTGTGCCCCTCGCTGCTCTGTCCGCCACCGTCAGGTAGGGCATCTCAGAGTTGTTGGTTCCGAGTCTTCCGGGAACCTGTTCGTCTGCGTACGTTCCAGTGTAGTTCTTCCGGCGTCCTGGGGCCAAGATCCTGTGAACTTAGGCTAGTACCAGCCGTTGTTTTAAATCTGAGGAAAGAAACTTCCCAGCAGGACACGGTGACTTGCCAGAGGTCACAGAGCATGCCAACGACACGCCTGGGCTCTTGTCCCGGGTTTTTCTGCTGCACGCCCGCCCGTATCCCATCTTGCTTGCTGCCGCTTCGCGGTCTATCCGGCCCCAAAGCGAGGTTGCTTGGTTTCAGTCTGTGCCTTCCAAGATTTCTTTGATGGTTTCATTAATATCTCCCCTCTTTTATTCCTTGCTTTATTGATTACGGCATGTCAGCCACTGATGTTAAGCCCTGAATAAGACAATCCTGCCATTTGGGACAGTATAAGGACGTCATTCAAGTATAAATGATAGCATTGGTAAGCTCAGAGTGCTCCCTTCAGTCAGCAAATAACTATAAGAGAGCAAATAGGGACGCCCAGTGTTGTACGAGAGGTTCAGGATGTCCTTTTCTGGGTACTCTTCAGTTTAATACAGTGTTGAAACATGTTAGCAAAGGAGATGGGACTGAGCCACTCAGTGGAGGAGGAGACTGCACAGATAGTAATAATAGAATGTGACATAAGAGCTGGATAAGGATAGCGGTGTCAAAGATCCATGGAGATTTGGGATGCCAGAAAAATGAGAAACATGTTTGAGAAAGATTTTTGGATATGTTGTCGTTTTTAGAATGCAGAACCGACTTTTATGTGGGAGCCTTGTGAACTAAGGATGAAAAACGTTAAGTCAGTCTCTAAGGGGAGGGATTTGGAGTTTGGTGCTGGAGATTTGAATCTAGGGTCTCTTGCTTGCAAGAGCTTGACTCTGGTGTTCTCCAAGACACTCAGTCTGGCGCGCGCACACCAAACTATGTGTGTGTGGTGTTTTTATAGGTACTTTCGCGACGGGTCTACCTGTAGCCCCAGCTTGTCCTGAAAACTCACTCTTGCAGACCAGGCTGGCCTGAACCACAAGATCCGCCTGCCTTCTGCCTCCCGAGTGCTAGGATTAAAGGCGTGCGCCACCACGCCCGGCCAAGAGGAACACTCTTAAATGTGGTTTGGAATATGTTACATTTGATGTTTTATTATTTTTTTTATTTTATGTGTATGAGTGTATTGCCTACGCATATGTAAGTGCATCTTTGTCGTGTGGTGCCCTTGGAGATAAAAGAGGGCGTGAGATCTCCTGGAACTGGAGTTACTGATGGCTGTTAGCTGCCTTGTGGGTGCTGAGAATTGAGTCTAGGTCCTCTGCAAGAGCAACCAATGCTTTCAACTGCTGAGCCATCTCTCCAACCCCCATATGTTATATTTGAAATGCTAATGAGATGTCCCCAAAGGAAACAAACTGATAGGATATTAGGAGTAGAACTTTGTTATTTTATTTTTTTAAGAATAAGGATTTGTGTTGTGCATTTTTTTCTTGTCTACAGTGAGACTAAGACACTATTTTCTGAAGTACTGCAGCACTCTTGGAAGGAAACATTGTGGTAAAGGTCATCTGTGGGCTTATTTCTGAGTTCCTCCTTTCTGTTAAAGTGTCTTTAATATTTCTTTCAGATGTAAAATAATGATTAGACTATGTTCCTAATTTAAATTGATTCATATGATATTATAAGAGGTCTGTGGGGGCTGGAGAGATGGCCTAGCGGTTAAGAGCGCTGACCGCTCTTACAGAGGAACCGGGTTCGATCCCCAGCACCCACATGGCGGCCGAGAACCGTCCGAAACTCCAATTCCAGGAGAACTCCAGTTCCAGGGGAATCCGACGCCCTCTTCTGACCTCCGCAGCATTGCACGACACGGGTGCACAGACCTGCATGCAGACAGTACATTCATACACATACAGAAATAAATAAAATTAAAAAAAAAAGAGGTCTGTGATTGCTTATAGTGATAATAATTTTATAATAAAATAATGATAATATTTTTGTAATTTATTTTTCATTCTGACTTTGAAGTGACTGATGAGGTAGCCACTGACATTTTCATAAACAAATCATTTCAATCAAAATACGTTCAGAATTGTTACTTTTCTTTCATTAAAGTTCTAGCCTGGGAATGCCATTTGCTAGCTTTGATGCCTTGTTATGTTATTTAACCCAAGGTGTAATGCAGGAATCAAAGCACAATAGAATTACCTTGTGCATTAGTTGAAATTAATATCTTCAAGCCCCATTCTAATATGAGAACTGAGATTCTTATGAGTCTATTTCCAATACACTGTTGCAGTTCAGAAGCACTAAATCCCCTACCACTGCAGTTCAGAAGCAGTAAATCCCTTTGAGCAGCAGTTCCTTCTCTTGTAAAATGGGCATGCCTTGTAATAGTGTAAGGATTGAGTAATGTAGCTTCTCAAATGAGGTCTTTTGACTAGAAATGTCAATATCACCTGGGAACTTGTTAAAAATGCAAAATTTTTAGTCTCTTCTCAAAGGTTCTAATATAGAATTCTATGATGGGATCAGATAGTCCATATTTTAGCAAGTAGCTTAGTTAATTCCTGTGTACACTGAAGTTTGAGAAGCGGTATCCTAGCTTTATGAAGGTAGGAACCAGTTACTGGACCCTAGTCTGACTGCCTGTCACATAGTAAACCAGTTCAGCCAAGAGGTCAGATATTGGAAGGAAAACTTTATATGGAAAACCAGCTAAATGGAGAAGTTGAAGGTCAGAGTCCAGAGTCCATCTTCTCCTAGAAGATTTATGTAAGTATGGATTCATATATGATTTATGTAAGTATGATCTGAAATAGGACACTAAATGGTGACAGTGAGACTCTGTAAAGGACTGCAGGGGCATGATTGAGCACATACACATGAGGTCCTAGGTTCTTCACTGGTAGTGGGAGCTCTCATGAGTCTAAAAACAAGCCTTTACTGTGTTCAGCTGCTTTATAGGCCTAGTGCCTTTTAGCAATAGCAGTTACTAAGTGACCGTTACATGATAACAGACTGGTGGGCAGCGTCTCAGAGAACCAAATTTGTGTGCATAGGATACACATCTATGGTCCTTATCCTAGATATTTTCAGTTGTGCACAGCTAGAGCAAAGATGATCATTTTCTCAGGCTGTTCTCATCTCTGCCCATGTAGAGATCCTGTCCTTACACAGTGGGCAGTGGGCAGACTAGAGGGGGTGGTTGCCCTAAGGCCTCCTTGCTGACTGCCAGACTCTTAGTAATGAAGAAAACATTTTCATTTGATAATCATGGAAGACAAGGGTCAGATGAGGCTAAATGGAGAATCGGGCTTGAGATCTGTTTTCAGGGCCTTGCCTGACTATGAAATTCAGATTTACTAATATGTTGTCAGTGCTTAGCATAGTGCCCAGTACAGAATAAAAATTTGCTCTACTTAATGAATGAGGTGTTAATTGTTTGAGACTTTGATGGATGTGTGCATTGTATTTTGATCACGTGTACCCCCACTCTTCCTTTCAACACATTCATTACTTTTGGAAAGTTCAATAGCAAATACCAAACAAAGGATTTTATTCCCTAAAAATTAGGTATTTGGGTTATTTAAAAGTAGGGAATGTATATAGAACCCTGAGTTTCACCCCTTGTGTATATAGACATGCACACACAGACACCCACACACACCCTTTGCATGGGTTGGAAATAGGTATAACGTTTGTTTTTCTTTTCATAAACATGTATAAAGAAGAAAGCAGAAGGATGGATCTAAGTTCTCTTTTCATCCCACTTGGCTTGTTTACTGCTGTTACATCACATTTTGGGGGGCCGTGGATTTGGACTAGACAGTTGCACTGTGTCAACAGAGAGACCAAGCTAATATAGAGCTTAATCGTAGTAACTGTGCTCTGTGTGTAGGGAGGCCTGTGGTCAGTTAGCTAGTTAGCTTAAGCACTGGTTGGCTAAGCACAGTTTCTCTATGCTCACTTCAGTTTTTCTCTTTCCTCTCCTCTCCTCTCCTCTCCTCTCCTCTC